>OX103728.1:1487017-1523415 GCA_944470365.2 Schistosoma intercalatum | reverse complement strand
ATATTTATGATGGGTTGTATGTGTGTCACAAATATGGTTTCTAAACGAGACAATTTTATTAATTCAACAACTAACTTAAGAACAAAATTTTTTCTTTAAAAAAAGCCGGTTTCACATTTGTAGTGTATACCGTTCAATTCTTCTTCGATGCACTGAATGTTCATGAGCAAATACTTGTGGTAGATTATATGGCTTATATTCATTATTATGTAAAAGCTTTATACAAATCCTCACCCAAATGTCCTAGTACGAACGAGGGCGGTAGATTTACCTCTCCCTGTCGAAATGCTCTTACATGGCCACGCGTATACGGCCAGGGCAGTCCTACCAATTGCCTTCTCGCGGTGGAAGTGTTGTTTACAAAATTGAGAGGAAGAGAAGCGAATTTCCGGTGCTTTACCCGGGTTGATGAACATGGATGGTCCACCTAGGGGAGTTGGAAAACCCTGATTACAAATGAATGGTGCACATGGGCTCCAGTTTTCTGAGGGAACCAAAAGCGTATGAACTAATTGTTGGTCACTTGCTAGCATGGGACTGAATCTCCTTACATTGCTCCATTACCTTGTGGACTAGACCTTTATGTCAAAGGCTCCGGGTGTGGCCCTCTAAGGAAACCACCTACTTCGGTCTGGGTGCTCGGGCAGTATCATAATCTACACACAAATCAAATGATTTATGTTGTGTATATGTAGTCGGTGCCCATTTGTACACCAATATTTATGTTTTCAAATAAATAAATAAGTTACAAAAATCCACGTTTCTGTATTTAACAACAACAAATTACATGAAATAGACGATAAAAATTTTGATAATCCATAGTTCAACACGTGAATTTAATTTCAATTATGTTTTAGTTATGAAACCCGACCGAAGCTGCTACCTTGACGCGGTGGTCGGGCTTGCCTATCGTGATGACCCAACCGAACTATATTGGCTGGAACATATGTTCCTGTAGGTTCTACCATGCCAGGCAGGTCGATTGGTGAACGGTAAGACTAAAAGCAGCAACTCAAGGTCTGAGGGCGAAGTCGTACTGCTGACTGTAGAGAGGTGTGACAGCAGTAAGGTGTTTCCCTCGGACAACCAGCATGACAGCGATGCTGCTTTCCCACAAGGAGGGGTGGGGTTAGAAAAGGTCGACCCTAAAAATGTCACATCTCACCTTACCTCACGGATTTCCGTCTCCGGCGGCAAGACCCTTTGAAGAACAAAGCTAACACGTCAAAAAAACCCACGAAAAGGCCGTGCGCGACCGGCCTCAAGCAGTTGTCCCTTGGGCTCTGCGGTCACGCTCCCAGGTCGTGAAGACCAACACTAATCCAATTTCCTTTTCAGGTTCCTCAAGAAATACCCTTCCACGGTGTGGGCAGCCGGGAAGTGACACCAGCCCTCATACCCGTAACAGCACACGAGACCAAGTTGGTCACATTCAAATCCTTCCTACACCTCCTAATACCTCTCTTATCTCCATGACTAACCCTCCTCACATCTCTTTATCACCTCGCACCGCTAGAGCAAACGATTCGAGTACGTGGAACGCTATTCCTGGTCTCCTGAAACCACGCTCTAAACTACACGTAGGAGCTTTTAACGTACGAACACTTTGCCAAATAGGACAGCAGGCTTCCTTAGCTAGGACTTTAGAATCTCGCGCCATCGATGTGTGCTGCGTCTCCGAAACGCGCATACAGGATCCAAGTAGCGTCATTCATTTGACCTCACCATGCCAAAATAAAGAACCGACTCGATTTACGCTTCGTGTATCTGGAAGCCCTGATGCTGCTTCCCGTGGCCTCGCCGGCGTAGGTATAGCATTGAGTCCTAGGGCAGAACTAGCTCTCTTAGAGTGGATCCCAGTAGACAGTCGTTTGTGCGCTGTCCGACTGAATGGAACAATGAGGATCCGAAAAGATAGGGACACTCGTCGTTGCCTCTTCGTCGTCTCTGCCTATTCTCCCACTGACTGCAGCTCAGATGATGTAAAAGATGAGTTTTACAGAAAGCTTTCGGACCTTCTCCGAAAAGCTAAGCGCTCGGATGTAGTAATAGTGGCCGGTGACTTTAATGCTCAAGTAGGTAAACTAAGCGATAGGGAAAGACACCTAAGTGGATCTTATGGTGTCGTGGCTCAAAGAACAGATAATGGCGACCGTCTGTTGCAGCTATGCTCGGATAACCGCCTGTTCCTTGCAAATACTAACTTTAAGCATAAGGAAAAACATCTTTTAACATGGCGACCCCCTAATTCGTCCCAACGTTGGACCCAAATAGATCACATTGCTATCAGCCACCGATGGAGGGGCTCGATAGAAGACTGTCGCTCATTCTGGAGCACATGCCTAGATTCAGATCATGCTCTAGTGCGAGCGCGTATTTGCTTGCGTCTTACTGGACGTAGGAAAGACACTGCAAGGAAACCTCTTAGGGCCCTACTTAATGATAGTCAAGCTAAGAGTATATTTCAGGAACAACTAGGAAAACAGTTAGGCAGCCATGTATGTGATGCCCACCCTGAGGCAGCATGGAATGATATCCGAAAAGCTGTGGAAACAGCAATGATATTTGCTAGTAAGGTAAACCAGAAGGTTAGGGAGCAACACTGGATCTCAGCAGCATCTATCGCACTGATAGATGCTCGGAAACTCATTCCACCTGGCTCTGAACATAATGAAGAGCGGAGTCAGCTTAAGCGCAAGCTGACAATAAGTCTACGCAATGATCGCGAACAGTGGTGGGTAGCGAAAGCAAGAGAGATGGAAAAGGCAGCGGCATTAGGTAATAGCAGACAATTGTTCAGACTCGTTAAGGAAACCGGAATTAGGAACCTAACCGTTAGCGAAACAATCTCAGAGAAAAATGGACATATTATTCATTCTCAATCCAGGAGATTGGATCGATGGGCAGAACACTTTAGGGATCAGTTCAATTGGCCTTCAGCCACACTTCGATTTCCCACGATCTCTAGTCAATATGAATGGCAAGTTAATGTAGGTCCTCCGTCCCTTTACGAAGTTGAAAAAGCCATAGGAAATCTGAAACGAGGGAGAGCAGCAGGCCCTGACAGGTTTACTCCTGAGATTTTTAAGGATGGTGGTCCAGTATTAGCAATGAGATTAACTGAGGTCTTAGGTAGAATTTGGGAACTGGACGTAATCCCATCTGACTGGTCTCAATCACTGATTGTGCCAGTCTATAAGAAAGGACATAAGTCCTCCTGTGACAATCACAGAGGAATCAGTTTGACTAATATAGTGTCTAAAATACTAGCCTCAACAATACTTCGACGCCTAATCAAAGCTCGTGAAGAGCAGATTAGAGAAAACCAGGCCGGTTTTCGACCTGGACGTGGTTGTATAGATCAGATATTCACACTACGTCAGGTTCTAGAACACAGACACACATTCAGACGCCCCACAATGGTAGTATTTCTCGACCTTAAGGCGGCATTCGACTCTGTTGATCGTGAGGTTCTATGGCAGTGTTTGTCACTGAAAGGAGTCCCAAAGAAGTACATTAACCTTATAAAGGCTCTCTACTCGAACACAACTGGTAGAGTGAGAGCTTATGGCGAACTGTCATCAGAATTGATTACCTCAAGTGGTGTTCGTCAGGGCTGTCCACTCTCCCCATTCTTGTTCAACTTTGTGGTCGACGTACTTTTAGAGATAACACTCTCCTCATCTAAATTTACAGGGGTTGAACTTCTACCGGGAGGTTCACTTGTTGACTTAGAATATGCTGATGACATAGTTCTATTTGGTGAAGACGCCGACAAGATGCAGAGTCTTGTGACCACTCTAAGCAACAGTGCAAGCATGTTCGGGATGCGATTCTCTCCCTCGAAATGCAAAATGTTGCTTCAGGATTGGGTTACATCGACACCCGAACTAGTGATAGGGAGTGAAGTAGTTGAGTGTGTCGACCGCTTCACTTATCTTGGAAGTCTCATCAGCCCTTGTGGTCTGGTTTGTGACGAAATCTCAGCACGGATACAGAAGGCTCGACTAGCTTTTGCCAACTTGCGTCATTTATGGCGTAGGCGAGATATCCGTCTATCAACCAAAGGACGTGTTTACTGCGCAGCAGTTCGTTCCGTCCTTTATGGCAGTGAAACATGGCCAGTAAGAGTAGAGGATATTCGTAGGTTACTAGTATTCGATCATAGGTGTCTTCGAAACATTGCTCGTATATCCTGGGACCATCGAGTAAGTAACACAGTTGTTAGGGATCGGGTACTAGGTAAGGATGGCAAATCAATTGATGAAGTAGTGAAACTTCATCAGTTGAGGTGGCTGGGACACGTGTTACGTATGTCCAACGACCGACTGCCTCGACGTGCTATGTTCAGTGGTATAGGAGTAGGTTGGAAGAAAGCTAGGGGCGGCCAGACCAAAACATGGCACAAGTCCATGAAGTCACTGACAAGTGGACTGAGTCATGTTGGTAGGTGCAGACTACCTGGTTGGGGACCGCGAGATGATAGCAACCGATGGTTAGAGACATGGCTCGAAATCGTTTGCAATGGCGCAGGTGCATCCACTCTCTGTGTCCTCCGAAATTCTAATCTTCTGAATTCTTCATGTCCCTTTTTTCCTCTTTCCAAATTTATTTCACTGGATTATACTCTTTCAATAACATCTCCAAACCCTAATCTTCCCGATTACTGCTTATACTCTTATTACCTCTACCACTACGGGATTTGAATCGACAACTGCATCTCTGTGCTTATTTGGTGTGGCAACTCGAACTGATGTACGTACGTACGAAGTTCTACGTTGTTACTGACTGACTGACTTTAGTTATGAAAACCGAAATCGAATTAAAAGATGAATCTAGCAGCTATCATTACTTAATGTCCCGACCGAAGCTGCTACCTTAACGCGGTGTTCGGGCTTGCCTATCGTGATGACCCAACCGAGCTATATTGACTGGAACATATGTTCCTGTATGTTCTACCATGCCAGGCAGGTCGATTGGAGAACGGTAAGGCTGAAAGCAGCAACTCAAGGTCTGAGGGCGAAGTCGTACTGCTGACTGTAGAGGGATGTGACATCAGTAAGGTGTTGCCCTCAGGCAACCAGCATCTACAGCGATGCTGCCTTCTCACAAGGAAGGAAGGGGTTAGAAAAGGTCGACCCTAAAAATGTCACATCTCACCTTACCTCACGGATTTCCGTCTCCGGCGGTAAGGCCATTTGAAGAACGGAGCTAACAGGTCAAAAACCTTCCACAAAAAGGCCGTGCGCGACCGGTCTCAAGCAGTTGTTCCCTGGGCTCTGCGGTCACGCTCCCAGGTCGTGAAGACCAACACTAATCCAATTTCCCTTTCAGGTTCCTCAAGAAATACCCTTCCACGGTGTGGGCAGCCGGGAAGTGCTATCAGCCTTCATATCCGTAACAGCACACGAGACCAAGTTGGTCACATTCAAATCCTTCCTACACCTCATTACTTAATGTCTACATTAGTCAGATAGTTGTTTATGTGGAGGTAAGAAACAGTAGTAAACAGAATGTCAATTTCATGAAAAATGGTCATGTATCTTCAGAAATACATAAATTAATGTAGCCCCTAACATATTCATTTCATCTACTGTTGAAGAGATTTGTGATATACTTCTGTATACCTCGAAGTAGGTGTGTGGATGAACATAATAATATTTTCGATAAGACTTGGAAAAGCCTCAATTAGTCCTGAGAGCTATTTATTAAGATAATTCACTAAAGAAAATAACTTGATGAGACTATGATTTATCGAAAACCTTTATGCGATGCTAATGTGGACTTTCCAATAATCACTTATTTACTGGGGTTAAGAGAAGGCTGCAATTTAGTGTGTGGAGCTAGGATTATGATTTAAAGTTAGACGTTAGTGTTAAGAATTAGAGTTAGACTTTTCACTGCGAACTGACAAATATAGTGTTGAAATGTTATTCAGTCATATGAATAGATGGGTTTTGCGCTAAGGTTTATTGACTGGTCTGTCCATAAATTATGACCTTACCAACAGCTTTTTCCAAGTAGATAACGCATTTCAAAACAGGCAGAATAATGAAATTTTAGGAAAAGCCTCAAATTTCTATGATTTGAATATTGTACAACCAATGTTTCATAATATACCAGTTCGTGCATTTAGTAAACAAGTTGGAGACCATGGAGAATACCTCTAGCTTGTGATGAGCATGTTGGGTGTGTTATGTTATTCTCCCATCCTGGAAGACATAACAACAATAAATAGACAGATAACATAAACTGAATAATCATCAATTTATATATTTTTTCAGTATTTCAAACTGGTTATCTTTTCTTCAGTAGGTCGAACTCCATGAAATAAAGTATTCTCAAATACAAGTATTGAATTGATTTTCTTGTTAAATTTGAAATGTTTACATTGTGATCAAATTATCAAAATCAACCATCAAATAATGAATTGTTAGCCAAGAATATCCGCGAAGTTTTAAGTGTTCAATCATCGCCATTGACGATATATCACAGTTGTTACATTCAAAATCACTGCAACACAATAACACCGATTGTCATGTGGTGATAAATGTATAACGTTAATAGAAAATTGGTGAAGTAATCAGTGAAGTTTGCCGATGTCAGGTATGAGATAAGTAATTACATTTAATGGCAATCAGGTAATAATACAGATTGATTGTTATTAAGAATATGAACCAACGAGAAGTTAGGCGCTCCCTGCGATGCCTGAAGTTACTGGATTCGATCATTGGAATGAGCGTGATTTCACACTGTTACGAAGTCCCGAATTTCGATGAAACTTCTGTCAAGTTCTTTGAGGTTTTTAATGATTGTCGAACCAAATTTAATATGTAGTGTGAAATTTCGGATTCAAAAAAACTGCGTAACATTCTCTAATGAAATTTCATATCTAAATTCAATAACTTCATGAGCTAATGACACATTCTGATATGACTATATGAATCCTCCTAAAAACCTATTTTCATGGTTTTCGGGAAAGTATGTTAATGGATCTAGTGACTGAATATGTGTAGCATATAACTTAATTTCATCAGCTGATGAAATTTTAAAACTTTATGAACTGATTTACAGTTTCTTTACATATTTTAAATGTTTTGAAATCTAAGAAATTGAAATCTCTACAGCAAACTAAAAGCCAAATAATATACAATGTAAAGTTTGAATAGCTTAATAAAAGGTTATTTACAAAAAAGTCGATTTTGTTGATAAAATAAAACATAAAAATGGTGTCAAGAGTAAAATAACTTTGTTATTCATGAATAGTGTTGTAGCTTTATTACAACCATCTCTATCTTGGCAGTAGCAGACTTCTTTGTAAACACCTTGTGCTTCAAACCAATAACGACAACTCCAGGCTAAACCTAAAATAAAATTCATTTTGAATGAAAGGCTACTTTTCTGTACAATTTAAAAATTCAATAACTAATTTAAATGTTAAAAACACAGAATTTAACTAATAGGCAAATGTCTCACTACTACTGACTGTGTTATTATATTTCCTATTTCGACATATGAATGTCTACACACACAAATAGGTTGGCAAATCCATTGGGATATGAAGCAATAATTTATATGCTTTTGAAGCCTACTTCGGACGATGAATTTATCTTTTTCAATGACAGCTCATTTGACAGCATGTTATTTTTTCTCAAAAGTTGTTCTTAACCTCCGTTTCAAGACTATGGCAACGTAATGTAAACTTTTTGAAAATGAGTAACGGAGGAGTTGTGATGGTAAATGATTTACATTCCAACTAATCAACGTCAACGAGCACCTTTTTTATTACCACTTTTCCGGTCACAGTCTTAGTTTATACTTCAATCATATCTCAAATGCAGATTTATTGTAATTCAATGAAGAAGCTACCTTACTACGCTGCACTTGTATTGCGATAGAAACAATTGTGGAAGCTTAAGTATTGACCAGTCCAAACGGACTCCTACAAGTGATCGTTTGATATCAAAATCATCTTTCCAATCAAGAAATACGTCTCATTGGTCAGTACATGTTTTTACTGCGTTATTAAGACGCTGTAAAAATCAAGTCACATCCAAATCCCTATGATATATTACTGACATACATTACCCGCACTTTGCTTACGAAATAAGCTCACTCGTCACGTTTTCAGTAGGTTACAATGCATAAATCGGTTGAGAGTGGTTCCGAAAGATCAGCTTGCTCTTAATGTTACTTTCGAACTCAAAATACATCTATCTTAGTTTATGAGAAGTATAACTTTTCAAAAAAGCTATTCTATAAGTTGGTCTCGACATTTTTTAATAAAACTGAGGATTTAGAACATTCGATTTTTGCCATTTATTGTCAAATCCAGTTTCGAGAACTAATTGTAAAAATATTTGAGCGATAGTACCAAAAGTTGGTGATAATATCCTAAAAGACAAGCATATGTTTTTCAAGTAGTTGTAACCTATTCTGTTACATTTAATAGTGATTTTTATTAGGGTATGGACATTTAATTTTGTTAAATCCGCAATAACGGTTATTATCACAGATATTATTTCATGAGACAATGATTATCTTTTCTAAAATTCATCTGTCCATGTACAAAAATTTTTATTTCAAATACATAAGCGAATTCTTAAAACCATGCAAAGACATCAAACATGTGTAGATTTGATGTAATTCAAAACTCATTTCTCATCACGTACAGATATTGATGAGAGTTTACACATTTTTCATAATCAAACAAATATAAAGTATTGCTTTACAGTCTGTAGACGTTAAAGAAACATGATTACAGTTCATTTAAAGATATGGGAACTATGGGTCATATACATTTCAATGAAATCACTCCCTAACTATCAATCTTAATTACTTCCTCTCCATATTAGAGTTATGGGCAATTAAGAAGATCCGCAAAATAACGAGTGCGTGGGCATTTTCATTTTTAAATTCACACGCCAAGGAAGAAAGTTAGTAATAAAACCGTTTTAACGTTTTGCACATAAATTAGAGTTGATAAACTTGTAACTGAATATAGAAGGTAAGTTGAGGCAAATTACGTTAACATAAGATTTTAGATATCTCACCATAGTCAGTTCGTGCACCACAAGTTCGTGTGACTTTTATCCATGAATGCCAACCAGTGCTTTCTTGATAAATTTTTACACAAAATGTTCCAGGTGAATGTGATAAAAAACTACCACAATCTATCATTGCATTAAGTCTAGTATCGAAAAATCTTCCGGCTGGACACGAATCATCTTCATTACTATCGCATTGATAACATCGAATAGCCAATACTTCTAATAGGTTAGAAAATTCAAGTATACAAAATTATTCAATCAATATATCTGGAAAGATCGGTTTACGGAAATCTCTGAAAGAAAACAATTTACTTATAAACCATTTTAGTAGCAAATGATGATGTAAATAACTCCTATCACGCACCTTATTTGAAAAGTACGTCATAACGAAATAATATGATGATATGAAGTTGCGAACTCAAATATCAAAATTATTGTCCAAGAAATCGAGTTTCATCAAAATTTGTGTACGCTTGCTATAATATAAAAGCTACAAGTTATTAGCAATAGGCACAATATGTTTGGTACTCAGTATATTTCTCTAAATTCTACTTCATGACAATTCGATAAAGCAAAACGTCATTTTCTGCCAACTGTTGATGTTAATAATCGTTATTTTGTACGATTTCAAAAAAATAAAGTATGTCATAATTTGCGTGCATATTCAATGATACGGTGAAACTGTTTATGTCAAAACATTTTCGACTTTATGTGGTGCTACATAGTATAGTTAAAATTTTGACACATTTGAAACGGGTAATTCACTCCATATATCCTTCACTTATTATATGTATTTACATTGTTGTGTTTAATAATTTGCCGGACACATATTAAACTAGAATATGACCCATAAACGTATGTATAATCTCCCTTTTTCAATCGAATTTTCAAACTTGTGGTCATCACAATGAGAATGACTATAGCCATAGAGATGCCTGCCATAGGAGTTAAGCAGTAGGTTCGCATTTTTCCTAGTGGCACAAATACACTATCTAGATGATCATATTTTAACTGGTGAACCTGGAGTAATTGGAAATTTTTTATACTTGCCTAGGTGGAACGTAATTAAAACAATGGTGTCTTCCCATAGCCAAATTTTTAAATATTTGAAAAGCTAGCTTTTCAAATACAAGAGCTCTTGTATGAGTCCGTGCAAACTATTTTGAAAGTAGTTTTATATATAACTTGGTTACCGGATAATGTGAATGTACCCAAACAACACAAAAAGGGGAAATAAAGGGGTAAATGCTATGGTAGCGAAAGATGAAATAAAGGGGAAAACGCGCCAGAATGTCGCCTTTTTGCCTGTCCGGGGGAAATAATGCGGATTTTCGCCTTTTTGTCGACAAATTACGGACTTATCGCCTAAATATCCGCTGAATTGTCGCATTTTCGCCTAAATATCCGCTGAATTATCGCCTAAATATCCGCTGAATTGTCGCATTTTCGCCTAAATATTCGCTGAATTATCGCCTAAATATCCGCTGAATTGTCGCATTTAGTAATATATTACTATTTTTAAAAAGTTCTTTGTCCCGTAAATAACATGGAGAAGTTTACTTCCAATAGTATCAAGCAAAATATACTGTCAAATAACTAAATACTTAAACAACGATAAAAACTAACCATTCTCGTAGAAAAGCAACAAGATGTAAACAGGAAACAAAAGCATAAACATATTTGAAGGTTTGCCGCCGTTCGCCCTTGAAAGCAGTAAATGTTAGATAAGAAAAACTCATCAGTCAAGTGGCCTCCGTTTTTGCGCGTTGCAAATAACAGAATTTGGTAAATTGTACATAAAAAAGACTCGAAAATAGATAATAATTAAATAGATGAAGTCACAGGAACTATTTTTTATCTCTTTTACTAATCCGAACATATAGACATCTAGCTGGAAGAATCAAGTGATATAACCGACTGCGCAAAAGTGAGTTCACGCTTGTTGTTTTCTTCATTTCATGTCCGAAACGCATCTCTGGCTTTTCGAGTACTGAGCGAGTGTTATCTGCGTCTTTTTTAAGTTCAACACACGAAATGGTTCCGGCTTGTTGCAACTGTACGTGTTGCAAAGATTATGTAGCTATTACTTATATATGCTTTTAAAGGAAATCTACTATCAATTAATTCAACCCCGAGTAACGCACTCAGCATGTCAATAACGCTAAAAAGACGTAGTCAACAGTTTCACTCGATCATACTTTCCTCACTTTTGTATGCATAATCAGTAACTCTGCTTTGATAATATTATCATTGATAAGCACTCACATATACGAATTGTTGAGCACAGAAATAAGGAACTCCTACAACCCATAGATGATAACAAAAATGTGATGCCCAGACTGCCCTACTTTCTTTTCGAAGATATCAAGAACTGGCGATATTATTCAATAGCTCCTACCGCCTACACATATGAAAACTCACTATACTTTTGGATTTCCTCTCTTTGTGATCGGGTGAATTCCTATTCTCCTGTAGCTAAACAATATTTATCCCAGGCACTCGAGTCTTTCCTCATTTGATCCATGTTCTAGATCTATCATTAACATGGTTGTCCATCTTTGCATTTGACCTGGGAGATTTATGTCTATTTTGAGGAGAAAGGGACCGCAACAAGACTGTGGGAATAATATAGGGTTGTGTGACTACAGCCTACTTTGTCATTAGCACCATCATAACAATAGCCCTAGTCCTATAATTATAAATATTCCATTGTGTGACCAATTAATTAAGATCTTACGTGGAAGTTAAATTAATGTCTACACTCACTCATCGTATCGTAACAATTAACAACATGATGTTTAGAGTTCGTAAAGAATACGTTTAGTCTAAATATAGAATAATATGTTTAATGAGAGTGAAGTCAATTTATACAAGAATGACCACCTCTGCGAGGCTCAGCCATGTTATCCGGTCTATTTCAATTGAATATTCCCGCGTTCGCCTTCTCTGCGGGTTATTTTTGAATATTCATTTTCCCAATTATTTCACAATCAGCCTCGAGAATCGCGTGGTTTCGACCAATCATACGATTTCGTGTAGAAATATTTGAATAAGTGATGGTAAGATGCGCAGTAACAATTGTTTGTTAATAGCTTAACTCACGGGTAGTATAATTATTTTGTGTTTAGAAATAGAAAAACAATGAGTGTTGTATCGGTTTCTATATTGTTATTATCTCTGGTTCAAATTAGAAAGTCAGTTGACGTTTATGTTGCCATACTATCCGTATGAGTTGCAATATCGTGGAAAAGAGGAGTTTTAACCAGTGTTCTAGCGAGTTTGTTGAGTTTGATACAGGTAATTTAGCTACGGGGAGACTTTCTCGACCTCAATATTACTTAACCATGATGGAAATTAGTAATACTGCTAATACATAGGAATCGTCATCGAAACTTCTTTTATATGAGAATAGTGATAACCGTGTGCATTTTGGACAGATATCTAAGTGTTATTCGTTAAACATGAGTGTATTCATGAGAGATGCTCTAGACCCAATGAAACAGACTAATAGTTTACATTCATGCCTACCTGCTGATGATACATACAATGTAGTTGCAAATAAGGGATTAAGCATAAGGTAGAAAACGAATTATCGAAAATATAATGATTAGAAATTATTGAAGTCGACAAAAACTTTATTTCACAAACATAGGTGATGTGGCGTTGCACAATGCTTTCGGCTAAATAAGTCTTGACGAGATGATTAATAGTGAGTGTTTCTCATGTGATTATCTTCGAGGACATAAGTTGTAACCAAGAGGAGTACAACTCCAACTTCATATCTATGATACTGATTTGAACTTCCGTCAGTTATGGGGTAAATTCGACAGTATTTTCAGTGTTCAGGAGATTTGCTAGACTGCTTATGTCTGTTGTCGGATTTATTTTTCTGGTAGTCATTCGGCAAAAAAAACGCACTGTATAAACCTGAAAGATATTAATTATTCCAATATGATGGTGAAAGAGTTATCAGTTATCAGTGTAGATCGACAAGGTCGCGCCAAAAGTGAAGTACGCACGTCTTTGCTTACACTCAACCTGTCTGGCTTTTAATTGGGGTCTTCAATAAAAACATTCATTCTTCATCGATCTGCTCTAAATATGTTCTCCCTGAAATAGACAATTAGTTGGCCAATGATTAATATTGTGGCCTCATATATGGGCAATATTTCGCCTAAATATGGATATTGATTTTACAGTCGATACGAAAATTATTTCTAGTCAGTTGGCAGGGGAGCAATAATTTCAGCTCTCAACTGTGTGTACAAACGCTTTTTATCGATCTGGGACCACATTGATATGCTTGTTCTACAAATGACCCAACTTTCAGTGATATGTATACTGTTCACTCACCGCTTCCATTGATACTATTTATCGTTCAAAGAATTTTCAGCTTATCAGTATAAGAATAAGGTAATCAGAAAATGTTCTGGCAAATGGTTTAACTGCTCAATATCCATTGTTGTTTCATATTATTTAGGACCTGATAATATTGTTTAGATTGGAAATGAAAGCTATTTAATTAAACTGACTCATTCAGAGTAAAGAAAGCCACTAGAAGCACCTATCTGACCAAAACATTTCTTGACCTTGTTCAAAAAGTATTGATTTCTAAGCAGTTGAACAGTCTAGAGATCTGTGGTTATCTTGTTAAATTCTCATTATGTTTGGCTTCCCTGTGATACTGTAACAGCTAAGGTTGGTTGGTTCAGAGATGACCCCAAACAACCAAGCATATGCCAAAACAGTATTGTTCAAGTATTCATTCACTTCCTTGTTTTGTATAAGCGTTATATTCCCTATTATCTTATATTGACTGTTGAGAGCCTTTGTTTGTCTGAACAGATAATCCCATGCTCCACTGTCACCGCGCGAAGATCGAAATAAAGACCTATTCACTACTTCTCTGGTTTCTTCTATCAATAGCACGAGGGTTACCTTAAGGCACGAAACTGGTGAGCCCTTTTTGAACACAAATTTAACCTCATTTCTGTTATTAACATTTTTTTACTTAATCGTAAAAGTAGACCTGATAATCCGTAAACTAATTTGAGTATATAACTAGCTTATTCCGTATTATCTTAAGTTATTCGTGTTATAGTAACCACTTTTTGTGCTAACTTTATTGCTATATTTGTCACATACCTCATGTCAGACTCAATAGAAACCCATAATCTGGAGGATTTGTCACCAGTGGAGATAGACACTGTTATGACTACGAAATCCCGACTTCCAGAATTTGATCGTAGTGATCCTGAGTTGTGGTTTGCTCAACTAGAGCATTATTTCACGAGACACAATATCAAATCAGAAGGGATTCGCTATAGAGACTTGTGTTCTATCCTTCCTCCTTCAGTCGCCAAAGAAGTCCGTGACTTGATTTTAAGTCCACCATCACCACAACCATACACCATCTTAAGACGAGAGATAATGAACCGTTTATCATTATCAGATAGTCAAAGAATCCAAAGACTTTTTCAAGGTGAAACACTAGGTGATCGGTCGCCGTCACAGTTTTTACGTCACCTCCAAGTCTTAGTGGGTGATAACACAGTGGGTGAAGCAGTCCTAAAACAAGGATGGATACAAGCTCTCCCATGCTACGTCCAACACTGTTTGGATGCACAGGATCCTGAAACCTCATTATCTCATTTAGCGCGTATAGCCGACAGAATAATGGAAAGAGGTCCTCCAACTGGATCAGGCACAATAAATCACACACAAAAAGTAGAATCAGCAAAAGACCCCGTAATAGAAGGACTCATTGCGAGTGTTAAGAGTCTCACTGAGGCTGTCACCAGAATGCAAATGGGTCATAGAAACAGGAGCAGGTCACCACAACGACCACGATCCAAGTCACAAATGTCCAGACAATCTGGGCAGTTTTGTTGGTACCACTGGAAGTTTGGTGTCAACTCAACCAAGTGCATGCAACCATGCGCCTGGCCTAAGCATAATTCTAAGACAGCGGGAAACGAGTAACCCCTCCCCAGGTCGCGACGACTGAGGAGGGGCGCCTAAACAGTCGCTTGTTTTATGTTAGAGACAGAAACTCGGGCTTGAATTTCTTGGTGGATACTGGCGCTGCTCTTAGCATCATCCCTCAACATAAAACTGAGATTAGTCGAGAAACATCATCAATTACACTTCAAGCTGCAAATAAAACTAAAATCGCGACATTTGGGCAGAAAAATTTAACCCTAGATTTGGGTTTCAGGAGGCAATTCCCTTGGGTTTTCACAGTAGCCGACTTAGATCTGGCAATACTGGGGATGGACTTTCTAGAGAGATACGGATTTCTAGTTGACACTGTAGCGGTAAATAAACGGCGATTAACACTAAAAGAAACTTCGTATTACAAAAAGGCAAAGAAAGTCACATCAGCTCTCTTAACTTGATTCAAACTCCCCCAGTAACAACAGCAAAATTCCGAGATATACTCGCGGAATTTCCAAACTTAACTAAACCAAACCCTCAGCCTTCTACGGACAAACTAAAAGTGAGTCACACTATCAAAACCGAAGGTGCACCGGTGTTTGCAAAACCCAGGAGACTAGCACCAGATAAGCTCAAAATCGCTAGGGCCGAGTTTGATTATATGCTACAACTGGGTATTATCCGTCCCTCTGATAGTCAATCGGCATCCCCTTGGCATATGGTCCCAAAGAAGATTGAAGGTGACTGGCGACCGTGCGGGGATTACAGAGCCCTAAACCGTCAAACCGTACCTGATAGGTACCCAATACCTCATATCCAAGATTTCACCAACGGTTTACAGGGTATGAACATATTCACTAAAATTGACTTAGTCAGGGCATATCACAATATCCCGGTGGCTGATGAAGATATCCCCAAGACAGCTATTACTACACCCTTTGGCTTATTCGAGTTTATACGCATGCCATTCGGCCTGAGAAATGCGGCACAGACATTTCAAAGATTCATAGATAACCTACTTCGAGATATGCCATTTGCGCAGGGGTATATAGACGACTTGTTAATTGCCAGCCCCGATTTGCAATCACACGAACAGCATGTACAAGCAGTGTTGAAAAGACTGGATGAACATGGAATAAACATAGATCAAAGTAAGTGTGTTTTCGGTGTTCAAACTTTAGAAATTTTCAGTCACACAATAAGCCCAGAAGGGATTAAACCTATCAAAAAAGAAGTGGATACCATCAAACAATACCCCGTACCTAGTTCTCTAACACAACTGAGAAGTTTTCTAGGCCTAATTAACTTTTATCGCAGATTCATACTAGGTTGTGCACAATTAATGCAACCTTTGACAGATTCACTTAAAGGAAAACCAAAAGAATTCAAACTGTCTTCTGACGCCATCGAAGCTATTAAACAGCTTAAAGATAAACTGGCTCAAGCAACTACGTTGATATATCCGAATTCTCTTTCCCCACTTGCTTTGATGGTGGATGCTTCAGATAAAGCAGTAGGCGGTACCCTTAACCAACTGGTTAAAAACGCCTGGAAACCAATTGCTTTCTTCTCAAAAAGACTCGCTCCAGCAAAGACAAGGTATTCTACCTTCGGGCGAGAACTTCTTGCAATCTACCTAACCATTAAACACTTCCGACACATGTTAGAAGGCAGGGAATTTATAGTCTTTACGGATCACAAGCCACTAACGAATGCAATAAAAGCGAGAGCTGATAAATACTCACCTCGAGAAGTCCGACACCTTGACTATATATCACAGTTCACAAGCGATATCCGACATGTCAAAGGTCAGGACAATCAGGCGGCAGATGCTTTATCTAGACTAGAAATGAACGTGCTACAGAAGTTTACATTTCAAGTTTACAATTCAAGTCTTAATTTAAAACAGTTTCCATCACCTGTCGATGGTATTCTAATCTACTGTGACACGACCAAGGCAATGCCGCGACCTTTCGTTCCCAAAAGTATGCGAAAGTTGATATATAATAACTTTCATTCTTTGTCTCATCCTGGCGCGAAAGCTTCAACAAAACTAATCAATGCCAGATATATATGGCCGAATTTACAGAAGGATGTACACAAATGGGTTAGAGAGTGTTCAGCATGTCAACAATCAAAGATTAATCGTCACACAAATTCACCCATAGGTGTTTTCTCGCAACCAGATGCACGTTTTGCCCATGTGCATATCGACTTGGTAGGTCCTTTACCACGTTCAAACGGTTTTAATTATCTTTTTACATGCATAAATCGATTTACCAGATTCCCTATAGCCATCCCGATAGCGGACATCACAGCGGAAACAGTAGCCAAAGTTTTCATGCAGAACTGGGTAACCATTTTTGGTACACCCATAACAATAACGACGGATAGAGGAGCGCAATTCGAATCCGAACTATTTAATAACTTGGCTAAACTTCTAGGCTCCAATAGGATACGCTGCACTGCATATCATCCTCAGGCTAATGGGATGGTAGAACGTTTTCACCGTCAGCTAAAAACCGCCCTTATATCTCACTCAAACCTCAATCAGTGGACAGAATTCCTACCATTAGTTATGTTGGGAATACGAACATCTGTCAAAACTGACGCACAGTCTTCAGCTGCGGAACTGGTTTTCGGAACAACTCTGAGACTACCAGGTGAATTTATTAACCCCAATACTAACAGTCAAAAGCTTAATTTAGGAAACTACGTAGATCAACTACGGGACCATATGTCCAAACTTAAGCCAATTAATACTCGCGAACAATCGCGTGCCGTATATATACCTAAAGATCTAAGCAATCGCACGCACGTCTGGATAAGATGTGACAAAATAAAAGCACCACTTAGCCCTCCATTTGAAGGTCCTTTCAAAGTCGTCTCAAGAAAATCTAAATATTTCGTGATAGAAAAACATGGAAACATCGACACAGTAAGTATTGATAGGCTAAAGCCGGCTTATCTAGATCATGAACCACCATACGTGTTGTTAGATCGTTTAACTGACAAATCCATTACGGAATCGAAATGCAAAAACGATAAATCTTTACAAATGACTAAAACGGTTCGCTGGGCACATCCGATTAGCCAATCAAGGATGTTGACAGTTTCGGCTGCAGGATAAAATCTAACCACGTAGCTAATCAGACCCTTCATCTACTTAAAAATAACTTTTCTCCTCATTCCGCCTCACCTACAACTCCCCAGACGTTTTGCCTTTGATATATACGTGTTATGTTAAATATTTATTTTTAAATACTGGACACATAAGCTAGGTATTCCGAAACGATGGCTGCGGATTTTAATCAAACTCATACAACTAACACTGGCAAATACAACGAATTCAAAAAGCAACCCAGGCGAGTTTTATAATTTCTTTTTCTGGTTAATTAACTATGTTAGCTGTACTTCTTATATATTTATATACATTTTTCACGTAGACTGGCTATACATATATACCATATGAACTAATTCTAAAAGTTTTCGGTTGAGGATATGTTTAGTAGCTTGATGCGCTTAATACTACTATTAATAAGTGGTTTTCTAGACAAAACATTTTGGATTAAACCATGGTCAAATACTTATTAAAGTTCTCATCATTTTTTTTTCATGTTTAGGAAACTTACGTAATGACTTAACCAGTTTCCCTGCAGCAGGCTTTTCAGTGTGATCATATAACCCATCTTTATTGGCAGTATTCAGATTTTTTTTTAATTTCTGACATTTAAGAATCAATAACCGTGAAGATATAGTACAGTGCGTTACTGTAAGGTTACTATGTCAGCCGCATTGATTCCACATACCTAATTTTAAACAACTTATAAGGGAACTGTTTAGTAATCATAACATTGAACTGACAATATGAATATCACGACTATGCTAACGTTAAACCAATTATTATTAGTGGCCCATACAAAGTCCTGGAACTTAACATCAGCGTTATAAAAAAGACATTTTATGTCAATAACTGATATATATATATATATATATATATTCGTTGGTTTAAATATAACGTAAAATGGAAATTTACTAAACTTGTAGTTTTTTTTTCTATAGTAATAATATTCATGTAAACAAAGGACTTATACTTTTCCAATATGGCACTTTGATATATCAATCTGTCCTCTTGTCATTTTTTCTCTCATATGTGCGCGACTTACGGGAAACAAACATCGTATTGAAGGTGGGTCTGGTGAACAAAAACGCAGGCCCCACACGCACTCGAACCTCTGCCCTCCTGAATGCTAGACCGCGTGCTTAGCCGTTAAGCCACATCAGACCACGGAGGAAGTGACTTCAGTATTTCCTTACACCAATTAATCACTCATAATACTAATGAGTAATAAGACTTACACACTTCTGAGGTGCAAACCAATTCGTTACTTGGATGAATTGACGATATATTGCTTCAATATATCATGCATACCTAAATCAAACAAGAAAAGGGTATTTGACACAACTGTACTTGATCCGCATACTCTACACAATTTTTTTGCTTCTTAACCGTATATTCCTTTCCGTTTTGTGGAGTATTCTGATGCACCCTTGGTTACGCACCTAGTTGTAAAACGCGGTCATCACAGGCTCAAGGTCATGCGTTTGATCGATTTTGTTAAAGAGTCCAACTTCTAGCAAGTTCACCCTTTTACATATATGCATTACAAAAGAGTATTTTTTTGTTTTCATGGTTTTTCGTGCACAAGATATCTACACTATGTCTATTCTCTTCCAGAATACCAATCCGTTCTGGAGACCAAGCACTTACATGGGACCGAACAATTATCAATTACATTTATGTATTTCCATTTTGTATCTTATTATTTTATGCAGGCAGTGGAGCAGTTCTTCAGATTTGCTTGATTTTCACCATCACCTTTGAAGTAGATTCTTCTTTACTTTTTACTTGAGGGCGACTCAAGAGGCAGGTGAGTAAACACCTGATAGCCGGTCTGAGCACGGAAAAATCGTACCTCACCAACATGGTGTTGAGTAGCCCGCTCGCGGCACTTCCTCAGATATTCTTATTCCACATTCTCACACTCTTTCTCTTGAAAGCACGCAGTAAACCGTCAGCGATAGTTGTAGAATAGATCACATGCTACAAAATAAGATGACAAGCTAGTAAGTGAAGAGACATCCATGGACTATCGTTGACAGCGTCAGTCGTCACTGATTGTAAATCAAACAGTGAGCGAGTTGATAATTTTCCCTTGGGATGAGAAATAGAACTAAGGCGTTTTCGATAGTTAGGTTAATCGAACCGACGTTCCTACGGAAGTCGATTCTAGGGGGAAGCTAATGTAACAGCTAAGGTTGGTTGGTTCAGAGATGACCCCAAACAACCAAGCATATGCCAAAACAGTATTGTTCAAGTATTCATTCACTTCCTTGTTTTGTATAAGCGTTATATTCCCTATTATCTTATATTGAATGTTGAGAGCCTTTGTTTGTCTGAACAGATAATCCCATGCTCCACTGTCACCGCGCGAAGATCGAAATAAAGACCTATTCACTACTTGTCTGGTTTCTTCTATCAATAGCACGAGGGTTACCTTAAGGCACGAAAATACCACGGTTAAATTTGTCACTTATAGTAATACTGGATGGTGTACATGAATCCCAGTAATGATATCCATATTGAAGCGCGAAATTTGAAGCGGTGAGGTCTAAATATAGCGTTGGCTATGACAATGAGGAATATAAAGGATTAAAAATATAGTTCGAAAAAACAACAGCATGAAAAGACATGAGGAAGAAATTCTAGAACTCAGCATCTAGAGGGAGATCACGAATGAATGCATCATTACCACCAAGGGCTTTGCGGCATACGCTTCGTTCCTAGACTACTGAATCAGCATCCATTGGTTTACATTTACATCTGTATTATGTCTTAGGTCGTCCGTAGTGTGATTGTCACCTAACTTCTAAACTGATCATTGGTACTCGTCGGACGGCCTGCTTGAGCATCTGGGCTACCTGTTCCTGCCATCTAGATATTTCAACAAGTTATCTATTTTTGTTTGTTTTAATCTATCATTATGCCTATATATCGCATAACCTATCCTGCTGCGTTTCTGAAAGTTGTACAACCTTTCGTTGTCAAAGTTACAAAAAACTCAATAGGAGACAATATAGTTGCTGGCAATATACAACGAAAAGAATGCACACTATTCACATGTTCATTCAGTGAACTGCTAACATCTAACTGGCGATCCCTCAATATTTATCGCCAGGACCGAGCAAGAAGAAAGAAACGGAAACTTGTTGAAATACTTTGCATTGAGAATTCTATATTGCCGGCCTGCTTGAATATCTGGGCTACCTGTTCCTCCGATCTAAATATTTCATCAAGTTATCTGTTTTGTTGTTTGTTTTAGCACATTATTATGTCTATTGTGCACACAATCTATTCAGGCGCGTTTATGAAAAGTTTTCAACCTTTCGCTATACGGGATACAAAAAGATACAATCAGCGACATCATGGTGGCCGGCAATATGCATTGAAACGAATGAACAGTAATCAAATGTAGATTACCGAACTCCTAACATTTAACTGGTCATCATTCAAAATTTATCGTCACAATCGATCAAGGTATAAGAAAAGGAAACTTGTTGAAATACTTTATGCTGAGAATTCTATGTTGTACCAAAAATATAATGTTGAATAAAGCTTCTAATAATAATAATAAAGTTCAAAATGACATTGATCAATATTTAGTGATCAGTCAAGTGTATATATAACTTAGTTATGTAGAGGATATCAACCTCAACCTGAATAGCCTAGTACTATTGTCTTAAATTGTGTAGCCGAGTGAATTGGATTAGAACATAACATTGAGCATTAAGTTCCTCAAAATTACAAGTATATCATGCTTACTAGTGTCAATTATATCAAGAGCTTCCCGTTGATTATCTCTCACCATTGTGTTTTGAATAAAACCCATATCTAGATAGGTAAGTACTTCAGGTGTTTACATTACAAACCAATTCATTTCATTTAGTGATCAGACAATGAATTCTTTCTCACATTAGACTTAAACAATTTGAGCAAATTATTTCAAAATGTATATCACGAATCTCTCACATATTGAGGAAAGCATCCAACTGCGTCACAAGGCAAGACCTCAATAAAAACCTCTGAGCTAAAGCAGAAGAGAAAGAACAAAGAACACATTACGCCGAGAAATAAAGACAGTCATGAAAAGAATGAACAACAATTGGATAGAACTAGAAAGGAAGGCCCAGGACAGTGTGGATTGGCCACCTGTGCTCCACTGGTAGTAACAGCCGTAAGTAAGTAAATAACTACAAATCTCTACAAAGTGAATACCATCTGCCGTCAAATCTTAAAGTTTACAAGAATAAACTATAGTTTTCTATCTTGATTCTGATAAAATCAAAAGTACCGAACAGTTTCATTGAATAAAGCTGGTAATAATAATAATAATAATAATAATAATAATAATAGCTGATCCTAAACCGTGGCACTCGAATATCTATGTCGTTTCGAGTGAGTCTTACTAACAGTCGTTGACTTTATGAACTGAAGTCACGCTTTGGTTTGGTATCACTTAGCTTTCGTTAAGCCTGTTTCCACACCAAACATTGGAAGTTGAGGTAGGCACTGATGAGGCAAAGTGGATGAAAAAGTATGACTGGAATTAACTGTAGGACGTTGATTAGTTGTTAAATTAATCCTTTAAGTCCGGAGAAGTGACGTTGTATAACGAAGACGTAGTTATTTTGGGGAGCCGATAGTGCGATTCAGCACACGCGACTGACCATCTGTAGGACTCTTGATTTGACGTATATATATCCTGGCACTGAAGTTCATGCTGAGAATGAAACCTATTACCCATCGTTTTAAGCTCTATAGTATTATCCAAAAAGCCACTGAGTCTCGAAGGCCAGTCAAATGTTCAATGGGTGTGTAGTTTATCCACAAGGACTAACTATTTCCAGTCCTTAATATCAACATTTGCGAATCAACATTTTTCAGAATAAATTCCGATGACAACTTTGTTAGTTCTTCTTGTTATCATTAGGATTATTTTTTACCATTCTATCTACAGTATTGACCGAAATTCGCGCATATTCATCTTAATTGATTACATTGTAGTTAATCTCACTTAATCTATTCCTCAATAATTTGAACTTCAAAATCTTTTGAAGTCCATTTCTAGCCAATTTATCCTGATCACTGAAATGTTTTGGACCTTCGGAATTCAGAAACAAGACATCCAAGTTCTGAAAACATGTTTCGTGTGATGAACTGGGGATTATTCACAGATAACTCATTGAAAACACCACTGATGATGCGACCGCATGAATACTGATCTCCACCCCTTCACAACACATTAAAGCGAATTGGTTCTTGTCTCAAATTGAAATTGGTCTATCCTTATAGGCCTCACACATAAACCTGAATTTCAAACTGTTAATTTCAACCAGAGACACTGAAGCGCCGTGGGACTGACGTTCTTTTTCGCATCACATTTCTCCGCTTGCTGGCATTGTGTGCATTTGCCTAATAAATCCATGATGTGTTGGTCCATGAGGAACCGATGGGCATAGCTTCCGTCGATTGATTTCATTCGTTTTATACCAGGATGACCACTGTGGACCTGCTTTAGCACCTTTGATCTTAGGGAATCTGGCGCTACTACTCTATCTCCAAAAATCAAGCATTCGTTTACGAAACATAATGAGTCCCGACAGTGGTAAAGCTGCTTCAATTCACCATTCAGACCAGTTGACGGCTGGCCACTGGTGACGCCGTTCATCGTTCACTTTATGATGGAGTCGTTCCTAGAGGTAAATAGTATCTCAGATGCTGAGATGGGCGGAAAGCGAACAGCAGTTCTAGGAATGATCGTAGCTCAGAGATACTAGTGGTAGTTGGCATCAGTTTTATAGCTCGGATGTTTTCAGTATCTGGTCTGCGACCTGCAGCATCAAAGATGAATCCCAAGTACTTCACTGACTTCAAGAAAAGCTGGCATCTTTCTGGGCGTAATCGGAATCCGTTATCGCTGACGCGTCGCGGTACAGCTGTCGTGCGTTCTCTTAGCTGTTCTAACGATGTGGCAACATTTGAGATATCATTGAGATCAGTTGCGACCTCCGTGATACACGATAGAATGGTATTCATTAGTTGCTGAAAAATAGATGGAGCTGTTTTAACACCAAATGGTAGGCGATTGTACTGAAACGAGCCACGATGAGCAGTTATGATCAGTTACTCTCTCGCTTCTTCGGCCGCTTCCACCTGTAGATAGGCATCAGCGAGATCCAGCTTTGCGAAGAACTTCCCACCATTTAACATCGTGAACAAATCTGCAGGGACTGGCAGTGGGTAATGATGCTGTTCGAGAGCTGCGTTAAGACCTGTGAAAAAGTCTGCGCATATTCGAATTGTGCCATTAACCTTCTTAATAACCACAATGGGTGCTGCCCAGGCAGAATAAGAAACAGGTGTAGTCGAAGGCGGTTAAGTTATTCGTCAACTTTCGACAATGCTGCGTACAACACTGGTCTCTTTGGACGAAAGACATGTTTAGCTCCAGGTTTCAACCAAAGTGCTGCATTCATAGCAGCGCACCTACCCAATACAGGCTGGAAAATGGTTGAAAACTCCATCATTAGTTCTTCCGAATATACTTCAGGTCCATGAGTTTGTTTCACTAGATTGCATACGGTGCTTAAAGGAACGTCGGCTAAATGTAGGCGGTCAAACCAGTCTAAACCAAGTAGATTAAGATCAGCTGGTATGATATAACATACCCCGGTAAGCGTCAAATCTTGAGAAGAAACGTTACAGTCTAGTTGTCTCAACAAACGTAGGTAATTACCACATGCATTTCGAGGTTTCTGTGTTGTTGGCACCGTACGTGGTCTCCCCATTCTGATCCAATATTTTTATGAGAGAAATGTTACGTCAGATGCAATGTCTATTCGTAATCTAAACGTGCGCCCTTTAATACTAAAGGTAATAAATTTCCTCCCACCTGGGGTTGAATTCTGACAGGTTGCTACTAGACTCAATGAATTCGCGCCAGACCTAGGGACAGGCTTTCTGGTGCCTCTGGATCTGTTCGGCTTATTTTTTTCGACAAAACCCATCTTTATGACAAACAGTTTTATATTTCCTGCACCGATTTTGTTTATATGGATAGCTTCGAACAAAATGCCATTCACGCGGCGCCGGCATGGAGCAGGAGGATTTGTTTTCGTCTGTTGACCTAATCTAGATGACGCTGGGGCAGAATAATGCGAGTTGAGTGGTTGTTGGACTACATGAGCTTCAGTATGATCTGAACCTCCACTCTGGACCATAGTAACGTCACTCTGTAGATTGAGTAGTCGTTGATATTCGTTTGCAATATCACTAAGAATTAGTTTTTGCTCTTGATCCAATCAGCTTATTAAGCGTGTCCTAATGTCAGTGAACTTCTGCAATTGAAGTCTGCAGATGAGAATGAGGGATTTTAATTGATCTTCAATAAGCGACTTCAAACGGAAGCGTTCGCATTCTTGGTTGATGATACCCATATGTGTGAGAAAATCAGCATCTTTGTTCATAGTGAGCTTCAAACATCGATAGCGCGCACTAAATAGTGAGGAGGTGTCTCCGAATTGTTGGCTGAATGACCGGGCAGTGTCTGAGATTGAGTGATAGCGTGTGCTTAGTGGCAGAACCAAGTTGCAAAACCTGTCTAGTTCATTAGAATTCAACTTCCGAAGTAGCAGCCGAACCTTCCAAGCATCATGTTGGTTAGCAAAATCAAATTTAAATAGGACTTCTTAACACATGTCTTAAGTAACTTTGGCATCAGGACCATAATGAAACTCAACAATGCTATTTGCGATGCCGCCCACTGACTGTGCTGTGGTTGCATAGATGTGCTAGGCTGTGTGGGAGGCAAAATATTGATATCTGCCAACGTTTGCATTAGTTTCATCTGCTGCTCGAGTAATAATCCAAGTTTAGAAGGATCCATGTTTCCGGAAACACCCTCGCCAAATTTGCTTGGTTTGAAACTATTACGAGCTCACTTAGTATGCAAACGGAACAAAGACTTGTGACCACAGTCCAATAAGCTAGCTATTTGATGCGTCCAAGCAACACTAAATAGAGGAAGAAGTCGAAGCTTGGAACGGGAAAGTACATACCGTAAGCCAGAAGCATGAGTGAATAATAACAGACACAAATAAACGCATATATACAGCATAAAATTGTCATTGGGAAGCGTTGCGAAAATAGCGTACTAAAAATACACAACGGACCGATAGCGTTGAAGATTATCTCAAGTGGGAAATACGACATGAGGGTAAAAAGTGCGCTTTTGTCGCGAAAATAAGTAGATTTAAATTTCCAAAATAAAATAACAAAATAAAGACACTTACCAAGTGAGTTCTGGGGATCTAACATCTCCAACACGCACTAACACCTTCTTTGAATCCCATGAAGTTAATGCCATAGAGATTTCTGTAACAAAAGCAGAGTGATGGTCGTTTGTCTTAGTCTCATTGTTTCCCCTGAACCTAACTGGTCTTTTCATGTTTTGTGGTTTTAGGAAAAAGAAAAGAGAATTATGGTCTAAATCGCAATAACAACAGATCCAGTCCTAAAATTGTACATTTGTCATGATGTGACTATCTAATCTATGAGATCTTATGCGGCAGTCCCACCATTGTATACATTGACTCATCGTCTTTTAAGAATGAGCGATATAACATCTAGCGCTTTTGAAGATTACATTTAAGCTAAGGAATAATATATTTATTGAGGGTGGGGACAATTTATACAAATTGACCACGTCTGAAAGGCTGAGCCATGTCATCCGTTTATTTCAACTGAATATTCTCACGTTCAATTTTGTTGACTTTAACTTGAAGTTACTTGCTGAAACTGAATCTTCTCGGCAAATATATGTTGAGCTCCAAATATGGGTGGTTGGAAGCCAATACAACTACAAGTTTTCCATCTGACTTACTATATTAAGAGGCTGCATCCCTTTGGCATTGCTCGACATTAACATCTGAGACTTTTCGACCTATTAATATTTACGGTTCTCCATCATTATTTTTCCGGGATTTCGATAAATGATTTTACTATATCGTGGATAGTGCTGACGGTAGCTGACAAGGTGTGTGGCGAATCTTTTGAGGGGACGATTAGTACGGTTGTGGACAGATATTTGACATCTTGCAAACTCCTGTAAAGTGTTATCAGATACTAGCTATCAATTTTGTCCAAATGTTTTCTCTTGCATATCTTCTGGTAGAACGCGACGACGATATATTAGCATCCGTGCACGGAAGACAAAATACAAAAGCTCTGCAGTGTCTTATCTAGCAAAAATACTATAAAACGAATAGGTTGTTGGAGCTGGATCGGTCAAATATTTATTTTTTTAGACATAAACCAGTACAGACTCATGTCTTATCAAAAATCATTTCGTAAAATCTAGGTAGTTCATTTGTTTAAGTTGTGTATATATAAATGCAGTTATCTGTCTTCTTTTTCTGCAAAATAAACTTGTTGAAATAATTTTGGATCAGAGTTCTATGTAGCACTACACATTTATTATTAAATAAAAGTATGAATAATAGTGATATTGTGTACTAAGACCAACGGTCTCACCGTTTAAACATATTTTGGGAAATTATCAAGGCATTTCCAACTTTTCTGCTTGATAATATTCTGCAGCAAATTCGAAAAGTGAACACTGCGGAAGGTTAGATTTCTCAGTACACATAGAGGAGATGAGATTATCATAAGCATGTGAATCGAACTGCTAGTTGGTGGCAGTGAACCATGACTTAAGCATGACTGCACGCTCCCTAGTGCAGGAGTCACTGGGATGTCTCATGTGTTATGATGATTTTGTCCACATTTTATTACTAAGAGATTGACAACACGTGGCATTATATATTGCACCTCATCAGCTAAAATGTTCGAAGAAAATTGAATTTCGCAATTTATCGAACCGCGAGGATCACAAAATTTTGGGCAAACACCAAACCTAACATATGAAATGGGATGGAGTTTTGCTACCTCGTAGACAAAATCGTAGTTCATTTACCTCATCAATATTCCATTTAGTGTTCCGTTTCATTTAGTTTGTGATACTCTTCTTGTTGATGTTCTGAATGGCCTAAACATTCTACATTCATGCTGTGAATGCTGTTTTACGTGGGGTAGGATAAGTGCTTCCTGGTTTATCTAAGCAAAGTGCTGATGAGTTAATAATACAGTGGATTTCGGAGTCCCCTTCCAAATAAGTTAGTTGATTGTTTAATAAGAAATATGTTGATTTCTCGCTCCTGCCCTAATTCTTGATGCTTAAGTCAGAGTTACTGTCCTCAGTCACGTTTACCACCTTCCGTTCTCTATATGAACTCACTTAAATTCTTGGAGTTATATTGTGAACATAGCCTTAAAGAATCGCTGTCCTCTTTAGAATATTTCGGCTATGAGATTTAACTTGATCTGGAACGATAGTTTGCTAAGCAAGATAGACAGATTTTCAAGAAGTCTAAAGCAGAGCCAATTAGGTTTCAGAGAGTACAAGAGTAACTGAACTTGGTTTATCTCCTCGGTCGTATTTATGAGCACGACATGACTGCAACTTCTAAAGTACCTGAATGTACCTGACTTGGTTTATTCTTCTTCTTTGAAATTCGGAAAAGGCATTTCGAATTTCTCATCGAGCCATCATCGATTGCAATAGTTTGAGTACAATATTTAGCCTGAGTTACTCCAAAAGGAAAATGAGTAAGCGTGGAGCTTTTATTTGAAAAGTATATTACCGATCCTGAATTATTCATAAGAACCATAATATTTAACGGCAGAAAACCAATACGATTTTACAAATTTTACAAAACAAAAACTTGATTTTTCTTACACCAGAAACCTCATTTTCCTATACACATGAAACGGTTTTTGACAGATGATAACGGACTTATCTTTAGCACTTCAAAGTGTAAAGTAGTCGATTTGAGTCATGTTTCTGGCTACAGGTAAAACTTGTGCAACACTCTGGAATATATTCAAGGACGAGCCACGAAATCAATTCAGGACTCGAATTCAAGCATTATGAAGAGCGCCTTCAATCATTGAACCTTTACATATTGGAGTATAGGCGCCTTAGAAGTGACTTTCTAATGGCCTACAGCGTCTCAAATACTTCCGGACATCCCATAAAGCAACTACTTAAGCTTATCCCTAACACGAACCTTGGGGGTAACACACAGAAACTGGAGACACAACACAGCAGAATGAACTGTTGACACAACTCCTACTCCCTAAGAGTTGTCAAATTCTGGAATTCACTGCTAGCTGGGCTCGTCAAAACGACTTCCTATGAGCACTTTAATAGAAAACTTGACATGTTCTTGAGGACTAGAGATGGTACATTACTATGATTTATCAATATTTAAAGTCTCTTTTCC
Source organism: Schistosoma intercalatum (assembly GCA_944470365.2). Classification (NCBI taxonomy): domain Eukaryota; kingdom Metazoa; phylum Platyhelminthes; class Trematoda; order Strigeidida; family Schistosomatidae; genus Schistosoma; species Schistosoma intercalatum. Next base: position 1,493,965 of record OX103728.1, on the reverse strand, counting down.
CTTTTATAGATAATATACCTAGATTCCTTCCTGGAAGTATTGGTGATTTAATGCTTCTAGATGCGGAAGCTCATTCTGTCCCGTCCAAAACCATTTGCATGAGACAATCTTTTCATCTTTTATCGGCATTTCGATTGGACATAACGACGTTGTGTTACAAAAATAAGAGGTTTATTGCAGATTATCGACAAGATACTGAGTACCGTAAGGTAGCGTGATAACTTCTGTGGTCAAGAAATTTGAAATCTCGAGGTCATCGCTGGTCCATCGTATCCGTGTTTGATAGAATTACCCTTTCAATTACAAGGGTTTTCTGTCCTCATCTAACATCCCACTATATCTCGGCAAAAATGAGAGGTAATTTAACACAATTTTTTGTTGTTACCAATTGAAGCTGTAATCGAAAAATGTTTAACACCGAATATCCATTTATTAGCTATTCAACCACAAACATGGGTACAAGAAAGCACCAAATATATATGCGCCAAACAACTCAAATAATTTATGTGAGGGATGGGACAGTTCCTGGGCGTCCAAACTGAAGCAAGTAGTTCTTATAGGAGGCGTCACCCTTGTTTAATGTTTTCCCATGTAACCACTTGGCAATTTTCAGCTATTCAAGTCATTCAACATTTTTGGTTCTAATTTATTGTCATTACGAGCGGCCTTATCATTAAATCCTCCGTAATCTTATACCCTCCTTTTTTACCATTTATTGTTGTTACTATCATTACGACAACTTTATATCTGTCTTTTGATAATGTCTATTACCTTCGTCATCCTTTGTATGATAATCCTGACAATCTACATGTTTCTCGTAATCAACTACTTCATGTTCTCTTGACTATCACATCCGTTTACAAATCGAATTTGTGTGAATATGGACATTATTTGGGATTACTTTAAACTAACGATAAAAGTGACACATCTAACTACATGGTAAAGTACTTAACTATACAAATCACTGCAATTAAGGAAGAGTTCAGACTCACCAAGCTAAGTGAATACAGTTTGTCGCACGATGTGTGTTGCTTTTGCCTTCCCATGATTATTGGCCTGTTTAGGTTGGTGCCGACTAAGCTAGAGGAAAAGGTTAACACTGTCTTACATTATTCAATTTTTAAAATCTACACGATTTTTCAGGTTTTATAGACTAATTATCTAGTGACTGAGTCTAAAAGCATTAATGTTAATATGGTCTTCAACTGATAATTAACTTCGGTCATACGATTGTCTTATTTTCTATTAAAAAATAGGCAAACGTATGCATAAAGGTAGAACCCGAAAGTTTACTGCCCCGGAAGAAATTGATCGACAACTTGGAGTAAGTTATACAAAATTTTGGAAGTTGGTCATCAAGTTTTGTCTCTAAAGTTCTCTGCAAGATTTCGAACTTATTGTTTCCAACTTTTGCTTACAGATATCATAAAATTTGTATTCATGGCACGTCATTGAACGCTTATTATCATATTGATCCATTTACTTTTCTAGTTATCTAAAGAAGCTGAATCATCTCTCAATAAAACAATTCATGACAAGAATATTGATGATACTGAAACGGATGATGATGATGATGAGGAGGAGGAGGAGGATGACGATGATCAAGACACAACTGGACGTCATAAGGGTGTTAGTCATTTGATTGAAGTTTGCAATCCTAATCATGTAAAATCTTCTAAAACGGTTGTGTAAGTTATTCTGATAAATTGTTGTTTTGATAGTGTAATGATGACTTCGGTTGATATTTTTTGAGCCTCGTCTTTAAAGAATTAGAAGATATTGGTTCTAATGTAATAGTATGTGCTATGCATTTAATACCGAACAGGCTCCCAAATGTGCTGGTATGGCCGAAAGTGGGGAGAGCCAGCTCGCCCCCTTGAAATGCTCTCACATGGCCACGTGCATACAATCACTGTCAGGGAAGTCCTAATCACTGCCTTCTCGCGGCAATGCTGTTGTTTACGAAATTGAGAGACGAAAAGCGAATATCCGGCTCTTTAACCGGGTTGGTGGACACGGAGAGTCCACTTAGGACAGTTAGAAAATCCTCATTCCAAACCAATGGTGCGCATGGTCTCTGGTATCCTGAAGGAACAAATAACGTATGGACCTATTGATGGTCACGGGCTACCACGGAACTGCGTTCTCTTACGTTGCTCCATTGCCTCGTGGATTAGACCTTTAGATCCAAGGCTTCGGGCGTGGCTCCCCAAGAAAACCACGTGCTTCGGTCTGGGCATCCGGGGAGTATCCCAGTCCTCACATAAATCTAGTGACTTGTGGCGCATGCCTGCTTGTTGCCTCCTTGTACCAATATTTATGTGTTTAAATAATGATAATACTGAACAAGAAATAGTATTTACTAGGTAAATGAAAAAAATTACCCGACTTCCATAGACAGTTTTTTGGAGTGATACTACCCCTGTCATATACATCAACACACAAAAAGTTACTCTGACTTATTGACTTACTTTTGTCAGTTACCCCAGTTATATTCCTACTTTAAATTTATTGTCGTGTTTCAGGATGATAGGCGATATAAATCTTTTCAGATACGTATTACGTATGCCGAACCACCTCATGCCTGGACGCCCGATATTGGCTGGTGTAGAGGTAGGTTGGAAAAAAGTTAATAGAAACACTCAAAACCAGACACATCATACGTCTATGAAATCATTGACTGTTGGTCTAAGTTATATTAGTAAGTTCAGACAACCTAGTTAGGATATGTTCAAACATCGAAACCAATGGTTTATGTTAGCGGGACATAGACTGGATAAAAGCATGCTGAATGCACGTTGCCTTGGTGCACGCTGATTGGCTGATTCTTACCCAATCAGCGTTAGCCAATACTTAGTGAACACTCGAGAAATCTCATGTGGAAAACTATAAATGTACTAGTGTTTCCCCTATTGCACTACTTACGTGCTTCTTGCTTCCATCTAACCTTGTTATTTGGAATATAATCTCTTTCCTGTTCAACCGTGTTCTGATTTGGGGACTTGTCGAGTCTACTGGTGTCCGAGAATACTAGCAATAGGAATAGCTGGGTCATAACCGTAAGAAAGAGATTATAACAGTTTGGGACGTTAGATGGCGTGGTTAGGAATTAGTCACAACGCCACAGAAGCATCCATTCTTTGTCTTCCTTTAGATCTTGAGTTGTAAAATTGTTATACTTTTATCATACCGATTTATGTCCTATAATCATGTGTGTAGCTGGTCTGTTTACTAAAACTGATAACACTACTTCTAGATAATTTCATGTCTCTAATGATGTATTATGATAAATTGAACTGGTTTACATATGTTCCAGGTTCTATATTGCTTATGACTGACTGATTAAACGTTACTCCGTCTAGTTCAGTTTGGACAACTGATTCGTATCATTAGCTCTCAAAACCAATATGCCTTAGAGCTGTACTGAGTAAATGCGTTGTTTTAATAGACGTATATGTTGCATTTCATCAATATTATTTGTAAACTGCATGCAAATTAGCTATTAAACTAAGTTTTTTCTTAAAGAAAAAGTAGTAATGTCTTCTATAATTTCAGTCCTTCACGAAAAGAAGTTGCGGCATCTATCAAAGCTACAACTGATCCAATAAAATTATTATCAGAAACTGAATTAGCAGCTAACATAGCACGTCTTCAATTAGTTAGGAAAGAACGTGAATTAGCAGCTCAAAAACTTGAACAAGAAAAACAAGGTAAACTATAATTTGTACTTTTACCTATTATTCAGACAGTATACAATTGTGAGTATAGTTTTTAAAATGTAAGTTATATATATAGAAAGAGTAGAAAGAAATGACACCTCATAGTTTAGGTATTCCCCTAAATCATTGAGTAGTTTTTGTATGGTAAGATTAATTGTTTATCGAATTGTATTAAAGCTCAGAAAAAGTTCTCAGTCGTCAAGTTAATTACTGTTAGTAGTAAGAGCATGCATCAGTCAATCAGCTACAACGTAGGACTCTGCACATACATGCATCGGTCCAAGTTGCCATACCGTATTAGCACAACAAGATGTACACCGATTTCATAGACTCAGTTAATTCAGTGGTGGTAATATATAAAAGAAAGATTGCATATAAAGATATAGTACAGCAAGAAAGAATTAGTACGTAAAAAGAAAGATTTGAAGCGATATTAATCTCATAGTTTAAGGGAAGACAGAGAGTGTATACACCTACGCCATTGTGATCGATTCTGGGCAATATCACCCAGAGTGTCCAACCATTGGTTACGATAATCACGCGGACCCCAACCAAGTAGTCTGCATCTACCAACATGACTAAGACTAGAAGTTAGTGACTTTATGGACTGATGCCACGTTTTGGTTTGGCCACCCCTAACTTTCTTCCAACCATGTCCAACAGCTAGTCAGCATTGCGCGTCGTGGTAATCGGTGTCCAGTTATACGTAACATGTGGTCCAACCATCTCAGTTGATGAAAATTCACAACCTCATCAACTGGTTTACCACTATTCACTAATACCCTGTGTCCCAGCAGATGTAAGCAATATATCTGAGGCATCTGTTGCCAAATACTAGTAGCTTACGAATATCTTCTATTCTTAATGACCACGTTTCGCAGCCGTAAAGTATAAAAGAACGAACTGCCGCGCAGTATATTCGTCCCTTAATTGATAAACGGATATCTCGCCTTCGCCATAAGTGACGTAAGTTGGCAAAAGCCAAACGAGCTTTTCGAATCCATACTGAGATTTCGGCGGACACAAACCCATTAGGGCTGACCAGACTTCCGAGATAAGTGAAGTTGTCAACACGTTCAACCACTTCATTTCCTATCCTCAGTTCAGGTGTTCATGCAGGCCAATCTTGAAGGAACAACTTGCATGCATATAATCTATCAAGCCGAATAATGAATTAGTGAATATTTAAACAAAACGTACTGAAATCAAGTTTATATGCTGGCTCACCATTATAGTTAGTTCTGGAAGAGTAGTAATAGTAGAGCGGTATATGGGTTAGTCGTCTTGCACCATATATCATGCTCAATCTACTTCTGTTTGAACAACTGGACAATCTTACTAACTTACATTGATAGTATAGTTCAAAGTCAAGTTCATAAAATTCTATTTAGTTTCTCTAAAGTAATCAACTTAAGGTAAATTGGAATTCAATTATTTTGGTATTTTAAGCATAACAAAACTTTAACAGTCAAGTTTCAGTGTTACTAAAAAGCAACTATTATTTTCGTAAAAACAATTGTAAAATTAAATAGAATGCGCTGAAAAAAAGACTAATGTAATGTAAACGATAGAAATGATAGGGGTAATAATTTTGAAGAAAATTATAAATAAATCCAAATCCCATTTCATAATCAACGACCCTGGTAAAAATATACATTGAATGAATGGTAAATAAGTTGAAATAAACATAGTAAGTATGATAATAAGAATAAATAGACGTTGAGAGTATGGTTTGAAAAAAAATTGAAACGAAAAGATATGTATAGAGAAGTACTGAAAATCAAGATCTAGAGTGAAGGTTTAGACGTCTGTAACCAATTCTGAGATATGTAATTTACTAATTATTATATTTATTTAAACATATAAATATATGCATCGAATAGATACGCACTACACAAGTCACTTGATTTGTGTGTGGGCTGTGATCCTGTCCGGGTGCCCAAACCAAACCAGGTGGTTTTCTTAGGGGGCCGCATCCGGAGCCTTCAACCTAAAGGTCTTGTCCACAAGGCAGTAGAGTAGCTTCGGATGTAGTCGGATGGTAGACGGTGACCAGTTATTGGTTCATACACTATCCGTTCCTTCAGGATCCTGCAACCCATATACACCATTAGTTTGTAATCAGGGTTTTCCAACTCCCCTAAGTGGAATCCCCGTATCTACCAACCCGTTTAAAGAGCCGGACATTCGCTTTTTGTCCTCTCGATTTCGTAAACAGTAATGCTGCGAGAAGGTAGTGATTAGGACTTCCCTGTCAGTGGCTGTATACATGTGGCTATATGAGGGTATCTGGAGAGGAGACTATCTCCACTTTCGGCCGAACCAGGGCATTTGGGGGCTACATATGTCATGCAAGTGTCCAGCCAGTGATTAGGCAGATACCAACCAGATGGTTTTCACCTACCAATACAGTTTAGTTCAATAGTCAATGAACTCATTGATTAGTGCCACGTTTTGGTTTACCCGCCCTTAGTTTTTTCCCCGACTTTCTCCTACACTGGTTGATATTGTACACCAGGGTAAAACGTCGTAGGAAAGGCATGACGCTTATCCTGACCTCCTCAGTCGGTGATAATGAACTGACTTTCAACATAAGATTCCTATTTTGTAGACCACGATCCACTTTTTCCAGTAGTTAGGAAATAACAACTCGTTAGATCCCTATATGTATATATTTAATGATACTAAAAGTTTAGATGGTGGTTGGAGGAGTCAACAGGAAACCCTGGACCCGGGTTTCGTGCTACTTGGCACTCGTCAGCAAGGTGTACCTGTAAACTTGAGGGAACTGGTGCTCCCTGGCGGACTCGATCTCGTGTCACCCAGCTTCGCAGTCAGAGACGTTACCACTGAGCTATCCGAGCCGTGACTAACCCCCTGTAGGACTGAGATATAATCACAATTGATTGATCACTGGGTGGTGATCAATGTCATGCTTGTCTAGTCCTTATTAGTGCAGATCGAATGCTATCGATCATGTTGCAATGTGGCCACTAGTCTAGGTGACTCGACACTGCGGTCACTATGTATTGAGATTTAGGTGGTGGTTTGAGGTAGTCAACAGGAAACCCTGGACCCGGGTTTCGTGCTACTTGGCACTCGTCAGCAAGTTGTCGAGTCACCTAGACTGGTGGCCACATTGCAACATGATCGATAGCATTCGATCTGCACTAATAAGGACTAGACAAGCATGACATTGATCACCACCCAGTGATCAATCAATTGTGTG
>OX103728.1:972988-1486537 GCA_944470365.2 Schistosoma intercalatum | reverse complement strand
CGTGATACTAAAAGTTTATACATGCAATATATTCTTCCATGTAAAACTCGTTTTATTTCATACCATACGAGTATTTAAAATAATGTTGTTTATGTTTCCTTAATCTCACAATCTTATCATCATTTAGCCCGTGAAGCACAGCGTGCAGCAATCGCTGCAGCCAAACGTACATCTCAGACAAAACCACAACAGAAAGGTGGTCGTAGTGGTAAACAACATACTAACAGTAACAAAGAACATCAAATAGTCAATCAAAGAAACAATACAAACTCATCAGTCCTCAACGATGATAATTGATCGATTAATTGGTTGGTCAATGATTATATTGTCCCTAAGTCTATGCTTGTCTGATGACTCAAATATAAAGATGAGGAATAATAACTATGTTACAAAGTTGACACACATATTCACCTTTTTGTTTGATAAAAAAATACTCAAACAAATCCAACTATCCTTATTCTTTTCGATACATACCATAAGACTGTTTTAGATTACGTTCTCTGTTATTTGACTTTCTGTATTAATAACATGAAAAGTTAATTCATAAATTGTATTCTTTTTATCCAACATGCTCTTTTATACATTTTAATAACTAGATAAAACATTTATATATATACAGCTGTATTCATGTATGGTTGTATTAAGCTTGATAATACATTCAATGAGCTTTTGGAACAAATGCTTGTTTGTGTGTATAGTGCAATCACTAAGTAAAGAATTTCAAGGTTTAACACAGTATAGCGAATACAAAATGATAAGTGGTTTCCATGAAATTATGAATGGTTGGGACGTGCCACATGTATCTGATTCCATAGCCTACCTTAATATACTATGCTGGCAAGTGTAGAATTAACTTAGAGAAGACCAGAAATGGTTAAATGAAGAATGGATCAGTCTATGAATTTACTGACTGTTTTTGTCTCATTTGTGTTGGGCGATTTAAAGATCCTAACGAGGATGCATAAGATAAAAAGGATCTTGGACTTAGATCTCCCGTCAGTGAAAGAATGAACTGTTTCATTAGGCAAGAAGTGTATTATATTTAGTACTGATGTTTATTATCTCTTCCTCTCGTTGTCTATCTTTCCTAACATCACATTCGAGTGATACAAATCTTTGGTTTCAAACTCTGGCAGCTTTTTCTCTTAGTTTTACCATCCCCATTCAATTGTGGTGATTGTTTCTTCTCAAATAAAACCTTAGTAACATAATTGAGGAACGTATACTCGTCTGTATTTATAGTACGTCATAATCTTGTACTTAGTGCGTATAATCACATGAATTGTAAGTTTCGAGAATACAATACAGTGAGTTGTTTGTCCGATCTTCTTGGCGTTCTGATTGATGATTAAAATTGCAGTATCGCGTGGACTATCCAACCGCTTTAGCATATACATCACCGGCGTTAACTGGAATATAGTGTAGAAAAATTTCACAAACCCTACTCCATATACTACCAAGTGAAGATAGTCTCGTTGAAATTGGTGTAAGTGATAATCCTGGTCCCAGTAAACACATTTTATTTGAAGAATGCAACATTTTTGTTGTTATTACAAAACAGAGTATTCCGGAACACCTTTATTACCATCCACAGAAGAAAGAGACTAGCTGATGAATGTTTTCAAGTTTTATTTTTTAACTAGCCTATTTGAAACTTTGAGAAAAGTCTCATCACAACATAATCCCATAGAATACACTGCTTTAATTCAAAGAAAATAAACCTTGAATATATCCACGTGATTTTCACCCGAGAAAACCCAGTTGGACAAATTAGATCCATTGTAGTGTCACCTACCATGTTAAGTCCATATACCTTGTACCAGCTTCTGGACAGGCCAATTTATCCGTTATTGTTGAGTCACGTTTTGATCTTGTTAATTATTCACTTATCAACCCTAATAGTTTTTATATGAGCGTATGTGTGTATACACACCTTATCCTATTCACCACATGTCTGTAACCTATTTTTACCTGGCTATGAATATTGATTGAATCGAGTTGGTTCACATGCCTTCTCCACTCTGCACGTCATTTCACATCACTCTCGTTGATTGCCTGTTCAAATCACTGAGTGCATAAAATACACATAATCAAAATCCATTGTTCGTATTAGGCTTATTTAATTTCGTTATATTCACTAACGCGGATTAAGTCGATAATCATATACGAGAAAAGTTAGGATGTATATTTTGACAGCAATCATTCATACGATCTACTTAGAGTCAGATCCCGGACCATTAAAGCGTAACAAATGAAAAAAAGTACAGTAGTATGTGCAGTTGATGAATAAAGTCAAAAACCCTATTATCTAGAAAGTACAAATTTGAACATGTCTTTTGCAAACTAATGCATAACTAATAGTCGGATTCAAGAAATAAGTATACTTTTGTGCGAAACTTCTTAGTTAAATTTTTCTTGCACTCTGATGTTGATGTTCACATCACACTGAAATTTGAAATCAGTAGTATTTGCAAGTTAAAACATCATGACACATTAACCACTATTATTCATCAAGATTCGAATTCACGTAAATCAAATCACAAAATACAACCAACGAAGAAATACCAGATTGTTATAATCAAAATAAAAACGGAATTTATTTTGTAAACTGTACAACATTTTATATTTTTTTGATTACCGAAATCAGTCATTTAGTGTAAAGATTCATTTTATTTTTTGTCATTAATAGGATCGAAATGCTTTTTTACTGCTTCGTGGAATAGAAAGACTGGAAATACGTAAACGACAGAACGATGAACTACAAAAAAATAATAGAAAGTTTATAAATAGTATTCTTTTCAGTAAATAATGAAAACAATCAAGTGATGAAAAACAAAATGCACCGCATTTCGCCTAAACATCGACTGGTTACCCAAGCTTTGATAAGGATCTGTTGATAGAAATTTTAAATGGTTCAACTAACAGATGAGCGCTTACTTTAGTTAACATTTAGTCTAACCTCAACCAAGTGGCGCGCGAGACTGAAGGCTCTGGGTTCGAATCCCGCGGGAGGGATCGTGGATGCACACTGCTGATGAGTCCCACAATAACATGAAGCGGCCGCCCAGTGGTTCCAGGTTTTCAATGGTGGTCTAACACCAATCGGTTTATGATCTGAATCAAAAGTTTAATAATCTCCGCAACCCTATACTGAGAAGAACATTTTTAATGGTTTGAAATAGGTTCGATTTATTCTCTGTTCCTTCGCTCTATACGACCAATCGAAAACGTCGTTTTCCAGACATTTAACCAAGAATCTACGTTCAAAATATACTGTGATTGATTGAATTTAGTAACAAATTGTTATTCTTATTCCTCCAATCATGTTACCTCATATGCATATTTAAAACAGATAATCTATTTAGAGAAATGTTTGTGGTTGTTGGATTCCCAACAGAAAACCAGTTTGTTAGACCAGTTCAAATAATCAAAAATGTAAATATATTTTCAATGAAAATGTAATGGTATATGAAATAAAACAACTATATATATATCAGGGGTTTTGTGGAAATTTTAGTAATTTCAATTGTTGAGATCATGAGTTAATTGAAGCTAAGTGCTCACACACAAGATCAGTAGGTCCTGGGTTCAAATCCCGCGGGGCGGGATCGTAGATGCACACTGTTGAAGAGTCCTACAATAGGAAGAAACGGCCGTCGATTGCTTCCAGGTTTTTCATGGTGATATAGCTTTAATTGACTCATGATCTCAACAATTGAAACTATCTCTATGTAAAGTTAACGAATTACACATTCTAGGTTATATATTCTACACCTCATTTAAATGGTTTTGGAATTAATGAAGAACAATAAGAATACAGACTTTCTAGTAGTGAATGATTATGCATCCAGAAAAGAGAAATTAATTCACAACAAGAATATTTAGAGAAGTATGGAAAATCGTACGGGGAAGTGTGTATGTCGCGCTGTTATACGATATGTGAATTTATTACAAAACACCCAATAGAACACAATTATGTTCTGAATAAAGGTAAATGTAAAAAGGAAGTCGACAGAATGAAAGACCAATCATCTTCCTAAATAGAAGCGGCATATCAGATAGTGGCTACAACAGTGTCAATTGTACATTCAGTATGAAATTCACTAAACATTTCTAGAGCATTTTTTAAAAAATCTCTCTAAAATAGATTATCCCCCATCTGTTTAAAATAGACATATGAGGTAACATGATTGTAGTAATAAGAGTAACAAATTTTTACCGAATTCGAGCAATCACAGTATATTTTGAAAGTAGACTCTTCATTAGACATATAGGAAACGACGTTTTGGATTGATCGTATAGATCGAAGGGATAGAAGAATAAATCAAGCATATTTCAAATCATTAAAAATGTTATTCCCTCTTTCAATGATCATCTTTATTAACATGTGCTTTTTTGGTGGTTGCCCTCATGAATATGCGCTTTCTTACACTCGTCCTTTTGATAGTCACCATCTGAATGGATACCGTTCAAAAGTCGTTTTGCAATTACTATCCTACTGTTAGGTTCAAAAATTTCGCCAAGAATTGTCAGGTTTGTTCAAAGCAGTGCTTGCATCTACAATGAACACCTTTAGTGAATAAAAATGAAGATAGTTCGTAAAGCCCTAAGCATAGAAGACAAATTGAAAGAAAGTCGGTGCAAAACTTCACCAACTAAGAGAGGTGGTTAGAACCTTAATCATTTCTTCTAATCCGGGTGACCCATTTTCAAAGTATAGATGGTTCATATATTTGGTTTTGAGTAGTACCTTAGGTGTGAGGACTAAATTGACAATTTCCGTCTGCGCAAATCAAAGTGCCAAACAGAGATCTAACCGGTGAACTAGTGGAGAAACGTCGAATAATTCTGCCATCAAGGCATCATGCTCCACTTAATCCGACGAGTAGCAATGATCAGCTTAGAAGTTATGTGACAATCACACTATGGACGCCCTAAGACATGATACAGATGTAAATGTAAACCAATGGATGCTGATTCAGTAGTCTAGGAACGAAGCGTACGCCGCGAAATCTGGAGATATTGGACTCAGATTTAGCCGTGGTCATGGTTGCCAACCACTGGAGTCGACTGAGATATAAACTCAAAATTCCTGAACAAAATGATCAAACTTGATACTTAACTATGAAACACACATTCTATACACAATGTACTAATAAAAAACAAACCAATTTTAATGTGAAGTAGTAAAGAAATATCCATACTTATTACTATTTACCACACTTTGAGAACTTACCTTAATCTCATAAATATTACAGAATAATAAGTCAATAAACCAGATGTTACGATAAATGCAGTGAGTAATTTTTCCCATACAGAAGTTTGAATCTTTGATATGAAAAAAAGAGTACAAAACAAGTACATTATTAAGTAATTAGTATAAAATCCCAATTTAATGAACTGACGAAACGGACATCCAGTGCTTCCAGGTTTTCAATGGTGGTCTAACACTGATCGATTTAAGATCTCAATTAAAAGCCAACAGTCTGAACAACTCTATACTGATAATTATCATATGCTCACTAGTGACCAGCTTCCAGAGATAATTCTCCGAGTTCTAAAGAAAAGCCGCGACCAGTGGAGTTTAACCGTGTCGGATGTGAGGCATTTCGCCAACGAAGATAATGTAAGGAGGTTGAGCAATATTGTAGATTGGTTAAAGTGCGACAATAACAGCGTCGAATGACGTCTTAGCGGTCTAGATTTTGGGTATTCTTGTACCAGACTAAAGGTGCCGGGTTTCGACCTCCCCTGCCAACAACACCCTCACTTTCATCACACTACTCAGGTTTGTGCAGTGTATTTCGACAGTTAGCATATGATCTATCACTACCAGGCATCATATTGATCGATTGATAATCTGAATGATGAAATTAGTCAACAATCTCCACAACCCTATACTGATATTTATTATGATGTGCTGGCTGACCAGTGACTAGCTTGGAGAGGTGGATCTCGGAGTTGTAGTGAGAAGCTGTGACCAGTGAAGGTAACCCATGTGAGGTGTGAGGCAGTTAGCCACGGAAGACAATGTGGTCGGGCAATATCGTGGATGCGCACTGCTAAGTGGCCCCTTACTAGGACGAAGCGGCGGTCCAGTGCTTCCAGGTTTCTAATGGCGGTCTAACGTTGATCATTTCAATATCTCAATTAAAAGTTTCACATATCTGGGCAGCATATTCGATAAATAAGGAGGATCTTGTGCAGATGAAAAGGCAAGGATTGGCACAGCAAGGACAGCATTCCTACAACTGAAGAACATATGGAACTCAAAACAACCGGCAACCATCATCAAAGTCAGAATATTTAATACGAACATCAAGACAGTTCTACTGTACGCAGCTGAAACTTAGAGAACTATTACAGCCATCACCAAAAATACAACTATTTATAAACAATTGTCTACGCAAGATTCTTAATATCCGCCGCCGAATTGCCTGGTACGAACGAGGCTGCGGAGTCCACTCTCCCTCTCGAAATGCTCCCACATGGCCACGCGTATACAGCCACTGCCACGGAAATCCTACTTACTGCCTTTTCGAGGCACTACTGTTGTTCATGAAATTGAGAGGACGGAATGCGAATGTCCGGCGCTTTAACCGGGTTGGTGGACACGAAGGGTTCACCTAGGGGAGTGGGGAAACCCTGATTCCAAACTAATGATGTATATGGGTTCCAGGATCCTGAGGGAAACCTATTGTTAGCCACCGGTTACCATAGGACTGCATCTCTTTAAGTTGCTCAACTGCCTTGTGGATCAGACGCATATGTATTTGGTGCATCCTTGTATTTTATTGGCCCGGGATCTGACTCCAATTAGATCATATGTTGATCGCTATTGAATGATTGCTATCGAAATATATATGTCGCCTATTCTCGTATATAATTATCGACTTTAGTGAATAACGGAATTAAAATAAGTTAAATATGAGAAAGAATTTCGAATACGTATATTTTGTACAATCACTGATCTGAGCAGACAATGAGCGGGAAGAAGCGAACAGAGGAGAGCGAAACGAAATGACGCGCAGTGAAGGCATGTGAACCAACTCCATTTAGCCAAGCGTTAATCAATATTTATAGTCAGATGATGATGAATAGAATAAGAAGTGTACACACATATGCGCTCATATAAATACAGTCACGGTTGATAAGTGAATAATTAACAAGGTCAAAACATGACAGAAGAAGAATGGATAAATTGGCCTATCCAGAAGCTAGAATAAGTTATATGGGCTTAACTAGTAAACAACACTATAGTACCAATGTTTATGTCTTTAAATAAATAAATAATATCCGTTGGCCAGATATCACAAGCTTAACCTACTATGGAAGAGAACAAACCAACTACTAAATAAAGAGGAAATTAAGAAAAACGCTGGAGGTGGATATGACATACATTACGGATAACAGGAAAGGATTTCCCAGGACAGAGGTCGATGGAGAATGCTAGGGAGCAGACTTTGCTCCTCCACAAGGGGTAATATATATATGGGAAACATTAATAGTAAAAGTCGAAATTAATTGTCTATAAAGAAACAAAAATATCAACAATAACCAATTAGATATAGAACAGACGAAATATGGGTTACAGCGGAATTCAGGACGAGCATTTAATCTTACTTGAGACTTGATCTTAATTGAATGTAACTGGATCCCATAGTTGGTGTCCATTCCGGGATTCAAATGCACTGGCGTTTGAAACGAAAGGTACTACATTGACATCAACCCTAGAATGCATGTACATTCAGCTAGAAATGATTCCCAAACAGGACAAAACGTGCGTCTTGCCACACTTCATCTATCTTTTATCAAATTACGTCATAATGTTTGTATCGAGGAGATCGGCACAAGATGCCCATATCCCAACTAAGAATAACAAAATATCAGTCAAAAATATCAACAACAGGATAATTTAAACCATTTCAAATTGAATTAACAACCAATTAACATCTATCACAATTAAAACTTACATGTGAATCTGGTAAAATCCAATATCGATCACAAGATAACTGATCACATAATGTAGTTTGAAGTAGTTCTACAATCGTTCATTATTATCATTATTAGATAACCATGCAATTATAATCATTGTCCATGATATACGGGTATTAGAGGTATGATGATAAAAAATAATGAGAAAAGTATTCATCAGATCAAATAACACAATATGTGAATTGATCTAAGTTGTCATAATATATCATAACAGTAAGATAATATTAGGTGTCAGTGATAGTAAAAGTTACTGACAAAGATGATTGATAAAATGGGTCAATAAAAACTCACTAAACGAAGTCATGTTGTGCCAACCAAAAATTTAAATGCGTGTGTAATTGACTGAGAAGCAGTTTCATTTTCTAAGGGGTATATACATATATATATAATATGCGTGTGATTTGATTTAGCCCAATAAACGTTTTCGTTCTGATAAATCTTCTAGTTGAACGCTTGAATCGATTCGCTAAGCTCTTCTAGCAATCTCTAAACTAAATCTACAACGGCAACTTGAACACGCGAGAAAAGGTGAGAAATATGTTAAGAGCGATTTACTCAGAGGTTATTTTATGTACAGGAAATCCAGGGTATTTATAACATTTCAGATGACCTTGGTCTTCTGGGAAGTTCCAGAACCCTTCTAAACATAGTAGTGGGGAATGCGACATGTGACTTTTCGCTTTCTAGATATTTCTTACAAACGTCTATTGAATACTGATTGGATAGGATGTTTCCAAGCGTTTTCAGGGCCGCTTTGGGGATTTTTTCGAGAAATTTTCTGGGTCTCCCCAACACTTTCACTACCAGTTTCCTCACTCAGTATCTGGTTAGCGGTTCGCACATAGTAAGTTTATGTACCAATATCAGCATAAGAAAAAGGAGTACAATAACGAACAGAAATTAGTTCATGATAGTGAAATGCGCTGGTACGGCCGAGAGTGGGGAAAGTCCGCTCTCCCTCTCGAAATGCTCTCACATGGCCACGCGTATATAGCCTCTGCCAGGGAAGTCCTACTTACTGCCTTCTCGTGGCGGGGGTGTTGTCTACGAAAATGAGAGGACGAAAAGCGAATGTCCGGCGCTTTAACCGGATCCCAAACTGATGGTGCACATGGGCTCCAGTATCCTGCGGGAACAAATGGCGTATGAACCAATCGTTGGTCACCGGCTACCATGGGACTGCATCTCCTGACGATGCTCCACTGCCTTGTGGATCAGACCTCTAGGTCAAAGGCTCGGGGAGTGGCCCCCTAAGAAAACCACCTGCTTCGGTTTGGGCACCCGGGCAGTATCACAGCCCTCGCACATATCGAATAAGATTTGTGTGGCGCATATGCATTTGGTGCCTTCTTGTACCAATATCTATGTGTTAAAATAAATAAATAATAATAAAGTGAAATAATATTAATGGGAGAGGTAGTGCAGTTAGCAAAAATACAACCAGAAAAAATTTCCCCAGTTAAATTTACGTCCACCTCTCCGCTTTTTCCAACCAGTCCCAGAGTCGGCAAATAATACACGACGTGGAATTTTCTAGGATGACATTCGTAAGAAATATCCAACCACTGAAGACGATGTTTCAAGATAGTAACACTAAATGCATTATTGTGGCTGTACCCAAACTCTGCACTACTAACGTGGTGTTGCCACTGAATGTCAGCAATCCTTCGGAGACAACGATGACCAAACACAGAGAGTCTTCTAACATTCTCAACTCGGAGAGGCCAGGTTTCACAAAAAGAGAGCAGAACTGCTCTCACCGACGCGTTGTAGATCCGACCTTTTACAGCCAGACTAACATCACGAAGGCGCCAGAGGTGGCCCAGATTGGCAGGAGCCGCTCTGGCTTTCACTACACGTGCATTAATCTCATCACTCACACCCCCACTAGCACTTATGCAGCTACCCGGATACACGAACTTCTCAACTACGTCTATCTGCTCACCAATCAGGGTGAGTACAGGATTGGAATCCCGCCAGTCTAGTAAAAGTACTTTGCACTTCGAAGGTGCAAAGCAAATACCAAACATACGGACACTGATTGCCAACTGATTAAGTGCGGATTGCATGCCTTGGGCATTATCGCACAGTAAGACAATATCGTCCGCATACTCAAGGTCGAGAAGTCTTTCTCCAGGCAACAGATCCACACCACCATTACTTACATTCATCAGAGCTGTTTCCAGAATGTCATCGATGGCAAAGTTGAAGAGGAATGGTGAGATTGGGCAACCCTGCCTAACCCCACTGCTCGAATGGAACAATGGAGAGAGGTGGTTGTATGCCCTCACTCTGCCTGAGGTGTTTGTGTATAGGGCTTTTAGGATGTTAATAAACTTCTCAGGCACACCCTTCTTCAATAGACAATCCCAGAGAACAGTCCTATCCAACGAATCGAAGGCAGTCCTGATGTCAAGAAACACTACGATTGCTGGCCTTTGATAAGTATGGCGGTGCTCTAACATGTGGCGAAGGGTGAAGATATGATCAATACATCCTCGACCGGAACGAAACCCAGCCTGCTCCTCGCGAGTCAATCTTTCTCGGGTTCTGAACAACCTACGAAGTATGACGGAAGCCAACAGTTTGGACGCAATTGGAGGTAGACTTATCCCCCGATAGTTTTTACAGAAAAGACGTGAACCCTTCTTAAAGATAGGGACAACTATCGACTCATTGCATGATGTTGGAACGCTCTCTAGCTCCCAAACCTTTGTAAACAACTTAGACAGTTCCTTAACAAGTCACTATCATCTTTAAAAAGGGTCAGAAATGAGTGATTTGTAGCACTTCAAGAGTTTGAGTTCCTTGCGGACTTCCGCCTTATTAGGCAGATCAGTCGTTACGGGTCATGGAGGATGATGCAGTTAAACAGTAAACCAATCACCCATTAATGGGATAATTTGTGAGTCATGTGTATAACCTATACAGTTATAGAGTGATCTAGTATAATCAGGCTATCACGAAAAATTCCTCACTATATACAATTCAAGAGAAAAACTGGTGATATCAAGAAGCTAATGTGCTTTGGCGATCTAATAATGAATTGCATTTTGTATCAATATACTTCAGATAAAATTTAGTAATCTGGTGATATTTTTTTCTTTTATTCCTAAATGTTTTATTTTCGGGGTTGTACCAAACCCACAAAAAAATCTTATTGAGTAAAAATGGACCTCCCTCCGTCTTCTCCTATGCACATACATGAACATGGATTAACAATATGATGATATGATACGCGACCATTGATATGAATACATGTAAAAAACACAGGAATCCGATTGGAAAAATGTTGGAATTGTGGATGAGAAGAACTGTAACAATGCCAGTAAATCTCTCGAGATATGGCATTCAAATCATAGATTTAATCTATCAATCAATATAAAAGAGATCAACTGCTAGTCAGGTGGTGAAACTTATGAAGACAGCCAATCACAAAAAAGCCATTGTAACAAACTGATATAACACTTTTGGAATAACTGAAAGATTTGATTCTACATGATGTAGGCACTGATGTTGTCCGGAACAATAATAAGAGTTTCAAAATTGAACCATTTAAATCGTAGAATACAACATTATTAAAAGCATCCATCTGAAAATGTAAATCTCTTTTATTTTGCGGAGAACTACTACAACCATCATCAAGAAGATACAAGTATTTATAAATAGATACTCAACATTCATTGGCCGGATACCATCAGCAACAGCCTTCTGTGGGAGACAACAAACCAGTTTCCAGTTGAAGAAGAAAATAGGAAAAGATGATGGAAATGGATAGGACATACATTGAGGAAATCACCAAACAACATCACTAGACAAGCGCTAACTTGGAATCCTGAAGAGAAGCGGAAAAGTGGAAGGCAAAAGAACACCTCACGTCGGGAAATAGAATCAGATATGAAAAGGATGAATAACAACTGGAAAAAGTTAGAAAAGAATTGCCCAGGAAAGCGTTGGATGGAGAGTGTTGGTGAGCGGCTTATGCTCCTTCACGAGGAGTAACAGGCTTAAGTAAGTAAGTTTACTGAAAGTTGAACATCCTTTGAAAAACATGAAACACTGGACAGTTATTTCATCCTAATATGGGAACATTTTAAAAATCCAGTGATCATGACTTCTCACTAAATTCACAAACTTACCTAATAGTACTCAATCTATGATCTAACTTGGATCACCCTACAATATCGATAGCATTATGTGATTTACTTTTAACATCAATAAATTTACAAAACTAGATGGATAGAAATAATAGTGATTGTTTAAAGAAAGGAAATTGAATTTATAACTTACGACGTATTTGTGTACTGCTACTGTCATTTCCAGATGGTGTACATTTATTCAAGATGTCCTAGTTTATAAAAAAAGAAAGAAAATATGAATAAAATAACAGAAAATATTGATAACAAGACTGTTTAGTGATTCTGTGGTGTATGCTGCTTATATCGACATAATTAGTATATGACGTTAATCGTGAACAGAATGTCTGACAGCTGAGAGACCCCCAAATGCCCTGGTACGGCTCTCCCTCTCGAAATGCTCTCATATGGCCACGCGTATATAGCCTCTGCCAGGGAAGTCCTACTCATTGCCTTCTCGTGGCGGGGGTGTTGTCTACGAAAATGAGAGGACGAAAAGCGAATGTCCGGCGCTTTAACCGGATCCCAAACTGATGGTGCACATGGGCTCCAGTATCCTGCGGGAACAAATGGCGTATGAACCAATCGTTGGTCACCGGCTTCCATGGGACTGCATCTCCTGACGATGCTCCACTGCCTTGTGGATCAGACCTTCAGGTCAAAGGCTCGGGGTGTGGCCCCCTAAGATAACCACCTGCTTCGGTTTGGGCACCCGGGCAGTATCACAGCCCTCACACATATCGAATGAGATTTGTGTGGCGCATATGTATTTGGTGCCTCCTTGTACCAATGTCTATGTGTTAAAATAAATAATAAATAATAAAGAGACAAGAGGATCGAACAGTAAAAAATGGAAACAGAATGCAATTTGTATGAAAATGCAAGAACAATCAAGTCTGAGTCATTTTGAGACAATTGATGGACGTTTTGCAAATTACATATTGACTATTTGATTGTTAGATTTTATTAACAAGTTCTGTAATTTTGTGTAAAATACATTCAATTGTTCCCCATTGATGTTCTGTTCACTACAATTCCGTCTAAAGAAAACTCGAATTTATCGACGATAAAAATAGGAAACTCAACACAAAAGGTTCACTGTTGTTAATAAAAGCATTCCCCATAAAAATGTGGAATTCTGAGACAATTTCTGCTGAAACCCACTAAGACATTTTTTTCAATATCGATCCAATATTTCATATCATAAGCTTAATAATTACACGTTTCATAACACACACTTTTGGATGAATTTTAGATAATACATTGCCATTACCCATCATGACTTATATTTACCAGTTTACTTGCTACTATGAAGAAGTGTGTATTGACCAGAGAAGTTTTGTGTTCTTTCACATCAAAAATGATATCTTTTAACAGTCATAATATAAACTATCATATCTGCGTCATCTTAACAGTGCTGTAACACCGATTATCCATATATTTAGGTATAATGCTTCCCGAGAATAAAGTGTCTGCGATTCAATGTACGTTTTCGATAGAAAGCTATTGTTACTTATTTTTTTGCTTTAGTAATATAACCCGTATCTGATTATATAACTTTATGAAGCTCTCTTACTCCAAATCATGTATGTTACTTACTTACGCCTGTTACTCCTCATCAGTCAGTAACAACGTAGAACTGTGTACGTACGCACATAAGCTCAAGTTGCCATAACCACATTAGCACAGAGAAACAACTGTCGATTCAAATCCCATAGTAGTAGGGGTAGTAAATGTATAAGCAGTAATCGGAAGGATGAGGGTTTGAAGATGTTATCCAAGGAGTATGATCCAGTAAAGTAAATTTGCAAAGAGAAAAATAAGGAACATGAAGATTTCAGGAGATTAGGATTTGGGAGAACACAAAGATTGGATGCACATGCGCCATTGCAAACGATTCTGAACCATGTCATTCAAGGTCTCTAACCATCGGATCCTATCGTCTTGCGGATCCCAATCAGGCAGTCTACACCTACCAACATGAATCAGTCCACTTGCCAGTGACTTCATGGACTTGTGCCATGTTTTGTTCTGGCCTCACATAGCTTTCATCCAACTTACTCCTACACAATAAAACATGGCACGTCGATGATGCTTCCCAGGTACTTGAAAGATTCTACATCTTCTAAAGCTTCTGCATCAAGTATGATTGGGTTGGTGTTCTCCGTTTTCTCCCAAATTCTAATCTTCTGAATTCTTCATGTCTCGTTTTTTTCTTCTTCCAAATTTATTTCACTGGATTATACTCCTTGAATAACATCTTTAAACCCTAATGTTTTAGATTACTGCCTATGCTATCACTACCTCTACCACTACGGGATTTGAATCGATAGTTGTATCTCTGTGCTAATGTGGTATGGCAATTCGAACTGGTGTACGTACGTATGAAGTTCTACGATGTTACTGACTGACTGGTGTTCTCCGTGTTGTATTTGGGGATCTGGCTTTTTCCCTTGTGTATGTTGAGGCTTACTGATGAAGTGGCTGTTGCTACATTGGTTGTATTGACCTGCATTTGTTCGTGCATATGGGAAATTTCCTGAGATAAACCAATAGCATATTTCACTTTTGAATATCAATAAACCCGACTCAGTCACTTAGTTACATACCAATTCAATAAATCAAGATCCCCATGCTCCCATATTATCATTCTAACCAATTTTCCAAGGTTGACATGTTTAAATGTAATGGTGTTATCAAAAAAGTAAAACCTAGCAATTACGTGCATTGACTCAGTTTGTCACATTGTATCAGCAAGGCGAGATAGGAACAGTGGTAATATTAGAGGTAGAAAGGGAAGTTTAGGTATAGACAATATAATTCCAGAAGAACGAATTTGCGGAATAAAAAGTATAAGATAATTCTACAGCTCAAGATTCAAAGGAAGACAAAGAGTGAATGTCTCCGTACCGTTGTGGCTGATTCTAAACTACGTCAGTTAACGTCTTCAACCATTGATTGGGACGGTCGCGCAAACGGTGGTTGGGGATACGTAATACACATCAAAAGGGGTTAGATTGAAACGAATTCATTACGTCATCAACCGATTTGGTATCTTTTTCAAGTATTCTGTGTCCAAATTCAACATTGCTTACTCGGTGGCGCCAACGTACGCTAGTAATGCTTAGATAATTTTATGACTAAATAAGAGTAAGCCATACATATCCCTTATTTTAAAGGTTACATTTGAGTATAACAGAACCAACTGTTCTGCAGTAAACTGGTCCTTCAGTTGAAAGACAGACATCTCTCATACGTCACAAATAATCCTAAGTTGGAATGAATGAAATATGTATAGTGACATATTTTATATTCATCAGCAGCGGTATTTCGTTTTCTGGGAGGTAAAACCTGGTAATGAAGTACTGTTTGTTGCCAGGTAGAGTAACTGACTTTGTAGAAACACCAACACCACATAATTAGTGAAGGCCAACTGCTTGTAAATATCTCAATTTCAGTCGGTGACTAATCAAGTATGCATCAGTTTCTTAAAACGTTACCGTGTTTCGCCCCAAATACTACTACTCGATTAAATGTAATACACAAGTGGAGGGAAAGTGGTTTAACTGTGCAAGCTTTCAAATCTACACCACTCGACAAAAGGTTTGACGGAGGCCACTCTATCTCGGTCTAAACAGATGGGTAGTGGTAGTATTAGCATCCAAGCAAGTCCCGCTCAAAGTATAGTGTAAATGAGTTCCTAATTAGATACTTGTGTAAAAAAATACCTACCTCACATTGCTTTGAAATAGCTTCAAACGACTTTGGATCACATAATGCTTCATCCCAAAACACTTGATAACCATAATCAATATCTGGTTTTAGTACAGAACAACGAAGTAACGAACAATAGGACGATAAACAAATTGTACGACTGGTACTATAAGCATTTGTTTCATGTCTATTGCCAATATGTAAATCAAATGTATTTTCTGTGTAGAATCGTTTACCACACATTTGACATTCCCAATCATAATCAGAAATTTTATTTTTCATTTGTTCATGAATAGCATAAATATCATGTTTAGGATGAAAAGGGCATAGTTCGTTCATAGCAACACCTGTATATTTAAATAGTGGGAAAACAATCTTTTCTGTAATTAAATGAATATTTCAAAACTCAATAATTTACCTCATTTAAGATGGAACGTGCTAAACGACTTTGAGAAATGCTGCATTTGTCTAATATATTACTGTGTATTGTCGAAATCGAAATGATGATTAAACAACATGCAGATAATATCCGTGTTTTGGATAATGTACGACCAATAAAAAAATCCATTGTGACGAAATTTAGAAATATCTGTCCTCAAGCATAGCACTGAGAGTTGTAGCTAGAGGAAACAGATTGAATAAGTAAAACAAAAATTAGTTGTGCACATAATCAAAGGATCAACTCCAAAACCCTTGAAGAATCAAATATTGAACAACTAGAAGGCAGTCAGTCAGCTACAACGTAGGACCAGGCACATATATGCATCGGTCCAGGTTGCCATACCTCATTAGCACAACAAGATGAACACCGGATTCATAGCAGTGATTAGGTCAAAGGTGGTAATATATAGGAGAAAGATTGCATATAAGGATACAGTACAGGAAGAAAGAATTAGTTAGTAGAAAGAAAAATATGAAATGATTTTAATCTCTTAGTTTAAGGGAAGACAAAGACGCCACTGTGATCGATTCTGAGCCATGTCACCAAGAGTCTCCAACCATCAGTTACGATAGTCACGCGGACCCCAACCAAGTAGTCTGCATCTACCAACATGGTTCAGTCATTGTAGATAACAGTAAACTTTGAAGCTTGATTATTCTCCCAGACCACTTCTGTAAACTGAAACCACTTTCGGTGACTGATGTTGCTAAATAGTTATAATGTTGACAAAAACAGTAAGGGGTCATCTCCGATGATAGTTTAAAATCAGTTTTTGTTGAAAACAAAGACGATGAACGTTTGATGGCAGACAGTAAGGTTTCAACTCCTCCAGATTTATCACTATCAAAATCCGTTGACTTTACTCCAATTCTCATCAAATGTAAAATTTAGTGTGGTGGATCTGTTAATAGCCCTTAACTCTGCGTACATTCTAGTGACTAAAATACTTAAATTTTTGTACCATTTCCTTACATCCGCTATACTAGATAATAAAATTTTGGTCAGCTTATATTACGACAACATAATGTTCTTTTGAACCGATTCCTTATTTCCATAAATTCTAGTCAGCTTGACTGACTTTAATACCCACCTGGTAAAATAATAAACCCGTTAATATGCTACAGAGAAGTCTATTAAGTATGAGTTCCATCCAATATTCCTAATGTCGCTCATGTACACGGAAAATAACCCTGGGAAACAGCTGCTTGAGAACTGAAGTTGAGAAAATGAACTTTTGAGTACTTTGTACTTTTGTACACAACTCAAACACTCGTGTACACTATAGGTATAATTACAATTCCTTAATATTTGTCTGTAATCTAATTGTTGCTTGACCTTTTTTTCAGACAAACCCCCAAGGTTTAAACGAAGTTTCCTTCAACAGACTAAGACTAAGTCATATCTATTGATCAGACCTTCATGTCGAAGGCTCCGGGTGTGGCCCCCTAAGAAAACCACCTGCTTCGGTTTGGGCACCCGGGCAGTACCACAGCCCTCACACATATCAAATGAGATTTGTGTGGCGCATAAGTATTTGGTGCCTTCTTGTACCAATATCTATGTTTTAAAATAAATAAATAAAATAAACCCCTTTATTTATTATACTTCCCGTCAATGGATCCGTGGTAGTATTAGCATTTTTGCTGAAGAAGTGACTGTGACTGGCGCAGTAATTCGAAACTCAACTATTAGGAATCAAATGATCGCGGTGGCCAAGCTACCAATCTCCTCGTAAGAAATGAATATATTTGATTAGCAAGTGACTAATAATTCACATACGAAACTACTGCGAGGTGGTTGTACGTAATCTAAGTATTAAGAGGAACTTAAGAGCATAAGGTCGTGGTATGCCGTTAGTCGCAAAAATACCAAGCAACTGTTCGCGATATGCTTACACAAGATGTCCTGCTAAATAATAGTTCAAGGGTTTGTACCTCTATTTTCTAATATTTACGATCTCTAGTACACGGGAAAAATCACTATTGTTTGCTTAGTTAGGCAATAAATCCTAGGATTTATAGGCATGGCTATCGTAGCCGTATACCACAGAAAGTGCGACTGTGGCACAATCAGAAAGCGTACGCTACCACAAAACGTATTTGCAAGACAACACGGGATAACATACGTCCGTAATGAGGAACTCGATCAGTTGGCTGGAATTTCTGTTGGACTAAATGTCCCGATGAGGTGTATCCTAAGCTCCCAACTTTGGGGAAATTTTGGGGTTTTTGTGCCATTTCCCCGAAATTGAGAGCTCTAGTATGTATCTTCCCAGATCATTTAGCTTTTAACTAACTGCAAATGCCTAATTTAAAGTATTGATCCAACAAACTAGTCAGTCAATAATCCCAAATGACATGTCGTCCCTTTCATATCGTCTTACGTTCATACATACCGCTAATTCAGATATACAAATCTTCTGTTTCGTGGTTACCTGTGGTTTTGCCTCAGCTTACTATTCGGTTTTTTTTTGTTTTTCACGTATAGACTAGTTTCAGTTTATATCACTCGTTTTGTCCATTTTTGTCCGTTTTCAGTGTGCATTTTAGTGTTTTTTTTAAAAAAGGTCTTAAGCTTTTGCAAGCATCTATAACATAGTTTGCTTCAACACCGTCATGAAAAACTCATGCAAACGTCCGGGATGCCGTTTTGCTGTCACAACTGGCATGCAGTGCGACAACTGCAAAGGTTGGTTCCACGAAGCATGCACAAATCTGACAGCAACTGCTCACAACAGACTCAGCAAGTCAGACCAAAAGTGGGTATGTGTCACGTGCAACACGGACGCAGTAGTCTTGCTGAGTAACATCATTGTCCTACTGACAGGTCTTCGGAATAAGCTGTCAGTTAACTTGGAACACGACAGTAAAAAAACCAATATACAAACAAGAGCGCGCAACGGACTCAAAAATAGGGATATCGATAGGTATACCATCGATGGAGCATCCATCAACACTAATGACGACGTGTCGAGGCTCAGTACCATGATTACGTCGACGGTACTAGACTCCCTAGGCAAACTCGGGTCTCCCAGCTCAGGGTCCCTGAACACAACAGTGGTTCCCAAAAACCCTGCAGGTGATTCGACCCACGTTAAGAGAGCCCAAAAGAACCAGGCATCACCGCCTAAGCCGAGCAACCCAAGTGTTGCTGCACGGAAAATAACTGGTGATTTAGTCGCACAGTCTACCCCCAAGACTGTTCGTCCGGTCAATAAAGAGCCCAAGATTCACGAACGCACACTGATCTCCAAACAACAAGTTATTAAACGTGAACCCATCGTGAAATCTGGTAAATTAACAACAGTTCGTGACGATTCTCTCATTATCATGAACCTCGTAGACAATCCTGACCTTCCTCTCAGTCTGCAGGATAAAAACGACAGGATGCTGTGGGGTGAATTGAACAAGAAGCTCGAACTTCCTAGAATAGAGCCTTTGACGGTCACCCGGCTCACTCGAGGAAAGGATTCTAAGCATCTAAATCACCCGAGGCTTCTCCGAGTAACACTTAAGGATGGTACCGACGTAGAGGACGTCTTGCTAGCAAGTCACTTACTGAAATCAGATGGTAACGTAAGAATATTGCCCGACATACCGTACTCTGAGCGCAATATCATACGAAACGTCCCTAAAGAATCTCGCGAGAAGTTCTTCCGCGGAAGAAACATAGTTGTCCAAGGTATACCGGAAAATGCAGACCCTACTCAATCAAATTCTGACATCAGGGAATGGAAATTCATCAAACAGTCCTTGAGGCTCAAACACATACTGACTCAGCATGTGACGAGACTAGCCAAGAAGGACGGTGATCTTAGACCCCGTCTAATGAAGATAACCTTCCCATCTTCCCACATGGCGGCTGCAGTTCTGGAAGCATTTCGTGCTAATAGACGTCGATTGCCACCTGGAATCCACATGCACCCGGATAGGCCATACGAAGTCAGGACCAAGAACAAAGGCAAGTTGGAGCTGACCATTCCACTTGTGGACTGTCTAAATGATAAAAAAACGTGTAAAGGACAGGGCCTACCACCTCGGCAAACCTCATATAGGTGGGCTACCTGTCCATTCACATAAGGTTCATACAGAAAAACAGGACGAAGCTCATGCGTTCCAAATTGAAAGCATAAACTGCTTATATACGAACGCCGCGAGTTTACCAAACAAACTGGATGAACTACGTGAACTTAGCAACGCTAACAAGGCCCATCTGATAGGAATATCTGAAACCTGGGTATCTTCTCAGTTCTCGGATCAAGAGTTAGCATTACCTGGGATGACTTTGTTCCGCAACGACAGAAAAATAGGAATTGGGGGCGGAGTAGCCATATACATAAGCTCTTGCTTGGAGGTGCACCAGGTTCACAACCTCGAGTTTAACAATCTTGAGGAATCCATATGGTGCTCTGTAAGGTTGTCTAGTACTTCCAGGTGTCTAGTCGGAGTCATTTACAGGAAGCCAACTGCCGACACCGAGTACGATAGTCGTATGCTGGAAGGACTATCCCGCTCTATCCGTCTCGGTTTCACACACATCCTGATTCTAGGGGACTTTAATCTCCCTAGAGTCAACTTCGCGGAACACACGTACACTGGAGGCGACAACTCAACTGAAGCTCGGTTCTTCAACCTCATCGATAACTTGGGCTTATATGAAAATGTGAGGTCGGCAACTCGTTGGAGAAACAGTCAGACACCATCGCGCTTAGACTGTGTATTCACTAACGAAGAATTCCTAGTCGACAACCTCTCAATTCTGGCTCCTCTGGGAAAAAGCGATCATGCCGTCATAGCCTTCAGTTTTGTCATCAAAACTAAGCTAAGGTATCCCAACAATAATTTGCGTTGGAATTTTAAACGGCTGAATGTGCCAGCTCTACATGACCATCTACAACAGGTGGTTTGGGATGTTCACCCTCAAATCGATGTGGATGGTCATTGGGACTTCTTGCTGCACACGCTCTTATGTGCTACAGACCATTCAGTTCCTCAAACGGTTCCCAAAAGCTTCAAGCCACCTACAGTAATCAAGAACCGTACCCTTCGCCTCCTAAGCCGCAAACGGCACTGTTGGGCGGATTACAAACGAACTAATAACGATGGAGCGTATAGGCAATACAAACATATCAGGAACACATGCACGAAGGCTATAAGAGAAGACAGGCTTCAGTACCAAACAAAGCTTATGGACAAATTCGCCTCTAACCCTAGAAGCCTATTCCGTTATGCAGCCTCTCTCCGTCAAGCCAAAACAGGAGTTTCTCAACTGCTAGGTCCTAACGGCCCGACCAACAACGATGGCGACGCCGCTAACCTTCTGGCGGCCCATTACTCTCAAACATTTCAACCGGGTGATATCAACTTTATTGACGACAGTTTCATCTGAAATTCCACAGGACTTTCTGAAGTGGACCTAAGCGCTGACTTGGTGTTCCGGAAACTGCAGCACTTAAGACTTGACACTTCTCCTGGCCCGGATATGGTTCATCCTGCCATACTGAGGGAGGCAGCCTCAATCCTGGCAACGCCGCTTAGCGTGATGTTTTCACACTCGCTTAGCCGAGCCAAACTACCGGAAAATTGGAAGTAGGCTCACATCACACCAATTTTCAAAGGTGGTCGACGCAATGAACCTTCAAGTTACCGGCCGGTAGCTCTTCTGTCGTTACCTTCAAAACTCATGGAGTCCCTGATATGCGACGGTTTAAATGACTACCTACTGTCCTTAAATTTCTTCTCACCCCAACAGCATGGTTTCAGGAAGGGTTACTCTTGTATAACCAACCTGCTGACTGCGGTGGACAGATGGACAAGCATCCTCGATCGCAAGGGAAAGGTTGATGTCATTTACCTTGATTTCTCAAAAGCTTTTGATAAGGTTAACCACTTGTGTCTTATCAACAAGCTCAAACGACTAGGTATCAAACCACCTCTAATCGACTGGCTTAATTCATACCTAAAAAATCGACACTTTAAGGTTAGGGTTAATTTCACTTTATCTCAAGCTATGGAATGTCCTAGTGGGGTCTCCCAGGGCTCAGTACTAGGGCCTCTTCTCTTCTTGATCTACATAAATGATCTTCCTCAACAGGTAACGTCAGACTTATTACTTTTTGCCGACGACGTGAAACTTTGGAGAGAGATACGCAACCAAGACGATATACAGGCACTTCAAGAGGATCTGACTCGACTTCAAAGTTGGGCAGACGATAACGGACTTACCTTTAACACTTCAAAGTGTAAAGTAGTCCATCTGCGACATGTCGCAAACTACAGTTACAACTTAGGAAACTCCTCTCTAGTAGTATCCCAAGTCGAAAAAGATTTAGGAGTCCTGGTGCCCCATGACTTAAAGTCTTACGCTAACTGTGACAAAAATGCCTTCCGAGCAAACCTTGCACTGGTAAGGTTGAGGCGCATTTTTGGCCAGTTTGACGGAAGAACTTTCCACACAATCTTCAATAGTTTCATCCGTCCCCATTTAGAGTACGGAAACATAGTACTCCCCCCCTCACTCCAAAAGGATAAGGTCACTTTGGAGCGTATCCAACGGCGAGCCACGAAATCAGTTCGAGGACTCAAATCTAAGCCTTACGAAGAACGCCTCCGTTCACTAGACCTTTACCCACTAGAATATAGGCGTCTTAGAGGTGATTTACTAATGGCTTATAGTATTCTTAACACTTCTGGACATACTCTTAAACACCTACTTAAGCTTAGTTCGAACAATAACCTAAGGGGTAACACCCAGAAACTGGAAACACAACATAGCAAGACGGAATGTAGACACAACTTCTACTCCTTAAGAGTTGTCAAAAGCTGGAACTCGCTGCCGGCCGAGCTAGTCCAAGCGACTTCTCAGGAGTCCTTCAAGAGGCAACTTGATCTATTCTTAAGGACCAAGGGCAGCATCGCACTATGATTTACCAATTTCTTTTCCTCTTTTATTGTTAACATACCTAGGTTCCTGCCTGGAGGATTTGGTGATCCCTTGCTACTAGACACGGAAGCCTGTTAAGCGAAAGCTTCTTCTATTCCGTCCACAACCATTTGAACCATTTGGTTTTACGCACATTTATGATCTCAAGGTCGAATGTTACAGATGAACTTTGGGACTTACGGCACAATGAACTAAAACGTTTCTGGCAAAAAAGTACTTTGACAAGTTAATCTTTTTTAGTCATGTGAGTATATTTTACTGTCTGGTTCTATCTTTTTCTTGAAACCAATAAGCAATGTGCTTTACACTTATTTAGGTATTATAATTATAACCTCGAAGAAAACGGTACGCACCTATCGTGAGTCAACTTTGCTTGTGTATATCTATTCCATTCAAGCCGTATTTGGTCTACTTGACCATGATTATTGAGATTAAGGTCTGAAATTTACGTCAAATCCGTTTTGTGGTACTCTTTTATTCATTTGCTTCACACACTGATGAATAACGCGTGTATGGTTTGACTTTTCACTCATTCATATCTATGTACAGTGACCAGTCGTACTTATAAGTGTGGATACCTGAATCGTTTCCACCCTTTAGAGGACGAAAAGCTATTAATGTAAAAAGCGATTCAATTCTTACCACATTCAAAAGATGCTGGGGGCCTAACTCCCAAAGACTTTATATATTTTGTTGTTCGAGTGAGATACCACTTATCAAGGGAGCGATGGGCTTTCCGTGGATTTCCCACAACAAAGTAAACGGTGACTGCACTGGTAACATCAGTACGGTGGGACAAGTATGTATCAGTGTAGTACGAACTATTACGGAACAAATATGCGACTGTGAAATATGAAAAATTGAAATCTCCCTTAAAACAAACAAAAAGCTAAATACCACCGGATGTTAATTGTTCAGATTCTAAAGTAAAACCTGAAGACCAAGATAAAACCGTCATTGTTTTAAGTAGTGGTTGCCCTGAGTAACGGGAAATGGGCAACAGTTCAGAAAAAAAGAAGAGAATGAAAAGAAGCCACAAACAACATCCGTTCGTGTGACTTGTCTTTGATAGGCTCTTATTCTAAATCACGGGGTACACTGCCGAATTCACAAAGACATAACCGTAAAGTGTTTGGAAAAATTTTGATCTCAGAGAATAATTTTTGAGTTTTTCGTTACAATCAAACAGTTCCTATCCAAAATAGTAACGTTTGGAAAAAGTTGTGGCATCTGTTTATAGCGTCTTATCAGAATATTTAGCTGGAGTTTAGATCGAAGAATTGGTAAGAAAAGGTAGGAGGACCGACGAAAATGTTGAACCCCCACCATATAGACTCCTTAGTGTCGGAGGAACAATTAAATCTTTTGTTAACTGATGCTCGAAGTCACGATAACACCGACATTCTAGTATGATGTTATGTCTCCAAGAGATAAACTAAGAAAGAAAACTGCATTAGCTGAGGCAGAAATGTGTTGACAAAACGGTGAGGAACATCTCCTTTTAGTGTATTCACAGTGGTCATTTCCTGGAAGCCTATGCTACCAAAGCCTGTACGTATATGTCATTAGCCCCAGGAGTCCTATACAAAACATTCATAGACTTGGAAGTATATTCTATAACTTCGAATTATCGGTAAACTAATTGGAGTTACTCATCTCAGCCATGACCGAAACTTAGTTCATGAATTTGACGTCATCCCAGTATTATCGGGTTACAAATACCTTAAAAATTATGGGAGTGGATGTAAGTAATGCGCTAGAGTCCTCACAAACATAGTTAACCATATAAACATGCGTTCCTTTACTTCTGAGTCTCATGATAATGGAATTTGTTAGGTCCTATAATGTAAACCCAATTTTTAAGTTTGTACATTTTGATGAATGTCATTTATCGTAGTCCAGTCTGCTTTGCTGATATATTTATTTAACGGCACTTACAGCCATGGAGTAAAAATATTAGATGCCTGATATTTGAATGTTCTAATGCAAATGATATTAATTGGACGGATATGATCACCGTAGGATCGGAAAACCCTTTCGCTAACAGGCTTCTGATGACGGTAATAGGGCATACCTTGGTACATCATGCATCCGAACCCATACGTTTTGGTTCAAAGATCAACATTAGAATTATTAGTCACTCATGCAACTGAAGTTATTGCTTATACAGATTTTCTCCCACCGTAAGCAAGTAACGATCATGCTGTTTAGCCATTCATGTTTAGGATTTGTGATTTAGTACACTACCGAGTTAAACCTCTCCCAAATGTGTAAAGAGCAAAACATATCGGCTATCCAGTGGTGCACTGCAGCAACGGACTGATCAGTCAATACCAGCTCAACAAATAAAGAAACCTGGTTCATATTTGAACGTACTCTTAGCTTAATTGAGTACTCGTTTATACCGTGTTTAGTAATACGTAGACCAAACAGATGTTCACAAGGGAAAACCAAACAGGCCGAGAAACTTTTTAGGTGTAGGAATAAACTTCAGAGTATGTTTATTTTTACAGGCTCTGAACAGTACAGATCGATTTATTGTGAGACTCTGGACGTTTGCAAAGCGTTGATAAGGCTGGACGTTCATATGAAAATCAATTGGTTGTGGGACATGAAAGTCCAAAAAGTTTGTAATCGTAAATAACGAATAGAACCCAGCAAAGTGATGGAATCCTCCCTTTATTGGTACAAGAAAACCCATTGATATTGACAGGAAATGATGTTACAACTACTAAATATTTATCGCAATGTTCCAGTAAAGTGTTTCTTACTAACGATTGGCTGTTATAATAGCGGCTTGTCGATGGAAACTGAGGTTATTGAGAAAGAAGCCGTCTTACTATTACTTTGACATTTCAAGACAGATGTGTTCTGTGGTCCTTGCAAATCTGATTAGTGCACGAGAAGATCGAGCTGCAGAGAAAAATAGAGATGTTTGAGTGGATGTACCTTTCATAGATCTAAGTATAGCCGTTGACAACACCTCTCATTTGGGTCCCGAATTAAAACTTGAAACTTTTTGAATCCATCATGGAATCATGATCTGGATAAGTAATTTTCTCAATGATAAAAGATAGCTGATAGGGTCAAACGGGGCTCAATCAGCTTGAGAATCAGTAGAAAGTGGCGATCTCCAAGGTACAACCCTTGATTCTTTCCATTTTTTACTTTATGTAAGTGACTTTCAGATTGAAGGAGTCATCTGTCCTACGCTCTGCAGATGAAACATGACGTTCTCTGCCGTTGATCAGATAGGATAATATCGTTTAGTGTGCAGGTCCACAATCGATAATAGCTGACCTATTTATACTGCTAGACTAATAGCCTATGTGTTAGTCTACTGATTAGCTATGATGTGATTGCCTGGCTTACATTCAAGTCACGCAATTACTTATATTGACTCCTCCTATCGCGATGGTCAGCACTATTATTTGTATTAATCCTTAGAAAGTGCATTTCTGCTGACAACAAAATAATACACTCAGTACAAAAGAGGTGAAATTATTGACTGATCATGGTCCCATGGCCGAGTTACACAGTATCGGAAAATCTGCATTGACTTGCACTGACCTTCAGTCCTCTTCATCAAGTATTGACCGGCCCGAATCGATCTTTTAGGTTAGTGGATGTTCAGCTATATGATGATGGCTGTTCATCGACATTCTGTTACCACTATTATCACTTTGAGAAAATCCAAAAAAGCTAGGCAATCAGTATGAGACACTGCGTTCGGAATATGTGAGGGACATATGTTCGAATATTCTAAAATACGTACTACTTAAAAGTGCCCTAGGCTATATTCAGGTCGGTAAAAATGTCGGTTTCACTCAAAGCCTCTCGCCGTTTCGTTAGATTAACCCTGAACGGCTTGATATGAGACATCCGTTCCGTATTTCGATTGTCATTTGCTAGTTCGGCATTGGTTAGGTTGAATGAAATACTAGAGTTTTTATAAATAAGAAGTCTGTTACTTCAGTAAAATCACAAAATCATTGCAAGGAACATCGAATAAACTTTCTCTGTTTTGTACTATACACGTTGGCTCGATTGTTGCTTGATAAATTTATCTCGGATACCGATCTCTCTACTGTAGTAGAGAAATAGAGGTTTATGAGCCTTGCTGTCTTCGGTTAAAGCTTGATGAGTTCCAAAAAACAACGTAACAAGGATAAGAATAACCTAGCAGTTCTAGATGAGCGAACGTTCTATAAACCACAGTTTTAAGCGTACGTAAGAAGACAAAATCTTACAGGTAAGCTCAAACCATTACAAAGTATAAACTCCACAGTTGATCATATTCCTGGACACCTCAGACCGTGTAAGATTGTTAACACATAGACCTTTTATGATAACATGAAACTTTTGTTCCCCAGACGTAGCAAACAGTATTTACAGATACAACGAATCCCGAAAATGCACAAACAACAGACTGAATAAATATGGTGGGTTGTTTGTAATGACAGCGTAGAAAAAGTTAGCAATTATTTCTCGAGAATCATTAATAACTGAGTAACACTCCAGCTTCTCTAACACATTCATTTTTATGATAAAAACGGCTCAGAATATGAGAAAATGTGAAGATGTGACAGGGACTGTTTAATATAAGAACTTCTCTGTGATTGTATTTTAACTTAACTGTATAGACAACTTGCAAACATATTTTTCTGCATCAAATGTCATTCTTCCTTTACCAGCAGTGATGATGCATCAGTAGACTTTCGCCCAACTCCTATTTCCGTCTTCTCCTTAGTTTCATTAGGAGGTATACTGACAATCCTAACGATCAACAGTTTGTGAAAATTAGAAACTGAGTGTTTTGTAAGTACCCGTTTTGGTACAAGAACTTGAATTCCCGCATCAGTTTATAGATTTCGCTGAAACGTCAACCAGTATATATAAGTTCCTTCACTATGACAGCATATTCGGATGAATACTAACAAAATTTGTGGTGCAGAATGAAGCGAACTTCCACCAAGTCCTCACGGGGTTTGTGACGCTACGAATATTTCGCTTGTTGTGTAACTATGCAGAAAGTCAAATTAGTAAGTATATTTGTTATATTTATATTTAAATAACTCATCAGACAAATAGTCGCTGAAATGGTCAATAATTAACATAGTTATTGTCAACATGTTAATTGTTCGTTAATAAAATCTTCCGTGTACAGGAATCAGTTAAGTTGTTTACTGGTAAATACTTGAATATTCTAAAGGCTTAAGCCTTCCAATTAGTCGACAAAAGCCATAAGTTGCGTACCAGAGAACGTATGAATAGCTTCTAAGCCCAATCAGTGCAATTCTGAAGAATAAGAAATCAATCACAAAACAAACGGTATGGCTTCGTTATAAGTATCAAATTCAATATGTACATAGAATAAGGGAAAGAAAAGCGGAAAGAAAAGGCCATTAGCGCTAAGTATTAGTGATATAACCGTTCTTCCTCATATAAGGTACATATTAGTATGTCAATTCCCCAAGCAGTCAATAAATGGAAACAAGGGGAAAATAAAGTGGACATTATTTTAAAAAATAATGAAAAAACACGTCAAAATGTTAGGGTTTCCCTTGTCATGGAAAAGTAATGCGTAGTTTCGTCTTTTTGCCACTCTATATTTAAAATTTCACTGTATGGTCGCTTTATTGTCTGACTAAACACAGAATTGTCTACTTTCTTACTAAATACTCACTTAATTTCTTGATGCCTGTTTGGTTTTACACCTTAATGTCCACTGTTTGCTTAACTTCAAATGTCTCCTATGTTTGCTTTTATTCCCATAACAAAGCAGTTGGCGGATAGAGTGAACCATGTTAAAAAATGGCACGTGTTTATTGAAAAGAAACAAGCATCATACTGTACAAAATATGAATAATATAGATATTCTCAGGAAACGATCGTTATGTATTTTCATCTTTAAGAGCCAAGTCTTATTATAATCTACGAAGGTTTGAAAAAATGCAGGTTAATTTTTATTGAGTTAAAGTTAAATATAAAAATCATTTCAATAGTAACGGCTTTCTTAAACTGCTCTGATACTCCTCCTAACCGAAATAGCCATCCTATGAATTCTGTAATATAATAAACACAGAAAATTGCAGCGATTTTTAACTGCCATAGTTTCTTAAACAACTGTCTACATAAAGTTGTAGTAACCTACTTTTATCAAGAGGACGCTTTGGTGCAAGAGAAACAACTATTATTATAAGTAATTGTACCAGAGGTTGTTTTACCGTACTTGTTTGTCTTACTGTACCAAAGTATATACATTCTTCCGTTAATTGTGATGCCGTGAAAATACTCTTGCTTCGAGAAGTCTTAAATTTTAGCCAGTTGTTTCTAGTTGACGGATGAAGACAAGTACCGAAATATTAAGAGACCTAAAGACTATAAAAAACTTCCTTCTTCGTAGGCACCCGTAAAACCTGCACTTTTGAAGTGATCTTCTAGGAGTGCCGTGTAATGTGAATAGGAAAGCAACTTCGAGGGTTATGACGTGTAACAAAATATAGCGCATGAAAGTTTTAAGATTAAAACCCATTAACCATGTCAACATGTCTATTTGCGAAAGGAACAAACAGTCAAATCAATTTCACTCAATCATAACTTTGTCCCTTATATTTTCTTGCTGAAGATATGCGATCAACGTTATCACTTCCTCTTCAGATGACAAAGGGGATCCGAAAACTTAACAGTCAAACATCAAAGGTCTTTGGATTGTTTGTATACTAGCAACTTATATTATGTTCAAGCACACTTCAAAGCAGAATTGCTGCAACCTGCATTTATTAAACAACTGCCAGACATCCATGTTCATCAACGTTCTCAAGGGTGGCGAATCAAATGTTAAAGGTTTTTAGAGTTCATTGTTGTCTAAACATTTTAACTGCGGTGTATGTCTGACTTGATAGAAAGTAAATTTCACTTGCTTGAGTTTACAAATAACCACATTAATCTGACTTAACATTCACCCAGGTGGTAAATAACAACTATGTTAAACTACTAATTTACTGGGATAAAAGCTATATAGCGAGCGCAAACGAAAATCGACGTGTGACGACTAAAGTGCTGCTAATAGCTGATAAATAACGACATCCGAACTATTCGATAACATATGACATGTAAGCGAGAACCCATAGATTGACAGTTTTACCTTCCCATGACACTGTTTTCTGATTTATATAAAGTGAATGTAGAGCTAGGCGATTGAACCATCGAACCCTGAGATCACATAAACACCAAAAAGAGTTTAATGGGCCGCAGATCTTTTTGATCACTTGTAGGTGTCCTTACGATGTTAAAACATCATTGTGGATCTATAGAAACAACTGCTTGGTCTCAATCAAAATAGTAACCTTAGATATAAACTTTAGATGGACCTAAGACATATGTTTTGATTCTTAACAGCGTTCTTATGTAGAAATTTACTTCATTTTATCATGATCAACGTTTCTTATCTATAACCTTTTAAATAGTCACTTAAGGTTTTACTCATAATGAGTTACCATAGTCGATTTTACTTTTTAAGGTCATTCTTTGATACAGAATTTCGCCTCTAAAAACATTGGGGAGAAAAGTAGGAATGATAAGGAAGGACTTCAATAAACGAGGAACTTGGAACGGCCGTCTGCTTAGCGAAGTGAACCTAGTAGTGATTACTGCATCGCATGCTCTTTACTAGGCAGGGTCAGTAAATCATCATTCTCTTAAATATGTAGGACAACTGCCGTCATGCCATAAAAGTGTTCATGTAAAACAATGATTCATGTTAATTCATTCATGCCTCTGGATTCTGTACGTATTCTCAGAGCTTAGGGAAAATCCACCAACAAGGCCAAAGAGACCGAAATCTTGGGTTTGACGTACATTGAAGACACGCGCTAATCACCAGATAAAGCTACATTGGAACAGACCGAAATGTGGTCACAACGACTTTTGTTTAATTGGGGTATGTTGGCATGTTCACTTGAAAATCACAGACCATTCCATACAAATCCGTCTCAGATAGTGAGAATGAGCCAAATAGTACCAAATGTGTGAAAGTTCAATTTCATTAAAAATTGCCCTATTGATGATTATGAACTCTCAATCAAAAATATGACAGATAAATCCGCTGATGTTTCAGAGGTCAGAGACCCAATAAACCTCAAGAACATATACAAGCATCAACTAATCATTCAGTACAGTGATTCGTTGGGTACCTAGGGTAACATGTGGCTCTGTAGTGGCATTGGACCATAACCACACAATCCACAAAGCTGAACACTAGACTACTCGGAAAATAGATGATCAATATTCATTCATGTGTATTAGTAGCATACTAAATTCTATCACGGTCAAGTAAAAATGAGGTTGAGAAAATCTTCCAGTAACTAAATAAACCGCATCAAACTAACTGGAACACTAATTGAAATTCTTCTCCACGTTAATACTTTTGTTCCTTCAGTTAGCCTACTAATGCAAATGCAATTGAAAATCAACTCATGGACAACTTACTAGCGTGAACGTTATTTGATTTTATAATTTAAACCAAAACTAATACCAATATTAACATTTCTACAATATTGATTGCTTTTAATATTTCTAGACACAAAATACATACTACCTATGAGTTGAGTTATTAACCGAGGGCTATTAACACGCACCGCTTTATTACTATTATTATTATTATTGTAATCCCATTTTTTATAGCTCAAATAATCTTCACCCAAATTTTCATTTTAAGCGTGTTAAGCATGAAGGCAGATATTTTAAAATTATTACATGTATTTCCCGACCAGATGCTGCCGCCTTCTTTTCGATTTATCTTTCAGCTTATCATTACCCGGAGGATTCTTACTAGTCTTGATAACCTGCGGCGCATAGCAATCCCGTCCAATTTGGTATCGAACCAACATCACGTTGATTCTGGTGGGAGAGTAGTGTAGTGGCATTGAACCATAATCACAAAATCCTCAAAGCTGAGCTCGAGACAACTCGGAAAATAGATATTCAATATTTAACGCGGAGAAATACCTAACGATGGAGAAGGCGGGAAGAATGTATTGAATTAATTGGAGTTGATCGAATAGCATGGCTTGGCCATGCAAGTGTGGTCCCTGTGGAATGTTACCTTATATCTTTTATTCATATTAAACATATTGTTCTTTCTCTAACCTTAGCTTGTTCTCCATCATGTATTGACGTCCACGTAAGATCTTGTAGATTAGGCAGTTATATCATGACAAGTCTACAATTTTAGGATTAGGTCAAATAATAGAGCAGTACTAACATCATAGTAGACCATAATTCTACATTGGTGAGCCCAACTAAAGAAACGCAACGTATTATTGTTAATCCTTATTTCCACCTTAACCTTCTCAATCGGATTTTATTTTTGTAAACCCACTATTCTAATAGTCTTTTGATTAATGGTCACATATATTATGGTAATGTTATATCTATTAGTTCACATAACTTACTAGCTCAATCCATAATAAAAGTTGATCATCTATATCAGCTAATTAGCTTTGATGGTTCGTTAACAAGCTTTAATAGCATTTACCTGCTTCAGCAACATAGACTTGTTTAAACACCAAGCTCTAGCAAATATGACCTGCAAATAGCGTAAGTATACATTGACTAACAATGCAATCAAGGACTAAATAGTTATCGGGATCTAATTATCAGTGTTCCTTCACCTAACACCTCATCCTGTTTTAAACTATGCACTATCCTGTAATATCTTTTCTTCTGAACACTGCCTGCCTAATTTCATATTTTCGAGTTCCATTGCCAAACAACAAGGATGACACTTCTCCAAAAACATACGGTGAGTTCATCTATAGGTTTTCTGCAATCATAAGGTCAATTTAGATGGCTCATTCAATAACAACCACACAATTAACTGAATTCATTCGATTGTTCTAATCCGAGCGAGTGACAGAAACTTCAACACCATCAAGCACCCTGGAATTAATTGCCATACTGCATGTTTTATTCTGGATACTTTTGGATCATTACTACTCCTTACGAATGGCGTTATATATGTCGTCCACTGAATAATCTAATTTTTAGAAATAATCCAGGTGAGTTCAACTATCTTACTTAATGATTTTTTGTACTGAACATACATATGTTTTCCAGTTGCTTTTGCCATATAT
Organism: Schistosoma intercalatum; assembly: GCA_944470365.2. Lineage (NCBI taxonomy): Eukaryota > Metazoa > Platyhelminthes > Trematoda > Strigeidida > Schistosomatidae > Schistosoma > Schistosoma intercalatum. Next base: position 1,453,172 of record OX103728.1, on the reverse strand, counting down.
TTGTAAGTGTCCCTAGGCTGAATGCAGTAACTTCTTATGGAATGCTTATAACGCGTCATATTCCTGCCTGAAGTTTCATAAGCAGCCTGGTCGTGTTCATTATTTTTTAATTGTCATATACGTCAACAACCTGCTTGTTAACCTGGCCCGTACATACGTTACAGTATATCTTCATGTCTTCTAAATTTAGAAATCATCTGAATCACCTTTAACATTTATCAATAAACCCATCATAGTCGTTGTTGCTAATCGTATTCGGGTTTATGGATTGGTTTATCATAATAGCAGCCTAAAATGCAGACATAGTTTAGATAAATTACAAATTTAGGTACTATCAATGGCACTAGTCAAATAACTAAATCCCCAGGTAGCTGTTGACTAAACAAACGTTTAAAATCAAAACTCCGTAGCCTACTAAAATTACCACTAAACGAATCTTTCTGAATTAAAATTTATAATTAAATTAGGCGTCTCGGATTCTTTAACGTTGTAAATTTCTGATAAGTTCGAATCTCCTAAAGCAACAATACCTATTTTTCCACTGGCTAATCCTCAATCAACACTATAACTAGTTTAACATAATAGTTTCAGGACATCGTCATAAAGCATTGTCATGACTTGACAATCACGTAATATGATTGATAATATTAATGAAACTATTAACATAACCGGTCATCAAATCGACTTATAATTATCACTAGTGTTGTTTTTCTTTTATCTTCATTCACTACAGATGATTACAGTATGTTTCTCTACCAGTTGCTCATTCAGTAAATATCTCAAAACCTTGTCAGTCTAATTGATGGTTTAGTGACACAATAATGCATGCAAATAATTAATATAAACAGTCGAGCAAATCTCCTGCAAACTGAAAACATCAATGTCGAATTTACCCCAACACTGACTATAGTTCAAGGCATTATCATAGACATGAGTTGGGAGTGTACTCCCGTTGGTTACAACTTGTGTTCGTCCTGATAATCACATGAGCATCTCTCACTGTTAATCATCTTGTAAAAGCTTATTTAGCCGAATATATCCTGCAGCACCACATCACCTAGTAATATGACACAGGCCTAACTGATTTTGATAACTTATAACCACTATATCTCAATTAAATCGTATTCCGCCTTATGACAAACTGCATACTTGCAACTAACTTGTATGCACCATCAGCCGGTAGGTATAAATAAAAATAAATATTCTATGGCAGATCAGAACATTGAGTCTTGAGCATGTCTCTTACGAACACACCCATGTTTAACGATTTTTCCTAGCTATCTGTCCAAAATCCATATAATTACCACTCATGTATTTAAATTTTATTTTGATAACCATTCATGTGTATTAGTAGTATTACTAAATCCTATCACGGTCAAGTAAAAATGAGGTTGAGAAAATCTCCCCGTAACTAAATAAACCGTATCAAACTAACTGGAACACTAGTTGGAATTCTTCTCCACGGTATACTTTCGTCCCTTCAGTTAGCCTACCAATACAGATGCAATTGGAATTCAACTCATATGGACAACTTACCGGCATAATCGTTATTTGATTTCATAGTTTAAACCAAAACTAATACCAATATTAGCATTTCTACAATATTCATTACTTTAATATTTCTAACCACAAAATAATTACTGCCTATAAGTCAAGTTATTAACACGCATCGTTTTATTATTATTACTATTATTGTAATCCCATTTTTTATAGTTCAAATAATCTTCAACCAAATTTTCATTTTAAGCGTGTTAATCATGAAAGCAGATATTTTAAGATTATTACATGTATTTCCCGACCAGATGCTGCCGTCTTTCTGATTTATCTTTCAGGTTATCAATACCCGGAGGATCCTTATTATCCTTGGTAACCTCCGGCGCGCGACGATCCCATCCAATTTGGTATCGAACCAACATCACGTTGATTCTGGTGGGAGAGTAGTGTAGTGGCATTGAACCATAATCACAGAATCCTCAAAGCTGAGCTCGAGACAACTCGGAAAATAGATATTCAATATTTAACGCGGAGAAATACCTAACGATGGAGAAGGCGGGAAGAATGTATTGAATTAATTGGAGTTGATCGAATAGCATGGCTTGGCCATGCAAGTGTGGTCCCTGTGGAATGTTACCTTATATCTTTTATTCATATTAAACATATTGTTCTTTCTCTAACCTTAGCTTGTTCTCCATCATGTATTGACGTCCACGTAAGATCTTGTAGATTAGGCAGTTATATCATGACAAGTCTACAATTTTAGGATTAGGTCAAATAATAGAGCAGTACTAACATCATAGTAGACCATAATTCTACAGCTCTTCGAGAGAGGTTCATGAGAATGACGCACAGCAGTGTTAATAGTAACCATGATATCAGAGAGTAAGCATAAGCCCTCACTTTGCCCGTCTGTCGTCCCCCACGACGATCAAGTACTATTTCAAGAGCCATAGACCTCAGGAACTGGGAGGACCGAAATGAATCTCTGCAGGCTTAAAACAATTCCAGGATTGAACTACACAATATTCTTGACATAAGATCCTGTCAATCACACCGCGTGATGCAGCAAACACTTATTTAGCTGTACCTTAACATAAGAACGCTTTGAGGCAAAAAAGGAGGGGTCAGGAACACATGTTTTCGGTTTGAAATGATGGACAGAGTTCTTATCGCGACCTGATTTCTTTCTGAAACGACAGACGACGTAGTAAGCGTGGAATCTATGACACTCTTTAAGCATGACAGAGAACAAAATGTTGGAGGCAAAATGACCATGCAACTCGGTACTTCAAAGCCAGTACATAGACTAATACTGGGAAGATCGGATTACGATTGTGCAGCTGGTTCTGCACTAGCTAGAACAGTACTAAGTATTTGGTCATGGGAATATATCGCCCTTCCACAAACGGTAACAGAACAAAGACTAGACAACTCATACCTCATCAAAATGAGCTCACTTGGTAGTTAGTTTGAAACTCGTAACAAGGAGCCTTAACACTCTCACTGGACTGTGTAGCACCCGCATTTTGAGTGGGCAAACATTTAATAGCCACCACTAAAAGCGACGTAGTATTCGAGAGCAAAGAGGATGCAAATAAGCTGGGTGAATGGGCAACAATCTAGACTAGCTCGCTACTATCAAAGGACTGGCTTACAGTCCAGAATGTACAGATGCAAGTCTCCGAAATATTTAACACTTTCTCACTCAATCGATTCTCCATTCATCTTTAGAACAATGAGTACTTTCTGGCTAAACACGAATGCATACAAGCTCTTTGAAAGAATATTGTGTATTGGAAGCTCTGAGATTGTACATTGTAAAAGGCGCGTCTTGCGTAGTGTGCGTTACACCGCGTGTTTTTTTCGTTCTGTGGTTAATTCAAGGTAAGACAAACGGTAATTGTATATCTTGATATACCTTTTATGCTTGGGACTTCATTTGTCACTGATTTCTGCGTTACACAGAGCTTTTGAAACATAGTGTTGAAAAATCACAATTTTCCATCTGCTAGCGGATTATCAGGAGTATTGAAGCTGTAAGAATGATAAAGATTCCCTTAACTTAGAATGTTTTTTATGTACAGGGTATCTAAGCGAAGTGATTCAGTCGAAACCATCGTGTTTACGTTAACTGTAGTCGTACAACGCTTATATGACGTTCAGTCATTTGGGTTTGATTAAAGAGTTGTGTTCAGTATGTCAGCATATGAAGTGGGATTCTCCTACAAAAATACAACTGAAATCGATTCCTTTCGCTCTTGAAGGTAAGTAATGTTATATAGACTTTCCATCGTTAAAAATTACATTAGTCTAATACAAGTTTTCGTTTTTATCACATTTCACTGTTTACAGATAATATTCTAAGTGGCTGTTTGTTTAAGTAACACAACGCTTCGACTTTTGGTTTAGGAATCAGGTTTTTTAACTTGTATAGTTTACCGATTAACTGCAGGGCACACCAAAGTTTTTGAGTATATGGCTTATCTGAAGATTGCAAATGATTTAGTTGCTAAAGCTTTTCCATTGTAGAAAAGATTCATTTTTCACACCGTGATGCAGTCGAAAATTTCTTAATCATTTACAGCCCTCAAGATTATTTGCGTGCATACTACCAGACTTCATTTTATCACGTCTACTAGGTTGAAGTCATTGAATTGGGTTCAAAGCTCACGGATTTGTGTTTTGTGCAGGAATTTTCGGATAAGCTTTCGAGTAAGATGAGGCATTTGTTTACAGAATATCAAAGTAAGTTTTAGCGCTGGATGCCGTTATCTTAGAGTATTGTTCGCGTTGCGGTTAAAGTATTCGTATTTCAACCTTCAGTTTGAACAGCTTGTGGTGGACCAAACAATATATGAACTCAAAAATAATAACAGAGTTATTGAGTACAAACAGTAGTGGTAATGTATATCAGCTAAACGTTATAAACACAACAACAATTAGGGACGTTACTTAATTCGGCAGGTTTGCGCATGTTCAGGTTGAGTTTGGTACCAGAATACACAATTATAGATGATTGATGGTTCCAGTAAGATTGTTGTCTTTCCAGTGACATAACCAAACGTAGAATATCATATAATTTGGCTGTAGTCTATAAATGTAGACAGTAGGTGATTTAGAGTTCCGTTATCACAATCACAAACAGTGGAGAACACTAGGTGTGTGTATTGTAGAGTATTTGTTAGTAGATAACAGGGTGTCATGCTACAAGTATAACACGACGGAAGAAAGTGTGTTCAAGATCATGCACTTAAACAACACGTACAATCGTTTAATGGTAGGTGTACATGCTGTGAAAAATTAACAAATTAAATACAAATAATATCATAAACTATTTACAAAAATAAGTTTGTCATGCATATCTCCACATAGCTCCCCCCTAGACTGTCCGGAGGTAACACTGGTTATAACAAAAAAGTGTAAGAATATAGTATATACATGTATGTAAAATAATATTTACGATAATAACTAAAAAACGTGGAGATTGGTCTGACATGCGCATAAGTATTATACAATGTGTTAGTGTACAAGGTAGCATGAATGTAGCATAACACCACAAAAAGGAATGAAAATACGGTCATTCACTGTCTTGGTTTGTTAATAATAATAATAATAATAACGTGCAAAATTGTCAGTAAACCCACAAAAAATTGGATTGTTTATTAGTGTGACGAAATTTTTTTTCTTTAAAAAATGTGACAAAACGGGTGATTGTGGAAAAATGTGATTAATTATATACACGTGTAAAAAATAGATTTTATTGGGAAATTGAGTGAATTTAACAGTGTAATATATACCAATGATGGTTTGTTTTTATTTATTTACTTTTGTTTTATTCAGCAAAATGTACATAACGCTTGGGTTTCTTTACAGTTCTGCCTGAACGTGCTAAGCAAGTAGGCTTAATGCTCGATTTTTCATCCTCATCTGCTCTCGTAGTGATTAGTGGGAGGGATTGTTTGTCCACAGTGTTATCTTCTTTGTCTTATTGAACTTCGTAGAAGGCTAGCTTTATTCTATCTATCGAGATAGTTTCCTTCTTTCCACCCTTGTTGATGATGATGTGTTTATTTGTTCTTTTAATTAATTGATATGGTCCGTCGTAAGGTTGTTTCAATGGTTTTTAACAGCGTCGACTCGAACGAAGGCAAGTTTACACGTTTCTAGGCTTTTGTCAAGTTGTATTCGATTATTATGTTCTCGCATCGGTATTGCTTTGATACTTTGAATTGTTTGTAGTAGTCGACCAACAAAACGATTTGGATCAGTTGATACTGATGTGTCTGGATATACTAATTGACCTGGTAGTGTAAGAGTTGTGCCATAAACTAGTTCAGCGGCTGTGCAACCTATATCATTGATGGTTGAACGAATTCGTGGGAGTACGAGTGGTAATGCGTCACTCCACTTTGACGTATCGGCCTGTGCCATCAGAGAGCTTTTTAATTGGCGGTGAAACCTTTCGACCAGACCAATAACTAATGGATGATAGTCTGTTGTTTTGATGTGGTTCACTCCCAGAAGTTCTGTAAAATCCCGAAATATGATAAATTGGAACTGGGGACCACGGTCTATAGTGACGATTGAAGGTACTCTGCAATTTGATATCCATCGCTCAAGAAATACTGATGCAACTATATTTGCAGACGTATCTGAGATAGGGCATGGTATCGCCCATCTTATGAACCTATCTACCGCTGTAAGAATGTGCGTGAAGGAGTTTGATGGTGGTAGGGGACCGACTATGTCTAAATGAATAGGTTGGAAGCGTTTATCATGCAATGGGAACTTCCCAACAGGACTTATCGTGCGTTTTGAATTTTGCTGCGTTGACATTGTATGCAGCTTAGAGTCCACCTTTTTACCTCCGAGTTGATTTTTGGCTAAACGAAGCGTTCTGTTATAAGTTTTGTGGTGGCTCGAATTACAGGATGTGAAAGCTCGTGTAATTGTTGAAATATCTGTCGTTGACAAGCTTTTGGTACAAATGGGCGGTTACTGCCGGTTGAAACGTCACAAATAATAGTTGCGTTTGAGAAGGGAATAGGTACGGGTTTTAGAATCAAGTTAGACTTTTCTTTGCAGATTTTCAGGTCTGCGTCGTCCATTTGTAGTTTTGCTATGGTTTCAAGATCAATGTCTTGTTTATGTATCAGCATATTGATATCCTTTCGTGATAAAGCATCGGCTACGACGTTACAGTGTCCCTTGACATGCTAGATATCTGTTGCAATTTTATTTTAACACATAGATATTGGTACAAGGAGGCACCAAATACTATGCGTCACACAGATCTTATTTTATGTGTGAGGGCTGTGATACTACCCAGGTGCCCAAACAGAAGCAGGTGGTTTTCTTAGGGGGCCACACCCTGAGCCTTCGACCTGAAGATCTGATACACAAGACAGTGGAGCAACGTGAGGAGATGCAGTCACATGGTAGCCGGTGACCAACCATTGGTCCATACGCCATTCGTTCCTTCAGGATCCTGGAGCCCATGTTCACGATTAGTTTGGAACCAGGGTTTTCCAACTAACCTAGGTGGACCCTTTGTGTCCACCAACCCGAATAAATCGCTAAACATTCGCTTCTCATCCTCTTAACTTCGTAAACAACAGTAATGCCACGGCAAGGCAATAAGTAGGACTTCCCTGGCAGATGCTATATACGCGTGGCCATGTGAGAGGATTTCGAGAGGGAGAATGGACTCTCCCCACTCTTGACTGTACCAGGGCATTTGGGGGCATCTATTGTAAACTGAGAGATGTAATCCAGTTATCGTGCTTCCCGTGGCGAATATCGGTCGTAAGACGTGTTAAATGAATGACATAGACGCTTATGATCAGTCATGATAGTGAATGCACGTCTTTCTAACAAAAAGTTAGTGTTTGACTGCTAAATAAATATCCAGTAACTCCCGTCCGAAGGTACTATAACGTTCTTGGGTTGGTGACAGTCGTTTGGAAAAAAACGCTATGGGAGTAACGATGTTTATTCGCTGTTATAATACTGCCCCAACGGCTTTTTAAACGCGCCCGTGCATCAAATCAGGTGGGTTAATGGGTCAGTATTTAGACGCTGTAACATAGTGGCATTGGTAATCATAGACTTTGCTTTCTCGAATGCCGTTTTGGCATCAAAAGGTAGCTCGAATATGTCGTCCTTTTTTTTCTTCGTTACTTTTTTATCTATTTTTAGCAAGTCTGTTAAAGGTTGTAATACGTCTGCGCAGTTTGGTAGGAATCGTCGATAAAAGTTACACGTTCCAAGGAAACGGCGCACTGGAGTTGGTTCGGGATAGTTGATGATAGCTTCAACTTTCTCCTGAAGTGGTTTAATGCCTTGAGCGTCGGTGTAGTGTCCTAGAAACTCTAAGGCTGAGACGCCGAATATACACTTAGGAGGATTAATTATAACACCATGCTTTTTAAAACGGTCGAAAAGGACCTGTAAATGCTGAACAAGCTCTTCGATTGATGAGCTAGCAATCAAAACGTCGCCTATATAGGTAAATACAAAGTCTAAACCTCTGGTGACCTCGTCCATAAATCGTCGAAACGTGTGAGCGGCATTTTTCAGTCCGAATGGCATTCTTAAGAACTCAAACAAACCAAAAGGTGTAATAATGGCTGTTTTTTCAATATATTTTGGTGCCATCGGAATTTGGTGGTCTGCTAGTACGAGACCAAGTTTCGAAAAGAAACGCTTTCCATGTAGGTTTAATAGGAAATAATGTAGGTGTGGAATTGGGTATCTATATGGAACGGTTTGGTTATTTAGACGTCGGTAATCTCCACATGGGCGCCAGTCTTGATTTTTTTCGGGAACCATGTACAATGGCGAAGCCCATAGGCTGTTAGATTGTCTGATGATTTCAAGTTGCATCATATTCTCAAATTCTCTTTTAGCAGTCTGTAACTTGTGTGGAGGTAATCTCCTCGCCTTGGCACAAATGGGTGGGACGATAGTGGTAATGTGGTGTCGCAAATGATGTACGGTGCATTCCTTTTGGTAATCTACTTTAGTGATGCATTCGTATTTCGTCAGGATATCGGTAAAAAGATTGTTCACAGGTTTTATTATCCGTACATCATGAATTTCATAGTCGGTAGTAAGTGTACCATTCACCTACAAACGTGTATTCTTGTCAATCAACTTTCTTTTGTTCATATCTACTAATAAACTGTAGGCACTTAGAACATCGGCCCCGAGAATGGGTTGCTTGACTTGGGCAACTATGAGAACCCACGTGAATCTTCTCCGGAGTCCAAGGTCTAAAATAAGAGGTTGTTCTTTATAACTTTTAATGACCGTGTCGTTAGCCGCAATAAGTGATAATTCGGTACTTGTGGTGTGCTGTCGTCGTGAGAAGGGAAGTGGGACATTGCTGATTTTTGCCCCTGTATCGGCTAAAATGTCTGAGCTGGAAATACGATTCCGGATGTGAAAAAGGCGGCTAGCGTGGTGGCCAATAACAGACGCCGCCATTATTGTCTGGCCGGCCCGTTTCCCTGCGTCTCTTGCTTGTTCGATGTGAAGGTGCACGGTTGTGTGCAGCGACGTGCTTTTGCACCCTAAGATAACCACCTGCTTCGGTTTGGGCACCCGGGCAGTATCACAGCCCATACACAAATTGATGAACTCTTTATGCCTATGGAAATTACCTTTCTCGCTTTGAAAAACAACAATTGATTCAGATTATTATCATTACAATTATTGTCATTATTAATACTAATATTATTATTACTACTATTATCGTCATTATTGTTTTTATTATCATTATTATTATTATTTTCCACATTATTCACCCTCTTTTATACTTATACAGCGGCTCGTCTTTGGTGGAAATCCGACTGTATCTAAACGTTCTCGAGTCACTGTCCGGTTGAAAATTGTATGTTACCACCGAATACGAGGACTGAAGCAGATTTTCTGAAACCACGTGCACCATTCAAACTGGCTGCCTTCAACGTTCGCACATTTATGCAGGTCGGACAACAGATAGGGCTGGCTATGTCTTTGGAAAGTCTTAATATCGACGTGTGTTGTCTATCCGAGACCCGTATTCAAGACTCTGGCGAAGTACTACAAATTCGATCTCCATCTGTCGCTTCGAAAAACTTGTTTTACGTGCGCTTATCCGGGGACCCTGTGGCATCTTCGTCTGGTCTTGCTGGCGTTGGTGTCGCACTAAGCGCTAGAGCTGAGGCAGCACTAGTCGATTGGATCCCCATTAACAGTCGGTTATGTGCTGTTAGATTAGAAAGTTCCATCAAAGTGAGAAGAAATCGGCGTGAGAAACGATGTCTTTTCGTCATCTCCGCCTATGCCCCGACAGATTGCAGCCCGGATGCAATCAAGGATAAATTCTACCACCAGTTATCTGTTCTTCTCCAGAAAGTGCGTTCGACAGATATTGTAGTACTAGCCGGAGACTTGAATGCTCAGGTCGGGCGTCTAGGCACAGAAGAGAGTCGTTTAGGTGGCCGATGAGGGCTTGTTGGTCGCAGGTCAGATAACGGGGACCGTCTACTGCAACTGTGCACAGACCACAACCTGTTTCTGGCTAGCACTAACTTTCGGCACAGTCATCGCCGATGTGCCACCTGGCGTCCTCCCTCTGCATCTCAAGCCTGGACTCAGATTGATCACATCGCGATCAGCTACCACTGGCGTGGTTGTGTACAAGACTCCCGCTCCTTTTGGAGTACCTATCTGGACTCTGACCATGCCTTGGTCTGCGCCAATCTTGCCTTACTTTTCAGTGGACAACGAAGTGAACGCCATCAACGGATTGATGTTAGCAAGCTGGTTGCAACTTCTGTTGCAAGTAAGTATCGAACAGAGCTAGCCTCTAGGCTAGCTACCACTCCACCGAAAAGTATAGATGAGCATTGGTTGCAATTGCATGACGCCATGAAAATGGCGGGAACAGTCAGTTGTGGGTTTGCGAAACGTCCCGCTTTTAAGCACTGGGTTTCTCCAGGTTCCTTACAACTCATTGAAGCCCGTCGGTCTACTCCGGGTGACCGTGAGTTTGACCATAAACGAAGGATGTTACGTAAGGAAATTGGGCAAAGCTTGCGTAAGGACCGAGAAGCCTGGTGGTCGATGCGTGCTAATGAGCTGGAAGCAGCAGCTGCATCTGGTAACTACCGGAAGCTCTTCCAACTCATCCGAGCCACTGGCAGCAAGAAGTCTGGTGTGAGTGAAACAATCTGCGAAGATGATGGGATGCCAATCACTAACATCCATCGACGTCTTGGACGATGGGCAGAATTTTTCGAAGGGCAGTTCAACTGGCCTGTTGCTGCGGCAACATCGGTCAGACTGTCCTGCCCTCCATGGCCGGTGACGACTGATCCACCAAATGAGGAGGAAGTCCGCAAGGAACTCCAACTCTTGAAGCGTTACAAATCACCTGGCCCAGATGACTTACCTCCGGCTCTTTTTAAAGATGGTGGTGACTTTTTGACTAAGGAATTGACGACGTTGTTTACAAAGGTTTGGGAACTAGAGAGTGTACCAACGTCATGGAATGAGTCGATAGTTGTCCCTATCTTTAAAAAGGGTTCACGTCGTTCTTGTAACAACTATCGGGGGATAAGTTTACTTCCGATTGCGTCCAAGCTATTGGCTTTCGTCATTCTTCGTAGGTTGTTCAAAACCCGAGAAAGATTGACTCGCGAGGAGCAGGCTGGGTTTCGTTTTGGTCGAGGATGTATTGATCATATCTTCACCCTCCGCCAAATGTTAGAACACCGCCATACTTATCAAAGGCCAGCAATCGTAGTGTTTCTTGACATCAGGACTGCCTTCGATTCGTTGGACAGGACTGTTCTCTGGGATTGTCTATTGAAGAAGGGTGTACCTGAGAAGTTCATTAACATCCTAAAAGCCCTATACACAAACACCTCAGGCAGAGTGAGGGCATACAACCACCTTTCTCCATTGTTCCATTCGAGCAGTGGGGTTAGGCAGGGTTGCCCGATCTCACCATTCCTCTTCAACTTTGCCATCGATGACATTCTGGAAACAGCTCTGATGAATGTAAGTAATGGTGGTGTGGATCTGTTGCCTGGAGAAAGACTTCTCGACCTTGAGTATGCGGACGATATTGTCTTACTGTGCGATAATGCCCAAGGCATGCAATCCGCACTTAATCAGTTGGCAATCAGTGTCCGTAGGTATGGTATGTGCTTTGCACCTTCGAAGTGCAAAGTACTTCTACAAGACTGGCAGGATTCTAATCCTGTACTCACCCTGGACGGTGAGCAGATAGACGTAGTTGAGAAGTTCGTGTATCTGGGTAGCTGCATAAGTGCTGGTGGGGGTGTGAGTGATGAGATTAATGCACGTGTAGTGAAAGCCAGAGCGGCTTATGCCAATCTGGGCCACCTTTGGCGCCTTCGTGATGTTAGTCTGGCTGTGAAAGGTCGGATCTACAATGTGTTGGTGAGAGCAGTTTTGCTCTATGCTTGTGAAACCTGGCCTCTCCGAGTTGAGGACGTTAGACGACTCTCTGTGTTCGATCATCGCTGTCTCCGAAGGATTGCTGACATTCAGTGGCAACACCATGTCAGTAATGCAGAGGTTCGGCATCGTGTGTTCGGGCACAGAGATGATAACTCAATTGGTGTCACCATCTTGAAACACCGACTTCGGTGGCTTGGACATGTTCTCCGAATGTCGTCCCAGAGAATTCCACGTCGTGCATTATTTGCCGACTCTGGGACTGGTTGGAAGAAGCGGAGAAGTGGTCAGTGCATGACATGGTGTCGTGGCATGAAAGAAAGCTGCAAAGGACTGGCTTGTGTTGGTCCTTCACGACTCCCTGGCTGGGGTCCGAGAGATGGTGCTACACAGTGGCTAGAGACGTTATCAGATATGGCTCAGAATAGAAGCCAGTGGCGATCCTGCTGTAACCTTCTTTTACTTTCTTCATAAAAAGTGGTTGTGTCTCCTTTACCTGAAAGATTTCTTCTGATTGTACCTTTTCGTTCCGTCGTTACTACCACACTACCTTACTCCAATCTCTTCGTCATTGTTCTCCTTTTCTTTTGCGTTCCTTAGTTTTTTTTCTTTCTACTTCTCTTCGAATTCCATTGTTTTGTGTGTCGCATATATATTGGCGCTCTCTTGTACCAATATTTGTGTTCAAATAAAAAATAATAAAGGGCGCTGTCTGGAGACTGCTCTTCTTCTAAACTTGGATCTAGCTGGTCGGGAATGGGTTGTTGCGATAGTGGCCTGCAGTGATGCGTTATCAACTGTGTTAACTGTTGCTGGATGTTAAATATGGTACTCGTATCTTCTTTACTGTAGTTTTGTATAACATTAACACAGTGACTATCAGGGTAAATTTCCATCATTTTGTCCGCCATATCTGCTAGATCTTCTAGATTGACGGAATTTCCAGACACGCTAAGGTTATGCTTCACGTTATGTGGTAATCGTTGGAACCCATTTGTTTAATCATGGTTTCGTCTAATTTATACGAACCTGCTAGTTGCTTCATATTTCGTAACAATTGCAATGGTCTATTGTCTCCTAGTTCGCATGATGTTGACAGTTGCTGTAGTCTTTTTTATCAGAGACTGATGTACGTTGTAATACTGTGGCTTTGATTTTGTCGTAACGTTCGGTCTCTGGTACCTGGTCGATTAAATCTCCGACTTCGGTAACGATTTCAATAGGAAGTGCACCGACTATGTTGGCATACTTGGTTGCCTGGGAGCGTATACCTCCAGCTATGAATAAGGCTTCTATTTGGGCAAACCAAATCCTCGGGTTGTCAGCTCCGTATGCAGGTAGTCTGAATTGAGAAATAAGTTTTAAGTTCAGTTAACGCCATTGATAGTCTCACTAGCACACGCAGGAAAATGTGACTCATAACTGAGGAGTATTTCTGGCATTTTTTCTCAAGCCCCCTAATTTCTCCTACGCGTACATTGTTAATTATATTCAACATAAATACTGACGTTTGTTTGGTACACCGATCAAGAAACATATTGTGACAAGACTGATTTGTATCTTTTGTATGCTTTTAAATATCTAACAAGGTAAGCGCTTACTAACTAAACTTCCTGAAAACGTTACAATAAGCTTACCTATCGTGAGTGAGTAAACGAATTCTTTTTTAACTCCACCGTTCAATTTCCTTATCAACCAATGGATTTCACTTTAATATTTCCAGGAAAAGATATTGTTGGGATTGCTGAAACGGGATCTGGTAAAACAGGAGCTTTCCTTCTACCCATAATTCAAGTAAGTAAAATATTTTGCCCGGAAGTATGTAATAATCTCAATACTAACACATACAACTGCATATTAATATGTTTCTTTGTAATAATTCATTATTTAATTGATTATTCTATGCCCTTAATCGTAAATGTAAGTTTTAACGCATAAAAATAGAGCTATTTTGACTCAGTCCATCCATCGGAATCTGTAACCTTCAGTCAGTAGAGCATGAGACTCTTAATCTCAGGATTGTGGGTTCAAGCCCCACGTCTGATATCGTCCGGTGAGGTAGTTCATCGTATCTGCTAGTTGCCGGCCTTAACTCCGCCTGCAGCTCCTGCAGGGTTTCTGCCGGTCCCAAGCCCGGGTGAAGGAGGAGTGTTGAGCATGGGGTCAGCAACTCCATCCCGTAGAAAATAACCTCGCAAAACATCACCAACCAGATTAAACAAATTCAACCATTTAAACTCTGCTCTGGCAGTTGAGGGAAGAATTATGACGCCTCAGGATGAAAGACGGGATTCTTTGGAAGTCGCGAGGCCGATACCCCTTCTAACAACCGGAGCAACAATTTTTGTAGGTAAATGGAACGTCCGGACAATCTGGGAGGCCGGGATGACCAGTCAAATAGCAACGGAAATGAGGAGATACAACTTGACATTACTCAGAATCAGCGAAACCAATCGGACCCAAGCTGAATAGCAACGGCTAGATTCGAGAGAGATGCTGCTGTACTCCGGTCATACGGAAGTAACTGGTCGTATCATGTTTAAAATCCCCATAATCTTAAAACTCCTAAGAATGAAGCTGTAAAAACAACAGGTAAATAAATTAATACCATTAAAGTACTAAAGATCACTGAGAAGTCTCACTAAGCTATCTCAGTTTACAACTGGCCCTCTGTGGATCGAATAATAAAGGTCCAAATCTCCAAGAGTTATAAATACAACATGATATTCTTCATCATTAACTAACATAACCTGTAAAACCACTAACAACAGGGATATATTAAACATTTGTCTACTCTTCTTTCCGGGCATTCATGCTTGGGAGCCAGAAGGATAATAATCCAGTCGCCAATTTGAAATCTAGGCGTTCACATCGGTATCCCTACTAAGGTTATTGCTTCATCGTTGAATTTGTTAAATACGCAGTCTCACTCCTATTAATAATTCAAAAAAGACCCGTCTTTAATATAATTATGTAGCACATAGTTGTTAGTGAGTAAACTGGTTTTGTGGATATTTTGAACAGTTTGAAAATCCTTTTCATTTCAGTTTGTAATGGATATCATGTTCAAATCGCATAGACCATCTGAATAATTGATTTTTTTGTTCTGTTCCGTTGAAATAATTCTCTCTCTTTTTAATTACCTTTTCATTTATTTATTGTTGAATAGTTTTTAAGGTTTCTTCGACTGTTTGACTAAATGAGCCCCCAAACTCCCTGGTACGGCCGAGAGTGAGGAGAGTCGACTCTTCCTCTCGAAATGCTCTGACATGGCCACGTGCATACAATCACTGAAAGGGAAGTCCTACTCAATACCTCACGAACGGATTGTTGTTTACGAAATTGAGAGCACGAAAAGCGAATGTCCGGCGCTTTAACCGGGTTAGTCAACACTGAGAGCCCTTTTAGGGCAGTTGGAAAACCGTGATTACAAACCAATGGTACACATGGGCTCCAGTATCCTGAAGGAACAAATGGCGCATGAACCAACTACTGGTCACCGGCTACCATGGGAGTACATCTCTTGACATTGCTCCACTGTCTTGTGGATTAGACCTTTAGGTCGACGGCTTCGGTTTGGCCACCCGGGTAGTATCCTAGCCCTCACACAAGTCGAATGATTTATGTGATGCATATCTATTTGGTACCTCCTTGTATCAATGTTTATGTGTTTAAATAAATACATTTATTTTGACTAAATGCAACATCAAACTGTGATTGATATCCAATCATACGATGTGTTCGACTAGTTATGACACTAAATGATTAAGATATGACTCTTAGTAAACTATCGTAAAATACACAAGACTAACCAGTAGAATAAAATGCTTCTAAGTAAATATATTCGCTTACGTACACAATATTCAATATAAACATAAAAACGATTAAGAGTTATTTGCAACATGTCTATTGGAGGAATCCAAATTTTGTAGATATCTCACACATGTGCCTCTGAGAGTCACAATTTGTATCAGTTTAATATAACATTACTAAAATAATGTTATTTCTTTTCGTTTGTTTTGTTTTGATTCATAACTCATTTATGTATAGCATTGGATTAAATGTGGTCAACCAGTTGGTTTTGCATTAATTTTGGCTCCTACTCGTGAATTGGCTCAACAATTAGCCAATGAGGCTGAACGTTTAGGACAGTGCAAAACAGATGAGTTAGAATTTCATTTAGAAGTAATTCTTCTTGTCGGTGGTGAAGATATGGTAGATCAAGCGTTAAAACTTGCATGGAGAAAACATCATTTCATTGTGGGTAAATGAACTTATATTTTGTTGAGTTGAATATATATTTTTCTCATACGTGTTCAACATTCTTAATGTGAATTGTGATAGCTGTATGCTAAGCTACATCCTTATGATTATGTACATTTTCCCCAAATGCCCTCGTGCGGCGGAGAGTGGGGACAGTCCATTCTCCTTCTCGAAATGCTCTCACATGGCCACGCGTATATAACATCTACCAGGGAAGTCCTACTCATTGCCTTCTCGTGGCGAGGGTGTTGTTTACGAAATTGAGAGGAAGAAAAGCGAATGTCCGGCGCTTTAACCTGATTGGTAGGTACAGAGGATCCATCTAGGTTAGTTGAAATAACCTGATTCCAAACCAATGGTGCACATGGGCTCCAGTATTCTGAAGGAACAAATGGTGTATGGACTGATGGTTGGTCACCGGCTACCATGTGACTGCATCTCCTTACGTTGCTCCACTGTCTTGTGTATCAGACCTTCAGGTCGAAGGCTCAGGGTGTGGCCCCCTAATGAAACCACCTGCCTCGGTTTGGGCACCCGGGCAGTATCGAAACCCTCACACATATCAAATGAGATTTGTGTGTCGCATATGTATTTTGTGCCTCCTTGCACCAATATCTATGTGTTAAAATAAAATAAAATAAAAATTTACATTTGCTTGAATTCTAATTAAAAAGGGATATTTACATTTAAGAAGTGCAGAAAAGTGATACATTTGTATATTTTATTTCGTAATGTCACTGACCGAAAGTTAAATTCACAAATGCCCTGGAACGGTCGAGAGTGGGGAGAGTCTGCTTTCCCTCTCCAAATGCTCTCATAGTTAGTCAGTCAACAGCAACATAGATCTTTGTACGTACGCACATAAGCTCAAGTTGCCATAACCACATTAGCACAGAGATGCAGTTGTCAATTCAAATCCCATAGTGGTAGAGGTAGTAAGATTATGAGTAGTGATCGGAAAGATTAGGGTTTGAAGATGTTATTCAAGGACCATAATCCAGTGAAATAAATTTTGAAAGAGAAAAATAAGGAACATGAGGAATTCAGATTAAAATTGGGAAGAACGCAAAGATTGGATGCCCCTTTACCATTCGCAAACGATTTTGAACCATGTCATTTAAGGCCTATAACCATCGGTTACTATCGTCTTGCGGATCCCAATCAGGTAGTCTACACCTACCAACATGGCTCAGTCCACTTGCCAGTGACTTCATGGATTTTTGCCCTGTTTTGGTCTGGCCGCCCCTAGCTTTCTTCCAACCTATTCCCCCTTTATGAAACGTCGCACGTCGAGGCAGTCGGTGGTTGGGCACACGTAACACATGTCCCAGCCATCTCAAAATGATGAATCTTCCCATTGATGTTAGGACTGTAACTGATCAGTCTCTTATTGGCATATGTGCATCCCGTGCGTATTGCCTCGATATTGCCTTAATTCACAAGCATTAAAGCAATATCGAGACAATACGCACAAGATGCACATATGCCAAGAAGAGACTGATCAGTTGCAGTTCTAACGTCAATGGTAAGGTTCAAGTAAATAATACCACGTGAATTTAAACTTCACCCCATTTCACAAGCACGTGGCTATCAGGACTCATTAGCTAAGTGGATAACGTAATGGCGTTTGAAGCCAATGGTATTAGGTTTGAGTCCCAGAATGAACATCAACTCTGAGATGCAGATACATCTAGCTGACGATTTCCACATAGGATGAAACGCGCATCCCGAATTCCACTATCCATCTTTGCTTATAATACACTGTAATTCCTGACAACTAATTGCTTTTATTACTTATATACCAATGGTGTTGAATGTTTATAAAATCGAGTTTTAAAAAAGTAAAAACCTTCAAGTTTTGATTACTGCTGAGGAGTCCGACAATAGGACGAAACGGCCGACTAGTGCTTGCACGTTTTCAATAGTGGTCTAACATCAATCAATTCATGATCTCAATCAAGAAACTTAATAATCTCCACAACCCTATATTAATAATTATTCCTTTTTTTTCATACATCGTTTTCTAAAGCAACTCCTGGACGTTTAGTTGATCATTTAAAACAATCAGTAAATTTTGCTACACAACAATTATCAAATATTCGTCATTTAGTATTAGATGAAGCTGACAGAATGTTAAATATGGCTTTCGCTGATGATATTGACAAAATATTAAATTTATATGACAGACCAAAATCAAAAGGAAAGAAACGTAAACGAAAGACAAAACCACTGTTAGTTCAATTAGCCGATAATAAAGATAATAATACTAATGATATGACTAACAATGGTAAGTATGAATTATGTCTGTGTAGGTGTATCTTTTCGTTTAACGAATTAGGTTTTGGATTTCTATGAGTATTAATGTTTGGCTTTTTTTCGCTAATATTATGGTCTACGCTCAGTACATAAATCTTTATTTATCCAGCTAGCTCGAGAGAAATGAAAAGTTGTGGATGCGCACTACTGAGGAGTCCCACAATAGGACGAAACGGCTGTCCAATGCTTCCAGGCTTTCCATGATGGTCTAGCTTCAATTGACTCATGATCTCAACTACTGAAAAGTATATCACCTTAAAGGTTGAATAAAACTGTTAACGTTCCTAATTGAATACTAGATTCGGTTTCCTAAACTATTCTAGTAACACCTATGCTAAATCTACACATCGACTTGAACATAAGTGAAAAGGCGCGAAACATAGAGGAAAATGTTTTACTGCAAAGATTCGTTTATGTACAAAAAATCTAAAATATTTATAGTATTTTAGATGACTTTGGGCTTCTGGAAATTCCTGGAACGCTACTGCAAATAACAGCAGTATAGGTAATCATCCAATCAGAAACTCGACATGTGACATGTTTCTGACAAAACTTCTATTGAGTGCTGATTGGATAAGATGTTTCTCAGATTCTTTTGAGCCTTTTCTGGCATTTTTTCTCGGGGAATTTTCTGGATCCCCCCAACAGAAACTACCCGTGATTCATATATGTTTTCACACAGTATCCAAAATGATCTTAGCAAGAATATATAAATAGTGATTGTGGATTCCAGCTTATTAACACTTTACATATTATCGGTTGGCCTTAAACTTGATATGAATTGCCAGTGATACGTATAACACAAAACTGAATCTCTTGGTTTTTCTTATCCGAAAGTATATATGGCGTACATTCGTTCATAAAGAACCTCAGTGTGTGTGTTGGGGGTGTGTGTAAGAGAACAACATATTTGTGCGTTACATGCTAATTTGCGCTCCTTAGATCTACGCCTACCTATAAGCCTTTACGATATTGGGCATAAAATTGGTTCCAGTATATTGAAGTCCCGTTTTGACATTTATCAAGAACGAATAGAGCAAAGAAGTTTCTTTCCAATTGATTTCTCGTCATGGCTCTACACTAATATATCTATGTATGATGTATAACAATGAAATACTCATCGAGTAGTTGCGTTACGTAATTGTATGATGTCACAGTGATGATAAAATAATATTGAGTAATTGGAAGGAAGCGGATCATGATAATCAAAGTAATTATTCGGAAAATCAATCAGTTGCTACATTGCATAATACATAAAGAGAAAAAAAATAACAAAAGTTCTTGATTAAAGGTCAGTATTATAGTAGTTATGCTCAGGGATCAAGGGACGAATTTTGAGAACTTAAAATACATCGTGGAAGAAACTAGAAAATAGTTGAATTATTGAGTCGGTTTAAGCTAAACCACCATTAAAAACCTGGAAGCATTGGACAGCCTCGGCAACGCGCATCCACGATCTCACATGCGGGACTCGGACTCAGGACCTTTGATCTCGCGTGCGAACGTTGAACTTCTAGACTATTGAGTCGCCATCGAACGGTGTTAATGTCCAACTCCGATCGACGCATGATCTTGCGTAACCCTTAATCCATTGTCTGGGATGGATAATTGTATGTACTCGAAACGGATTGAACCCCACTGGTCACGGCTTCTCACTAGATGCGCACTGCTAAGGAGTCTTGTATTAGGACGAAACGGTCGTCCAGTACTTTCAGGTTTTCAGTGGTGATCTATCTTAGATCTACTCGTGAATTCAACTATTAAAATTTCTACAATCTTTACAACCCCCTATTCCGATAGCTAGAAGATAGTTTAAATATTTCTGAAGGAAAGAGTTTCATCAAAGTTCAGCTCACAACTCACTTTTATACCGATGGCCAATGTAGCGGGAGTGATGGTACGTACGACTTTTGAATGTAAATGTTTGGTTTGTGAACATGGATTTCAATGGCTTTAGCAATGTGCAACAGATGAACTCGTAAACTATATAGTAAATTTGATAGAATATGGTGGATAACCTTAAAAGCTTTTTTCAAGCCAACTTGATTGATTAATTTTGCGTTATGATTAATGTTCTTCATGAATATCCGCCTGTTTTCTATTCAGTCAGTTTTCAGGAAGAGTGACAATGTGTAATTCTAACAACTCAATGATATATATATATATATATATATATATATATATATATATATATATATATATATATATGAACGACACTACTAATTCACTGTTATCGTTATTATAAGGGGCTTACAGTGATTGTTGAATTTGCAGTTGATATCATGGACTAATTTTAGTTAAGCAGCATTCCAAAATCAGGAAGTTCCAGAAAACTATTTTTTCCTAGTATGAAGCTGCCCAGCAGTGGGCATCCAAGACTCTACCATGAATTGGGTCCAGGACCTTCGAATCTCGCCGTGAGCTCGTAACTTTTAGATATCTGAGTCACTGTCCAAGAATATGCATTTTTAATCTCAGTCAGTTCGCATTATTGTGTGATCTCGGTAACCTCATTTATTTATTTGAACACATAAATATTGGTACAAAGGGGCACCGAAAATATATGCCACACAACTCACTTGATTTGTGTATGGATTGTGATACTAGCCGGGTGCTCAAACCGAAGCAGGTGGTTTTCTTAGGGGGCCACACCCTGAGCCTTTAACCTAAAAGTCTAATCCACAAGGTAGTGGAAGAACGTCAGGAGATGCAGTTCCATGGTAGCCAGTCACCAATAATTGGTTCATACGCCATTTGTTCCTTCAGGATCCTGGAGCCCATGTTCACCATTAGTTTGGAATCAGGGTTTTCCAACTTCCCTAGGTGAACTCTCTGTGTTTCCATAGACATAAACAGTTCATCATTTGTGTGTGGGCTGTGATACTGCCCGGGTGCCCAAACCGAAGCAGGTGGTTATCTTAGGGGGCCACTCCCCGAGCCTTTGACCTAAAGGTCTAACCCACAAGGCAGTGGAGCATCGTAAGGAGATGCAGTCCCATGGTAGCCGGTGACCAACGATTGGTTCATACGCCATTCGTTCCCGCAGGATACTGGAGCCCATGTGCACCATCAGTTTGGAATCCGGTTAAAGCGCCGGACATTCGCTTCTCGTCCTCTCATTTTCGTAAACAACACCCCCGCCACGAGAAGGCAATGAGTAGGACTTCCCTGGCAGAGGCTATATACGCGTGGCCGTGTGAGAGTATTTCGAGGGGGAGAGCGGACTCTCCCCACTCTCGGCCGTACCAGGGCATTCAGGGGGCAAGTGTAGTGTCAGGAGTGGGATGTGGCATGAAAGAAAGCTGCAAAGGACTGGCTTGTGTTGGTCCTTCACGACTCCCTGGTTGGGGTCCGAGAGATGGTGCAACACAGTGGCTAGAGACGTTATCAGATATGGCTCAGAATAGAAGCCAGTGGCGATCCTGCTGTAACCTTCTTTTACTTTCTTCATAAAAAGTGGTTGTGTCTCCTTTACCTGAAAGATTTCTTCTGATTGTACCTCTTCGTCATTACTCTCTTTTTCTTTTGCGTTCCTTAGTTTTTTTTTTCTTTCTACTTCTCTTCGAATTCCCATTGTTTTGTGTGGCGCATATATATTGGCGCTCTCTTGTACCAATATTTATGTGTTCAAATAAATAAATAAATAATACTCTCTGTGTTCGCCAACCCGGTTAAAGCGCCGGACATTCGCTTTTCGTCCTCTCAATTTCGTAAACGACTCCCCGTTAGTGAGGCAGTAAGACTTTCGTGGCAGTGGCTGTGTAGTGAACAAGAACACGGGTGGTGACAATCGAATGTATTTGACACAAAATTACAGGACTTGTTAATAAAATCTAACAATCATAAAGTAAATGCTTAATTTGCAAAATGTCTATCAGTTTTCTCAAAATGACTCAGACTTCATTGTTCTTGCATTTTTATACAAATTCCACTTTGTTTCCATTCTTTACTGTTGGATGGTCTTGTCTCTCTGCTTCCAGACCTTTTGTTCATGACTAACATCATATACTACTTATGTCACCCCACCGTTGCTGCTACCTTGACGTGGTGGTCGGGCTTGTCTATTGTGATGAAGCAACCAAGTTATACTGGCTGGAACAACCGTTCCTCAAGGTCCTACCATGTCAGACAGGTCGGTTGAAGAGCGGTAACACTAAAAGCAACAAACCTAAGGTCCGAAGGCGAAGTCGTACTGGTGACTGTACAGAGGTGTGACAGCAGTAAGGTGTTTCCTTCAGACAACCAGCATGACAGCGATGCTGCCTTCCCACAAGGAGGGGTGGGGTTAGAAAAGGTCGACTCTAAAAATACACACCTCGCCTTATCCCACGGATATCCGTCTCTGGCGGTAAGGTATCAACAAGTACGGAGCTAACACAAAAATTACTCACTCAAAGGTCATGTGTGACCGACCTCAAGCAATTGTCCCTTGGGCACTGCGGTCACGCTCTCAGGTCACCAAGACCACATCTAACCCAATTTTGTTTTTCAGGTTCCTCCAGAAGAACCCTTCCACGGTGTGGGCAACCGGGAATTGATAACCACCCTCATACCTCTAAAAACACTCAAGACCATTGACTGACTACTTATGTCATTATAAGTAGCACACACCACAGCTGTATACGTGTGGCCATTTGAGAGCATTTTGAGAAGGAGAACGAACTCTCCCCACTCTCGGCCATACCACGACATGTTTGAACTCCATTGGTAATAGTGAAACAAATATTCGGTTGCTACCTCATTTTCAGTGGTTTTTTAAGTTTGTGATATAACCTTTATTCATTTGTTACCATCGAATAAATAACCATATATTTTTCTGTGTATATATTTCTTAACTCTAATATGTATGTAACACTTTTAGACATTCAGTCATATAACAAACAGATTCAGTCAATTTCAACCAAATATCCTCATCCACAAATTTATTTATATTCGGCTACAATGACAAAAGATGTTATCAAACTACGTCGTGCTGCATTATCATCAAATGCTGTATTTATCAATGAGAATGATAATACCCTTAATAATAATAATAATAATAATAATAATAATAATAATAATAATAATAATAATAATAATAATAATAATAATAATCTAATGACGGATAATCAGAGTACAACAGAATATAATCTTATACAACATTCTAATTCATCATTAAAATTAAATAAAAATTTAAAAACTGGTTTCCCTATTGGTTTATCACATTATTGTCTTCCTATACGATTGGCTGATCGTCCTACAATATTAAATTGGATTGTAGAAAATGTGATACAAACAAATTTATTAGAGAAATTCGGCATTACTAGTAAGTAACATATTCATATATATGTGTATGTTAATCAGTTCTTTTTTTTCTGAAAAGAAATAGATCCAATGAATTGTATCTTTCAATGATCATATCGTTTGATCTTTTGCCCCTGGTATGACCGAGAGTGGAGTGGGCCCTCCCTCCCTTTCGAAATACCTTCACACAGCCACGCGTATACAGCCTCTGCCAGGGAAGTCTTACTCACTGTCTTCTCGTGGCGGGGGTGTTGTTTACGAAATTGAGAAGATGAAAAGCGAATGTCCGGCGCTTTAACTGGATCCCAAACCAATGGTGCACATGGGCTCCAGTATCCTAAAGGAACAAATGGCGTATGAACTTATCGTTGATCACCGGCTACCATGCGACTGTGTCTTCTCACGATGCTCCACTGCTTTGTTGGTTAGACGTTTATGTCAAAGGCTCGGGGTGTGGCCTCCTAAGAAAACCACCTGCTTCGGTTTGGGAACCCAGGCAGTATTACAGCCCACCCACAAATATAATGAAAATGATGATATTTACTGAAAACCTTATTGTCGCTTCGATTTACAGTCAAACATTTTTTAGTGTGGCACATATATATTTGGTGCCCTCTTCTACCAATATTTATGTGTTCAAATAAATTAGTAAATTGATCTTTTGAATCATTAGATTATCTTATTCGAATCAATGAATGTGTACTATTTTGTTGATGACTTTTAGAGAAGCTTAAAATTATTAATTAGCAATTTTTGAAGGTGACACTGTAATGAATGTACACTCAGGTAGGGAATACTGATTTTATTATTGAATGAGTTCTGTTAGAGATACTCATTCATGGTATTAGGAAATGATGGTAAATCAGTTGGTGAAGTTGTGAATCTTCATTGACTGAGATGGTTGGGCCACGTGTTACATTTGTCTGAACTCCGATTATCATGACGCGCAATGCTAACCGGCGTTCGGGACGGTTGGAAGAAAGTTAGGGGCTGCCAAACCATAAAGTAGCATCAGTCCGTAAAGTCACTAACTTCTAGTCTGAGCCATGTTGGTAGATGCAGACTACTTGATTGTAGTCCGCATGACTGTCGGAACCAATGGTTGGAGACTGTGTGTGACATGGCTCAGAATTGATCACAATGGTGTAGGTGTATATACTCTCTATCTTCCCTTAAACTATGAGATTAAAATCGCTTCATATCTTTCTACGAACTAGTTCTTTCTTCCTGTACTATATCCTTATATGTAATCTTTCTTTTATATATTACCACCATTGAATTAACTACTCACATGAATCCGGTGTTCATCTTGTTGTGTTAATGAGGTATGGCAACTTGGACCGATGCATATATGTGCCTGGTCCTACGTTGTAGCTGAATGACTGACTGATTGTTGAATGAAAAATCACACGGTACCTTAGTAAAATGTGAAAATCATACGTCAAATACATCATTTTCACATCTTCGAATTGTCTCTTACAAGCTTCATTGTTCCTTCATTTCTGTTGTTATCTGGGTTGCTTTCAGTTTCATTGTCTTTTTTTTTCATTTTCAATCTTTTTAATCTTCTGCTCTCAGATATTCCACTTACTATTGGTGCTATTTACTACTTATATCTGTATACATAAATAGCATACACCACAATACAAATAAATAGTTTATTGCACAAAACCTTTCAAAATTATTAAAAGTTTGAGATAAAAGGGATAAATGCTTTGTGGTCGTACGGATAATTACCTATGCACTCAAGCAACTAGCTCTTGATGGAAATATAAGTGAACTCAACGGAGAGAAACAGACAACCTCATGAGTGAATAACTTCAATATTGATTTCTAAGGTTGTTCTCAACCAACCTATCTATGAGAAACAGTTATAATTAGTGGAGGAAGATTGTGGTTGAATGTGTCATATATTGCAAACTGACTAAACCATTAAATCCCACTATAAAAACTAATAAATATCAACACAATTGATTGATCATTGGGTGGTGACCAATGTCACGTGTGTCAAGTCCTTATTAGTGCAGATCGAATGCTATCGACCATGATGCAATATGGCCACCAGTCTAGGTGGCTCGACACTGCGTACACTATTGTGAGATTAGATGATGGTTGGAGGTAGTCGACAGGAAACCCTGGACCCGGGTTTTGTGCTACTTGGCACTCGTCAGCAAGGTAACTGGTTCTCCCTGACCGATCTGTCCGTCAATTTGTTATAACTTGCGCCATGAGTCCTATTCATGCATAATGTGGTAATACCGCCAATTAGAGAGCAGTGAATTATCGATCGGACCAATGTTGCATAAAACCCGTACGAACAGCCTAGAGTCCTTATCGGTCCTGCTTCCTGCCTTGCCCAGCCTGTTTAATCCAGAACACGAATCTCAGCCTCTGTTATATGAATCATGTATTTCAAACATACGGGGTTTATATACCAGTCAGACAGACCACACCGTACCATATGATAGAAAATAACACTTGTACAAGATCTAGCCAAATGTAACTGTGAATGTGGGAGATAGTAATTGATAAACTGGGCATAACCCAAGAATGGTAAATCGTATAATAATAATCTATGGGTCAAATGGAAGCTTATAATAAGAGGAACATGAATATGAATAGTTTAGTTATCTAACAATTATACGTATAATATTGGTCCATAAACGGATCCCATAAGTTACCATTCATTATTCTCATCAAGATATAACACAATTATTATCCTTTAAACTATTACTAATTGTTTATTTAATTTCTATAGGTTCTACACCAAGTCGTAAACATCATATCATGATATTTTGTAAAAGATGTCATGAAACTATAATGGTTTCAGAATTTCTTCGTGAATCTGGCCATTCCAGTGTGGCATTAACAGGACGTATGAAACAAATTGAACGTAAAGAATCATTAAATAAATTCATTTCAAGTGAAGTAGAAGTTTTAGTTGCAACTGATGTTGCTAGTCGGTATGTTGATTCCAAAAAAATATAACAGATTATAGCTAATGTTAACTCTAATGCCTAATCCTTAGTTTTAACTCTCAATTGTAATTCTAATTCCTTACACTACTCTATAATCCTCATCCAATCCTAGTAGGTAGCTGGAACTTTTGAAGATCACTTCAGTGTCGCTCAAAGGTCGTCTATAAATTATAGGCTCGCTGAAATTCTTTTCTATTAATTAGTTGTCTTTTTTTATAAGTGGATGTACAGCAATTACTATCTTTAGTGTAAAGTAGCCTGTCTTAAAGGGGAATACGTTTTTAAAGGGTATGTAATTTATTTTAAAACCCTCTTACCTCCCACCATTCGCTTGTACCTTTCTTCTACCTATCAAAGGCGTAGTTTCAGCTGGGCAATGAAATGCTCATTATCGGACATACTAAGGAAGTGAGAGTGAAATAATCACACAAGTACTTTTTTGAAAAAAATAAAAAAAAGGTTGAACATTTATGAATTCTATTCTCCACCGCCGCACTATGTGCAGAACTTATCAACAGATTATGTAATGCAAAGACATTAGTCAGTATTCTGTATCACCTTGTGTGTTATGCTTGAACTAATCATGCTTGCGCTCCTAACCCGATGATTTGATTGTGCTTATTAGTCCATGCAAAGCCCCTCTTCCTTGCTCCCAGGTTCCGACCCGACCAAGAGAAAAATACCTATGTGACCTCTGCATGTTAACTTGAAAATCCCGCATGATTGAACACTTGTCCTGTACATCCCTGACCGAATATCACTTGCCCAGTCAGGATCCTACCCCTACTTTGTAGCTCATTGTCCCTAAACTGTTTAGCTACGCGCCTGATCAGCACTATTGACCTTGAGCTGATAGCCAAGTCCATGTTGGTCTACTATTCTAAAGCTTCCCTCTATGTCTTGCTCTTGAGTTCTAAAGTCAACAACCAGCTTGTATTACATTTCTATTTCAAACAGAAGTGGTTTATATACCGACATACTCGATCCACATAACACCACAGAGTAAAAAATAACAATACATGGACAGGCCGAAAATGGATGTGAATATAGGAGACTGTAGATAATCGACTGACAGTTTAAGAGTAATAAGTTGTACAACAACCGAAAGCTTATGATAAATGGAATATATACACACAGTAATCGATTTAGTCAATGGTTATACAATAAAGTTATAATTTTAACAGTTGAATCCATGAATCGATCTAGGCTAGACCACCACTGGACGGCTTTTTCGTCCTAGTATGGAACTCTTCATCAATGCGCATCCATAACTCCTCACACACGAATCGAACCTAGGACCTTTAATCTTGCGCGGTTAAACTGTTCAGTACTTCTTAGTCTTCAATAGTTATCGAACCAAAGTCATTCCTTAATGTGAAATTAACATGTTGTTTATCTTCAATTAGTAATGAATTATTTCGATAATGATATTAGAAGACGAAGATTATCAGAACTATGTGATATATTAGCGCAATACATTTCGAACAATCTGGTCACACATATTCTTGTTAAGAGCATTTATATATAAAAATAAAAGGTCAACTAGACAGGAAACGGAGTAAGAGGAGATAAGGATAATGATAAGAGTAATAATAATAATAATAATAATAATAATAATAATAATAATAATAATAATAATAATAATAATAATAATAATAATAATAATAATGTGAACACAATTTGAAACCTAATCACTCTGGATAATAAGTCAATATTACCAGGGTAGGTTTAAGGTAAGAACAAACTGTTTTTGAACACATAAAGGGGGTTTGAATTTTCGTATGGCTAAGGCTTCAATGAACCTTAGTATACGCCCTTTTACACTTTTATACAGCACTACAAAAGCTGAATTTAGATCAATCTTGTGACCTGTTTCAATTATATGTTTAGCAATAGAGGATGATGGATGTTTATCCTCTGCTCTTATCGGGTCACTTGATTGTATTTGTTTCTGTAGCCATTTGGGTACATGTTCACTCACCCTAATGTTGAGATCACGATTACTCCTCCCTATGTATGTGTGACCACACACACATTTAAATTGGTAAACACAGTGGGATGTGACGCAATCGTTTCCGAGTACTTTAGGTTTTGAATGAAGCATGCACCTTGTTCTTTCTTTGATGATGACCTTTGCTGCGCAATAGGTTTTATGATGACTGATTTAAGTCGTTGTTTCAGTAAAAGGCTATTTGAATCACCTCTGAATGGTAAGGTGATGTGGACAGGCTTTTTCTCTACCGAGGCTATAGTAGGTCTCGCTGAACCATGGACTTTCCATCTATTTATGAATTTCAGAGGATAGCCATTTTCTATTAACGTTTTATTTAACAACTTAACATCATCATCAATGGCGTCATTGGTACAAATACGATCGAGTCTGTTGAAAAGACACCTTATCAAACCACGTTTGTATTGCACAGGGCAATAACTATAATAACTTAGATATTGACCTGTCCACGTTGGTTTTCTAAAAATAGATCGCTTTACTGAGCCATCTTCTCGTCTACTCAGGAGTATATCTAGGAAGGGAAGCTGATCGTTTTTCTCCTCTTCACATGAGAGACTAATATGGTTTGGAGAGTGTTGAGTTTATTTAATAAACCGTACATATCCTCTTTTTTCTCACAAACAACTAAGATATCGTCCACATATCTCTTATAAAGTGACATGTTTCCGATTAGTTCATCAGTCTGATTTTCAACATGTGCCATGAACACATCTGCTAGTAATGGTCCTAGCGGACTACCCATAGCAACTCCATTAATCTGACGAAAGTATTCACGTTTAAAAGTGAACTGAACTTTGTCAGTACATAGTAATAGTAAATCTTTAAGAAGTTTTACAGGTACACGTGATTGAAAATTGTTTTCAGATATGTAATCACATAATATATCAATGGTTTTTTTAAAGGTACATTTGTAAACAAGGAATTTACATCAAATGAACACATTGTCTTTTCCTTGATATTAATATCATCTAACTGACCAACCAGTTCAAAAGAATCCTTTAGAGAATACTTACATAAATGTCTTCGAAAAGGATCCAACAACTTTGCTAACCATTTAGCCAGATTATGTGTAGGTGATCTGCACATTGATAGAATTGGACGTAAAGGAACATTAGGTTTGTGAATTTTAGGCAGTCCATATAAATGAGGGTACTCGGAACCCATAGGTTTTAGAAAGTTAAATTCCTCTTTATTAATAATATTCATGAGAAGCAATTTTTCTAGGTTTGAATTTACTCTTCCTTCTAGTTTGCTAATACCTCCAAATTCAACATCAGGCATAAATTTACTGTCATCACTAAGGATAGATAACATCTTACTTTTACATTCACATTTATTCATGATAACTACGCCTGATCCTTTATCAGGTTTTAACAAGACAATATCAGAGTTTGATCGTAGTTCTTTTAATGATTTAAAATGCTGAGAAGTTAATATGCTTCTCTGCTTCGGGCCAACATTATGAAATTGGTGTGCTATATCCACTAGTTTAGCTTTACACCAGCTTTGATTATTTAAAGACGTAGGGGTTAGAGTACTCGGTTGATCATATAGATTTTCAAATTGGGCGTTTATTTCCAATTCAGACATTTGCTTAATAGGGACGGAGAAATTAAAACCAAGAGAAAGTGCTTCCTTTTCATTAGTAGATAATACAATGGAAGATAAATTAGTGACATACTTTTCAGGATTTACTGGGAATAAATTAACTTGATTAGTAATAATACAAGATTTTTCGAGCTTTTCACTGATCCTTTCTT
Organism: Schistosoma intercalatum; assembly: GCA_944470365.2. NCBI lineage: Eukaryota > Metazoa > Platyhelminthes > Trematoda > Strigeidida > Schistosomatidae > Schistosoma > Schistosoma intercalatum. The sequence continues at coordinate 1,422,591 of OX103728.1, read as the reverse complement.
TTGTTTTCAAAATGATATTACTGCAATAGTTGGTGAATTTAATATGGCAGACTATAGATATTTCATTTAATATAGGCAATGCTTGAGTGTGTAATTCAATTAAATTGATCAGTTTGTCTTGGCACTTATCTATATATGATTTCGACAATCGAATAAGATTTGAAATATTTGGTTGTAATTTACTTGAACGTAAATTCTTGTATAGTTGATTTAGGAATATGTGACCCAACAAACAAGATTTATAGAAGTTCAGTTTCACGCGTTCCGATACAATTTTACATTTAAGGTTGACAAATTCATCTAACCTTTTGATAGTATGTGCAGGGAGTCTTCTTTTAAGAAATTTAAAACAATTAGTCCCATTGATAAATTTCGATAATACAATGTATTGCGCCAATATATCACATAGTTCTGATAATCTTTGTCTTCTAATATCATTATCGAAATTTGTCAAAGGGACTAATTGTTTTAAATGAATTATTTCTTTTTTTTACTCTTCAGGGGACTGGATATTCCTCATGTTGAATTTGTTATCAATTATAATGTACCTTTATCGGAAAAGACCTATCGACATCGTGTTGGTAGGACAGCACGAGCTGGTCAAACTGGTGTAGCGTTAACCCTAGTAACACGTGATGTAGCTCAAATTTTTTTAGAATTAGAAGCTGCTTTACTACCTTATCTTCCATTATCAAATACCAATAATAATAATAATAATAATAATAATAATAATAATAATAATAATAATAATAATAATAATAATTCATCGGGAATACCTCGTTGGCCAATTCCACTACCGGATTTACATGGTCGGAATGGACTGCTAACTCGTCGTCGTCTAGCAGATCAAGCTTGGTCGAGAGCTTCAAAGGTAATTTCGTTTTGATTTTTTTTTGAATTTGCTTAGACGTTAAATTGTTCTCCATGAATTAGTACCTGATAGGTTGTGTTTTCCATACGTTCTATTATTTCTCTATTACTGATGATTGTGTCGTAGAAAAGGAACACTATTTGTACATCAATATGATTCATTGATTTGGATCACTGTGAAAATGACCCTATGATGATTGTTGGTAAAAGGCTCGACTAGCTTTTACCAACTTGCGTCATTTATGGTGTAGGCGAGATATCCGTCTATCAACCAAAGGACGTGTTTACTGCACAGCAGTTCGTTCCGTCCTACTTTATGGTAGTGAAACATGGCCGGTAAGAGTAGAGGATATTCGTGTAGGTGTAGGTGTAGACTACCTGGTTGGCGACCGCGAGATGATAGCAACCGATGGTTAGAGACCCTGAATGACATGACTCAAAATCGTTTGCAATGGCGCAGGTGCATCGACTCTTTGTGTTCTCCAAATTTTAATCTCCTGATTCCTCCTTGTCTCTTTTTTCTCTTCCCAAATTTATTTCACTGTATTATACTCTTTAAATAACATCTTCAAAACCCTAATCTTCCCGACTACTGCTTATACTCTTACTACTTCCACCACTATGGGATTTGAATCGACAACTGCATTTCTGTGCTAATGTGGTATGGCAACTCGAACTGATGTTCGTACGTACGTAGTTCTACGTTGTTACTGACTGATGATTGTTCAGTGCTTTATAACTTTCTTTCATACTACGACTTTATCCTACGGTAATGTTTTAATTACAGACGACTGAAATCCTCTTATCAAGAATAAAAGTTAATAGTGACTCGATAGTAGAGTAGGTTGGAAGGAAGCTAGGGGCGACCAGACCAAAACATGGCATCAGTCCATGAAGTCACCGGCAAGTGGACTGAGCCATGTTGGTAGGTGTAGACTACCTGGATGGTAACCGCGAGTTGATATCAACCGATGGTTAGAGACCCTGAATGACATGGTTCAAAATCGTTTGCAATGGCACAGGTTCATCCACTCTTTGTGTTCTCCCAAATCCTAATCTTCTGAATTCTTCATGTCCTTTTCTTTTCCTCTTTCCAAATTTATTTCACTGGATTATACTCCTTAAATAATATCTTCAAACCCTAATGTTTCCGATTACTGGTTATACTTTTACTACCTCTATTACTATGGGATTTGAATCGACAATTGTATCTTTGTGCTAATGTGGTATGGCAACTCGAACTGATGTGTGTACGTACGAAGTTCTACGTTGTTGCTGACCGACTGAATGAGCAATTAAATAAGCTTATACGTAGATCTGTATTTGGTAAATATGAGTCATAGAAGCTATCGAACTAATAGTTATGGTATCAGTCAATATTTATTTAGTATAATCAGCTTGTAAGTGATTTTTTTCCACTCTCTATTGTTAAATCTTTCCACTTCAGACTATTCGATCCCAGCTTGAAAGTCATCGTAATGTAGACAATAATCTAATCGATTTCGATCCAATAATGAATGAAGAATTAATTGAGGCTTATGCTAATTCTGATGAAGATGAGCATAGTAATATCTCTAGTTCATCATTGTCAAATGATGAGTTAAATATCAATGAAATATCAACAATATCAAATAAACACTATCCTATTATCCCATTAGATACATCCGGTCAAGCTGGTATTAATGCTGCACGTAAAACATGGAAATCTTTAGCTAAAGTACATAAACTTCAACAAAAAGCAAAAGCAGAATCAGCAGAACAACAACGTTTAACTAAATCTATTGGTTGGGGTATTACTTTAACAAGAAACACACTGAATAATAACAATAATGGATCCGATGATAATGACATAATGGATCGTTTCAATAATGAAGATATGAATGATGGTGATGAACAAGAGATAACTCATTTTGACCAACCAATTAAAACAAAATATGCTAAAATTCAATCAATGAAAAAAGTGAATAAACTGAAATCCAATAAAATCAAATGATGATAAGGTAACAATTTTCATTTGATTTCTTCAACACTTATGCCTGTATATACATTTGTCAGTATTGTTCTCTTGTTTCAATAAACTGATTATTCTGTATAAATAAGTCATTATGTTTCTGTTTAGCTTTGATTTTATGTAGGTGTATTGTGTATTTGGTTAATAGTGGAGTTTTTATAAGATATGTGTTTCGTCCCGTTTTGGAGGATTCGTCAGTTCTCGGTTCTTATTTGAACAAATAATTATTGGTACAAAGGGGCACTGAATACATATACACCATACAAGTCACTTGGTTTGTGTGTTGTAGGCTGTGATACTGCTTGTGTGCCCAAACCGAAACAGGTGACGTTCTTAGAGGGCTGCGCCCTGAGCCTTCGACCTAATGGTATAATCCACAAGGCAGTGGAGCAACGTCAGGAGATGTAGTCCCAGGATAACTGATGACCAACACTAGGCTCATACTCTGTTTGTTCCATCAAGTTCTTGGAGCCTATGTGCACGATTGATTTGTAATCTGGATTTTCCAACTCCCCTAGGTGGATCCTCGATATCCAAAAAGTTGAATAAAGCGCCGGACATTCGCTTTTCATCCTCTCAATTTCGTAAGCACCATCTAGGCAGTGAGTAGAACTTTCCTGTCAGTGGCAGTGTACACGAGGTTATGTGAGAGAATTTCGAGAGTGAGAGCTGATTCTCCCCTCGGCCATATTCGATAATTTTGATGTTTGATCATATTTCCTTAGAAAATCTTGGACCAAATTTCCAGGCAAAACGTTGAATTTACTTCTAATTCATCCGCTGAGAATTTACAAATACATTCTTCCTCTTTAATATCTTATATCAGCTCGGTGCCCCCCCCCCAAAAAACTATTCGATCAAATTTAGACGAATGTTCTTATTTATATTCAGCTAGATATATCTGTACCAGAGTTAACGTGCACTTCAGGACTTAAAATTGATGCCAATCTCCTCAGTCGTAATAGAGTTATCCACATTGCTACCAAATCCAGATGGTCTTTGGCTTGTGTATTTGGATCGTGAAAATTACTAAATTCAACTCGAGCTACTCACTAATATTAAGTAGTTCAGTTGAAGTAAAGAAATATTAGGAATCATAAACAAATCAATATGCTTTCTTACATAATAACCAAATCTTTATTGTAATACCAAAAATGATGAGTCCATTGCCGAAACATTTTCATATAGTTAGGAATCATGACCTAGCTAGGTATGCAACAAAACCTCAACTCCGTTATGCAGGCACATGCGGCTGACGTGTCTCAAATAGGATGAAACGCGCTCCCTGGATTTCATTGCTAGCCACCGTCATCTCAGCTTATAATGTTATTTCCTAACATTTCAATTCAATCAATTATGTTTCCATTTGATATTTGTCCACTTTAAAGCATATTTTTCAATAATCTGATTGATGACATGAATTCTGATGGTGAGATTTTAATGATCCAACCTTTACCTTAAGGTACTTTAGCTTACCAAACCATAATTGATAAGACTATGCAAAGTGATTAATCATAAAATCTCCTCACTAATCATTATCATTTCCTGGTTTCACATACGTAACTGTTTACTTGGACAAGGCACAAATGAAGTGCATACCAGTCACTTTAACTTATTTGTAAATACTTCGATGTAATCTCTATGTTCACTGATCATATACCTTAACCGTAGAATAAGAGAATTTTCGGAGGTAGGCAATATAATACACTTTCAATAGATATATTCATATAAATCATGTATAAGATGCCTGGTAAAGGTTCACATTTCCATTATAAATTTTAAAACATTTCTCGGCTAATTAAAAGGAGCCTTTTTGAATGTTAAATATATAACGTAGGTAATTGTACGACCATATTTTGACTTAGAGTTGTCATTATTTTGTTGTTGTTGTTGTCTTTCAATGGATTTACGTCGTAGTAATTAACTTCATGTAACGTTTTGTTTCAGTCCGTTAGTCAGCTACAACGTAGGACCAGGCACATATATGCATCGGTCCAAGTTGCCATACCTCATTAACACAACAAGATGAACACCGGATTCATGTGAGTAGTTAATTCAATGGTGGTAATATATAAAAGAAAGATTACATATAAGGATATAGTACAGGAAGAAAGAACTAGTTCGTAGAAAGATATGAAGCAATTTTAATCTCTTAGTTTAAGGGAAGATAGAGAGTGTATACACCTACACCATTGTGATCAATTCTGAGTCATGTCACCAGGAGTCTCCAACCGTTGATTACATTAGTTACACGGACCCTAACCAAGTAGTCTGCATCTACCGACATGGCTCAGACTAGAAGTTAGTGACTTCATTGACTGATGCTACATTTCGGTTTAGCCACCCCTAACTTTCTTCCAACCATCTCCAACACAGGTTAGCACTACACATCATGGTAATCTCTTAGTTTAAGGGAAGAGCTTCGTCACGCGTACCCCAATGTTTGTTTATTTGATTTTCGTTCTGCTTAATATTTGATTGCTTTAGTTCTGAGATAATGATTAGAATATTGATTCTATGCGACAAATTCTTTTACGAATACTCATCATATGTCTCTTGGTATATCCATGGTTGAAAAGAAGGGATCTATGCGATCCTACTGTAGTGTATGTTACTTATACTAACAGATATAAGTAGTATGTAGCATCAATCGGAATCGGAATGCTTGTCAGTAGGTGATTGAAATAAAGAGAAAAAGAAGGAAGTTGGAAAGTAATCGAAATAACAATAGAATGCGAATAGTGGTGTATGTAAAAGACAACGCATAGAAGCTGTGCAAAGAATGTATCAAACGTATAATTTTAATATTTTTCTAACTCACTATATGATCTCGCATCAAACAATAAATTGGCATTCTTCATCCAAGTTGTCGATCACTACACTAGTATTGAAGTGTGGTTAACAGTTATAGCCATTATCACAAAAGTATCACAGAAACCAATTAGTTGTAAACCTATTAATTTAGTTCAGTGGTCAGGACTCTAATGAACTTATTGTCTTAAGCTATCTTGCAATATAGACTGACTGCAATGGGAGAGTCTATTGCAGCCGATGACAGTTGGATAGAAATTTTATCTTACATTTAGACGTTGCAACCTTGATTGAGATTAAATCCGAAATTGTCCGTTCTTCTGAATAGAAAAATACTATAGTTAATGAGTTAAAATCTAGTGATCCATATTTTCGAATTCATTCGGATCACAAAGTAATACGATTGTCAATCAGTTTGGTCACTGATGTCTCTCTCAATCTTACCGTTGGTCAACTCCTATCTACGTCCAACTGACATACTGAGGCCCCTACAAAATGTCAGTGATGGACCCGAACAGTTCAGTTGTAATGTCTTACATTGTGAATTTAAATGACCCAGGATTAAATAACAAACAAAGTTCCAGTCTTCTTAAGATTTTGTGTATACCTCACTAATGAGTCAGAACTAGCGGAAAAATTAGGTCTAGAAGTCTAATTGAATTCTGTCATCAACCACCTGATATATTAATTTGTATAAAGAAGAAACAATAAAATTTATAACAAAAGATACTGAATTCATCAATATGTTTGAATGCATTTATTTACCATAGCTTCTATAGAATTTAATAGTTGAGTTCATGAGTCAATTAAAGCCAGATCACCACCCGGAAGTACTGGACGGCAGTGTCGTCCTATTGTGTGACTCCTGAGCAATGCGCGTTCACGATCTCGCCTCGCGAGATGCGAACCCAGGGTCTATCAATCTCGCGTGCAATCACTTAACCACTGAGCCGGCATCCAGTGGTGTTCATGTCTAACGTCAAGCAATCCACGAAATTGAGCGACGCATCTACTATTATCATTAGTGAGTTGCTATTTCACAACAGACCGATATGTCCTGGGATCGAATCTGTCAGGGAGCATCAGTTCCCTTAAGAATAATACAGGTACACTTTGCTGACGAGTGTCAAATAGCACGAAACCCGGGTTGAGGGTTTCCTGTTGACTACCGCCAACCTCCATCTTTTCTCAACACGATTCACGCAATATCGAGTCACTTAGACTGATGACCACATTGCAAGTTGTTCGTTAGCATTCGATCTGTACTAAGAAGGACCTGACATACATGACATTGATCACCATCTAGTGATCAATTTACTTGTAAATTCATCTCAGTCCTATAGGAGATCATTAGTGGCCTGGATAGATCAGTGATAACATCTCTGACTGTGAAGCTGAGTGACACGTGGTCGAATCCGTTATAGAGTATCAGTTCGTTCAAGAATAATGCAGGTACTCCTTGCCGACGAGTACCAATTAGTACGTAAGTTAATTCCACGGTTTCTTGTTGATTATTTCCAAACATCATCTTATATCTGATGTTAATGAATTGTTTACAGGTCTTGTTTTGTTGTTGTTCTTCTTCATTTCTTTGTTTATTTACTTATTTATCTTCCTTTTTATTTTGAAAAACAAACAAACTCGAAAACAAGAAATAATAATGAATAATCTAATTAAGTTGAATTATCAATTTCACATGAGTTATCTCCTCTATTAAGTATGTTATCATTGATACCTCAAATAAATGAAGTGAGTAGTTGTTGTATGGACTAACAAGGAGAGGGCAATACAAAAATTATGTTTAGTGAAATAAACAAATGCATATATACCGTATACACAGAAGTAAACAAGAAATTGAGAAAGAGTATTAGAGCTGGAAAGTAGAAATATGTGGAAGATCTAACAGCGATAGCGGAAAAAGCTGCATGAGAAGGAAATATGAATCAGCTAGATGATACAACGAAGAAACTAGCAGGGAAATATTGTAAACTAGAACGATAAGGTTAGAACAAAGGAAGCTAACCATTCAGTGAGATCCAAGAATCGTAGAACAAGTAGGTAGACCACTCTGAAGAGTTCTTGAATACACCACCTCCATTGTATCCACTGAACATCGAATCAGCATACATAGACCTTCCTATAGCTGTTACTCCACCAACGATCGAAGAAATTAGGATGGTCATCAAACAAACCTGATAATACACTAGCTGAAGCACTGAAGTCAGACATAGAAGCAACTGTAAATATGCTCCGTGTTCTATTCAAGAAGATTTGCGAGGCGGAACAAATGCTGACAGATTGGAAAGGATGATGCCTTATTGTATGGAAGACTCATATTCAATCCTTAATTCTTCCACAGTCTTAGCAATACTTTGAATTCTACAAATTGTAAGTGCTAAGCATTAGTTTCTTCTTCTTGTTAATTAAGTCGACAGTTATCTCTAACCTTTATTTTATCGTTTATTAGTTGTTATTACTTCCAAAACTCTTATATAACGTAAGCTCTTGACGATGTTTGGTTATGTTACGGAATGATGTAACCTATTTTATCCAGAACATGAAAACTTTCATTACATTGAAATAACACCCTACCGTTGATAAAGTATTACTTAACATACTTGAAGATTTTTTGATAATCCTGATTATATTATACAACCACCACTTCTTTGTCATTGACTTACACTTTAATAGGTGTTACTTCTTCTTATATGAACCTTCTTTGACGTCATGGTGTACCTGGGAAAATCGTCAACATCATACAGAATTCATATGACGGACTACACTGCAAAGTGGTGCATGGAAGATAGGTTCATTCCAAGTGAGGACTGGAGTCAGACTAGCTTGTTTATTCTCGTCCCTTCCATCTTTTTTGTTAGTTGACTGGATTATTAAGACTTCGTCATTTGAGGGAAAGCACGGAATAAAATGAACAAGTTAAATACAACTACACGTTTTGGACGTCTCAGATGACCTGAACCTTCTATCCTCTCTATCTTGTCTAAACATCACAATGACAATGTTTATCATTATTACAATGAGTTACATTAGTTTAAATACATTAGGAACCATCAACTTGAGTGAAGAATGAATACAAATGGAAAATAAACTAAGTATAAAGGGGTTATAGAGATTGTTGAGTATTATAGTTCACATCATTTATTGAATTTAGATAAGGAAACTGGTCAAAATCAAGAAATATTGGAAAGATGTATCATTTTAGTGTGTGACTTCTTAACGGCAATGAACACCATAACACACCTAAGAGTCGAAAGTAGGACTTACAAGTTCCATGGCGAATTATACCACTGAATTGACATGTAGTGTCCTACATTTCTAATTTTAATCAACTCACGATAAACAGCAAACATCTATACCAATAAATAATAATGCTTCCTAAGTTCTAACAAGAATCAATGACCAGTGGTGTTCAACCATGTTGCCTATGAGGTAGTCACTAATAACAATATATAGAGAATTGATTAGTTATACATGATCATCATTGGATTCTGACGTAATAGTTTTAAATGAGAAACGTTAAGAGAAGAAAAAAGACTTGAAGGTCTTGGGTTAGATTCTTGATGTGATAATTGATATGCATCATCCACTTAGAGAAGTCTCATAATAGAATGAACTGACTTTTCAATGGATCTTTGTTTTCAATACTCGTTTCATTAAAATCAGACTATGATTTAAAGTATAAGAAAAAGGAATAGAGCTAACAATCTGTTGACTAGTTCCAATAATCATTTCATTCTAAACAATGAACTCTGAAAATTAACCTTGTCGATTGATTTATTTTTATGCATTGTGATATACAATGAAAGTATACTTCAAAGTTTTAATCAATAATTATGATAAATTTTACAAGTGATCAGTAATCAGTCAGTCAGTAACAACATAGAACTTTGTACGTACGTACATTAGTTCGAGTTGCCATACCACATTAGCACAGAGACACAGTTGTCTACTCAAATTCCATAGTGGTAGAGGTAGTAAGAGTATAAGCAGTGATCGGAAAGATTATGGTTTGAAGATGTTATTCAACCAGTATAATCCAGTGAAATAAATTTGGAAAGAGAAAAAAGAAAGGGACATGAATTCAGAAGATTAGAATTTGGCGAACACAAAGAGTGTATACACCTGCGCCATTGCAAACAATTTTGAGTCATGTCATTCAGGGTCTCTAACCATCGGTTGCTATCATCTCGCGGATCCCAACCAGGTAGTCTACACCTACCAACATGCCTTAGTCCACTTGTCAGTGATCAGTAATACACACTGTTGGTATGAATTAGTATTCCCTAGAGAACTGATATCACTTGACAATGATGAATAGTAGATAATAATGGGATCCAGGATGGGCATTTTGTCCTATATCATTTAGATAATTTATTAAAAATGATTGAATACAAGATAGTTATTCTATTCATCTTCGTATATCCAACCACCAACTGCCTCGACGCGCGATGTTTTATGGTGTAGGAGTAGGTTGGATGAAAGCTAGGGGCGGCCAGACCAAAACATGGCATAAGTCCATGAAGTTACTGACAAGTGGACTGAGTCATGTTGGTAGTTGTAGACTACCTGGTTGGTAACCGCGAGTTGATATCAACCGATGGTTAGAGACCCTGAATGACATGACTCAAAATCGTTCGCAATGGCGCAGGTGCATCGACTCTTTGTGTTCTTCAAATTTTAATCTTTACGATTACTGCTTATACTCTTACTACCTCTATCATTACGGGATTTGAATGGACAATTGTATTTGTGTGCTAATGTGGTATGGCAATTCGAACTGATACACGTACATTACGAAGTTCTACGTTGTTACTGACTGACTGACTTTCAATTTCTGTAATAACTTGAATTTTAGAATAATTACATTGACATTTCATTTACTTCATAAGATCATCTTTGTGATGTTTTCGTATTCAAAATAACCGTCTCTTCACAAAATACACTATTGATTCAATTACAGTTGAGTTATCGGTCATGCTGGTTAGCGTTTTTTTAGCGAGTTAGTTTTCTACGGGATCGGGTCGCTAACCCCATGCACAACTATCCTCCTTTACCCGGGCGTGGGACCCCCAGTAACTCTAGAAGAGCTACAGGCGGAGTTAGAATCTTCAATACGAACGTCTAGGCAGTTCTACTGTATGGGGCTGAAACTTGGAGAACTATTTCAACCATCATCAAGAAGATACAAGTATTTATAAATAGTTGTTTACGCAAGATACTCAACATCCATTGGCCGGATACCATCAGCAACAGCCTTTTGTGGTAGAGAACAAACCAGCTTCTAGCTAAAGAGGAAAATAGGAAAAGACGATGGAAATGGATAGGACCTACATTGAGGAAATCACCAAACTGTATCACGAGGCACGCTCTAACTTGGAATCCTGAAGGTAAACGGAAAAGAGGAAGTCCGAAGAACACATTACGTTCAGAAATAGAAGCAGATACGAAAAGGATGAATAACAACTGGTAGGAGCTGGAAACGATTGCCCAGGACAGGGTTGGATGGAGAATGCTGGTGAATGACCTATGCTCCTTCACGAGGAGTAACAGGCGTAAGTAAGTAAGTATCGTTCATGCTAAATGAAAAGTTAGAAAAGAGAGTTTTATTCCAATCCATTATAAACTACAATTAAGATACTTTAAGTTTACAATAAGCAGTAAATAAACCGGATATACTAAATGTTAATTTAATGGAAATTACATTTAAGTAAATATTGACAAAACAATTTTTTCCTTTCTTTCTTTCTTTTAGTTACCAAGCCCTTTTACTGATTCTTCTAACCTTTTTAGACATTTTCAATCGATATTGCCAAAAAAATCCAGACCAATGTATCTAATTTAATTTGATCAGAAATTCAGTTTATCAGAAGAGAGTTTATAAAGATTTTAATAATTTTAATAGTTGAGATCATGAGTTAATTAAATTTCGATCAATATGAAAAATCTGGAAGCACTAGATGACCGTTTTGTCGTAGTATGAGACTCTTCAGCAGTACGCCTCCATGATCTCGCTTCGCGGGATTCAAACCCACCCATATTGGAAACTCATCTCAGTTTTATGATGTGTATAGTAAGAATATACAAATGAATCGTCACTAGCCGTATCTGATGATATTCCGACTTAATGAATTGCATAACCTCAGTTTGTCTTGATGGACTGATAGATATCAGTTCTCTACAACTATTTTCCATATCTATCCCATATATCATAAACTGTCCAACTCTACATATCTCCACTCAGTTCTACCATCGCTAAACAGTATTAAATGTGAGAGTCTTCGGAGTGACATTCATAACACACGAACAAGCCACCATAGCCGCTATTTTAGCGTGGTGACATATTACTGGGTATACACTGCCAATACACAGATTTACTAAAAGAGTATTAATATCAGATAAGAGCAATCCTTTGGTGATAACTGTGATCAAATACAATCGGTTGCTCATCATCCTCATTCCTAGGAGGGGTCAGTTATCACTAACATATAGCAGAATTGCTCTCGCTAACGGGTTCATGGGGCTCATACACTATTTATTCCATCAAGATCATGGAGACTATGTTTAACATTACTTTGGAATAAGGTTTATCCAACTCACCTAGGTAGACTGTCTGTATCCACCATCCCGTTTTAAGCCCAGTCAGTCTATTCCGAGACCGAATATCACGTTAGTAGTCAGGATCCTACTCCTAATCTGAGGCTTATTGTCTCTGATTTGTTCAGTACTATTTGATCAGCACTATTGACCTTGAGCTGATAGCCAAGTCCATGTTGGTCTACTATTCTAAAGCTTCTCTCTATGTCTTGCTCTTGAGTTCTAAAGTCAACAACCAGCTTGTATTACATTTCTATTTCAAACAGAAGTGGTTTATATTTCAACATACTCGATCCACATAACACCACAGAGTAAAAAGTAACAATACATGAACAGGCCGAAAATGGATGTGAATATAGGAGACTGTAGATAATCGACTGACAATTTAAGAGTAATAAGTTGTACAACAACCGAAAGTTTATGATAAATGGAATATATACACACAGTAATCGACTTAATTACTGATTATACATTAAAGTTATGATTTTAACAATTGAATTGATGAGTCGATTTAGGCTAGACCATCATTAAAAACCTGGAAGCACTGGGCGGCCGTTTTGTTCTAGTATGGGACTCTTTGCAAATGCTTACACACGATCCTGCAAACGAGACTGGAATTATGGACCTGCGTTTTCGCGTGCCAAGGCTTAACCTATAGACTACCGAGCTGAAATCGAATGGTTCACGCACGATACTGAAAGGTCCTAGGTTCGAATCTCACGAAGCGGGATCGTGGATGAGTATTGCTGAAAAGTTTCATACTAGGATGAAACGACCGTCCAGTGTTTTCAGGTTTCCTATGATGGTCTAGCTTCAATGGACTCATGTTCTCAACTAGTGAAATATAATTTTATTATATCTTAATGAGTGGAAAAATTGTATTTCTGATGTTTCGTGACCTAATATAAACCACTTTATCAGAGTAAATAAATAACTTTCCAACCAATACTCAATTTATTTGAAACTATCAAGTTCATCCAACCTTGCCATTGATAATTACAAGTCATTGTTATACCAGGTTAATTCAACAGTAAATATGACCTTTAAAAAGTAATGTTGGAAATTTTTAATTGAATGAATGGTATCATACTCATAATGAAACATGAATATCATAATAAATGATTGGAGAAAGCTGATGAGACACTGTTAATTTAAATTCACTTGGTATTATTTGGCATGTATCTTTCCATTGAGGTTTAAGACTTCAATTCATCAGTCTGTTATTGGTATATGCGGATACTGTGCGTATATCTCGATTTTGCCTTAATTCACAAGCTTTTTATAAGCAATGATGGATAGTGGCTATCAGTGGAATCCAGGACGCGCGTTACGTCCTATTTGAAACTCGTCAGCTCAGTGGGAAGATACAAGCCAAATAATACCAAGTGAATTTAAACTTCATCCCATTGCACAAGCAAGTGGCTATCAGGACTCGGTAGCTAAGTGGGTCACGCGATGGCGTTTGAAGTGAATGGTACTGGGTTCGAGTCTCAGAGTGAACATCAACTCTGAGGTGCAGGTACATTCAGCTGACGAGTCCCGAGGAGGACGAAATGCGTGTCAAACTGGATTCTACTGCTTGCTACTATCCATCATCGCTTACACTGTTAATTCAGGTTATACGTCAGTTGAAACTAGTTTATGTAAAGTCTTAAAGGGGACTTGTATTTTTCTGTAATATGTAACCTTTTGTAATTTCTTACAGATACATTACTGACTAGTCTGTAACTAATGGAAAACATTTGCTCATCAGTTTTATAGTAATGTAGTGGTTCACTGGTTTCCTTTGTGTTATGTGCTACTGATGTCGACAGATATAAGTAGTATGTGAAATGTTTGGAGGCAGAATGTTAAGAAAATAAAAACAAACCAAAACAAACGAGGATGAGAACAGTGAATGATTGCTGTGGAAATAAAGGAACAATAAAGTCTGAGACAATTGATTGACATGTTTCAGATGAAGTATTTACTGTATGGTTCTTAGAGTTGACTAAGAGATCCTGTAATTTTGTGTTCAGAGATGTTTGATAGTCTCCACTTGTTTTCTCGTTCATTACACCTTTAGTTGGTAATTTTATATTAAGTAGTGACATGTTCATTTGTGGGATTTCGGTTTCTTTGTGTCAACTGTTCTGTCTTTTGAATATACAGTCAAATACAAATCTCTATCTGAAGGAGATAGAAATTTCAAATAATTGAATCCAGGATGTATGTTCTATTATATTTGGGACAAAGCTAGATGTACCTTCATCATAGTTGATGTTCATTTTAGGACTTGAACTCTGTAATTTTCACTTCAATCCTTAATCCATTTTGCGACTAAGTCTAGGCAACTACTCATTTAAAATAATTTAAAGCGTTACGAATTTAAATGAAACCGTTTACTATCATGATTTTCGTTATTATTATTACCATTCAAAATCATCAGTATAGGGATGTAGAGATTACTAAGTTTTTGCTTGAGATCACGAACCGATTGATGTTAGACCACCATTTGAAACCTGGAAGCACTGGACGACCGTTTCGTCCTATTGTGTGACTCTTGACCAGGGAGCGTCCATGATCTCGTCCCGCGAGATTCGAACCCAGGGTCTATCAGTCTCGCTCACGATCGCTAAACCTCTAGACCACTGAGCCAGCATCCAGTGGTGTTAATGTTTAATCTCACCTAATCCACGAAATTGCGCGATCATTTTCCATTGTACTGAGGTAGATACCTGTCTCTACTTGATATGGATTAGCTCCACTGGTCACGGCTTCTCAATAGAATTGAGAATTCCCTCATGAAGCTAATCACTAGTGAGCATATTGTAATTATTAAATTTTTGATTGAGATCAAAATTAGCTTATTATACCCGTCTTGTTAGTCTGAAATCATCATACTCATCATGAGATAAAAAAGATTTTCAACCCTTTCCATTTTGACTTTTTCGTAAACGGTGTTGAACTGGTTTAGATTAGATTGAAAATATTGTCCGCATATCTACTATTTTTCGAAAGTTCTTTAGTCGATCCCACTTTCAGGAACGCTCCTGAATCACTTTATCCATGAGACATTCTATACCATCTACAAATTTAAAGGTTCAATATTACGAATTAGCTTTAAATTAGACAACCATTAAAAAGTAATAAGCTCTAGACAGTCTTTTGGTCTAGAGTTATTCAGTGTTTCCCAGTCTTCAATAATTATCTAAGTATAGTCAGTTCTTAGTTTAAACCATAAAATACATTTTTAATTGTTTGTTTGTATCTCCTCACTGATGTTTAGGAATGCAATTGATCAGTTTGTTATTGGCAATATGTGCATCTTGTTCGAATTACCTTGATATTGCCTTAAGTGCCGGAGTGAACATCAATTCTGGGATGCCTGTTGATCCAGTTGAAGAGTCCTAAATAGGATGAAACAAGTATCCTGGATTCCACTGCTAGCTACCACCCATCTTTACACATAAAATACAGTTTCATTTTTTGTCAACTATGTATTACATCTACATTCCAGGATGGTGATAATCAATCGCTTATTTTACATCCAAATGTAAGTACATCTATGCCGATTCTGAGGTTTTGTTGCACAAAAATCAACATTTCCCAAGAATTAATCAAGTGAAATCGTCCAAATGGAAATTAACACAGATGGTATTATTAGTAAATCTGTTGACTACTTCCAACCATCATCTTATCTCAACATAGTTCCAGTCTCTTAGACTGATGACCACATTGCAACTTGTTCAATAGGACTCGATCTGTACTAAGAAGGACCTGACATACACGACATTTATCACCATCTAGTGATCAATTTAATTGTAAATACATCTCAGTCCTATAAGAGATCAGTACTGGCCTGGATAGATCAGTGATAACATCTCTGACTGTGAAGTTAGGTGGCACTGGACTGAATCCATCCGAGAGCATCAAATCCCTCATGAAAACAGGTACACCTTGCTGTTGAGTGTCAAGCAGCAAAAAACGTAGGTCCAGTGTTTCCTGTTAAATATCTCTAACCACCACCTTATCTCAACATAGTGCATACAACCTCGAGTCACTTAGACTGCTGACCACATTACAAAATGTGTTCGATAGTACTCAATCTACACTAAGAAGGACCTGTAATACATAAAATTGATTCTCACCTAGTGATCAATCAATTGTAAATCTTATTATTGTTTTTATGCTGTTATTCTATTCATGTTAGTCATTGAAATGATTACATAATTTGTTTTTATTTTCATTTCCAATGTTTTATCTGTCTATTTCATAACTAATATAATTTTTTATTACAAAAGCAAAACAACAACATACAATCACCTATATACATAAGTTATCCCTACTCTATGTTTTGTATATTTGTTTGTTGTATATTGTATGTACGTTGTTCTCATTCAATGTAAACTATTCTACTTCTTTAGTTGAATAAACAGAAGACTAGTACTACTAATAATGTTAGTAGTAGTATTCATCTCGAATAAAATCAAACTTTATTCAAGATGAATAAAGGAAGAAAAACAATCATTCATCAAGATGTTCATCTTGTATAGTCAATTTATAGATTATTAAGACATAAATATTGAAATCATATGTATATCATGATGTCATAGTAACACACTTAGGCGGATATATATATATATATATACAAACATATAGGGAACTAAATATATGGTGTATATGTGTTTGTACTCACTCATGGTCTAACCAACATAAACTAACCCTTAGCGAATAATACAGTCTGTCATTTACTCAATATCCATACTATGTGTAATAATAATAATTTTTATGATTACTGTTATTATATTATCTCCGTTTCCCAACGATTAGCTGGAGAAGGGGTGTATTACAGTTGAATGAGCACAGATACAAATAATGTGCATAAGTATATACATATATATGTCTAACTTTTATATTAGATATGCTTATATAAGACCAATAATATTCTATGTGAATGATATTAAAATTAACTAAATCCAGTTGGTTAAATCTAATTCTTAATCAAAAGAAAATAAGGAAAAAGAAATCTTTTTTTTTTTGGTGACTGATTCAATTCATAGAGTGGGTCAGTATAGAAGATAAAATTATATTTTACTAATACATATGTGATTTTATTTATTTATTCTTTTTGTCAATTTGTCAACAAGGTTTAGATACTACACTATACTATACCATACTATACTAACCATTCCATACTGTACTATACCACACTGTACTACACCATACTATATATACCATACTAACCGTACTATACTATACTCATCATTCAATAATATAACTATACAGACTACATTAAACTTACAAAAGTTCATTTAACATTTCATTACATAATTAATAAAACATTATAATCCCGTAACCAATCAAACAAAAAAATTGATTAATGAACATTACTTTTCGTTGATTATTCATTATTGGCGATCAATTTGTGTGTGTGTGTGCGTGAAAATAAACATAAACATATCGATTATTTGTTTATTTATTTATTTTTTTGTTTATATATGTGTGTGTGCAGTTAACAATCATCTTTTGTAGTAGTTGTCGTTGTTGCTTGTGAATTCTTTGGATAAAAATATTACATCATTAAAAGAAATAAAAATCTTTGGAAGAAATTGGTAAGTAACTGTACATTTTGAAATTGTTTGATAAAATAGTATAACCTTTCATGTTAAAGACAATGTTGTCCTATGTTACTAGGTTATTTATTGATTTATCTAAATAATGTCTTAAGAAGTTTAACACTTGGAGCCTTTGACATAAGGGTCTGATCTCCAAACCAGTGGAACAACGTAAGAAGATGCAATCCTATGGTAGCCGGTGACCAATAATTGGTTCATACGCCATTTGTTTCCTGATGATCCTTTCCAATCCCCCTAGGTGGATCATCTATATCCACCAACTCGTTTGAAGCTCTGGACATTCACTTTTCATCCTCTTAATTCCGTAAACAACAATAATGTCGTGAGAAGGCAGTGAGTATGACTTCTCTGACAGTAGAGAGCTAACATTCCTCAACCTCGGTTGAACCAGAGCATTTCGGAGCTAGGTTAATTTCAACATTATATTTATGTATGTATTCATATTCACTTCCTTATTGTAATTCTGCCTAGTATGTATAATACGATGAATAATAAACAAATAACTAACATGAACCAGTAAGTTACTGAATGAATTCATTGCTAATAATTCATTAGTTGACAATGGTTCTTCGTGAAAATATAAAACTAAAAGGTTAGATTCGAGTAGTATGAGAAGTACTATAGACTAACTATCTATCCGAACAACATTGTTTTATTGACGCACACACAATCTGATTGGTTATTTTTGTTTAATTATACTATCTAATATTTGCACAAATAATGTGATTGGTCATTTCACAAACCTTAGATTTGATTATACTCCTTTTTATTGGTTCATAGATTTAGTTTTTATTAGTATTTGAAGATTATCAACTAACTTAAATGTATTATTATAGGAGTGTATTGTAACGTTTGATCATTGATTAATGTGAATATATTATTGTCTTCAGTGAGTTATTATATCACAACAGAACTTTTAGTTGAACTCCACTAGTCACAGTTTCTTACTAGAACTGCAGAGAATACTTCTTGAAGACAGTCACAAGTGGGCACATGATGATTATTATCAGAAGGGGGTTTTTGTGACGATTTTAGTAATTTAAAAGTTGAATTCATGAGTCGATCCAAACATGACCATCATTGAAAACTTAGATTGATTAGATGGCCGTTTCTTCCTAGTATGGAACTTCTCAGCAGTGAGCATCCACGATCTTGCCGTCCAATGCTTCTAGGTTTTCCATGATGATCGAGCTTTAATCAACTCATGAATTTAATTATAGTGTGAATATAAATGTAAAATGTAACCGAATGATCCGATATTGTATTTCAATCACATTTATTACAGTCTATTTCATCCAATTTCTTTTTTATTTGTCATTGAATCCATTAGTTTAAATAATGTAAACTGAATATATTTTGTTAAATTGTAAGTTGAACTAATTCTCAAAATGTTTCATTAGTTCAATGTCAAAATCCAAGACTCGTCATCTTTAATTCTGATTGGTTTGTACATACTTTGTAGTTTTGCTGGAATAAACTTCTTTAATTAAAAAAAAAGAAAGGAAAACATTATCCTCATATTAAATTTCAAAATTAGCTAATCTGATTATAGATACTGGTGTTTGACAACAGATGCCTTAGAAATATTGCTCTCGTCTGCTAGAATCATCGGGTAAGTAATAGTGAGGTTCGACGCAGAGTATTAAGGAATAATGGTAAATCAGTTGGTGACGTTGTGAATCTTTAACGACTGAAATGGTTAGGTCACGTGTTACGTATGCCTGAACACCGATTATCACGACGCGCAATGCCGACTAGTGTTGGAGATGTTTGGAAGAAACCAAAACGTGGCATCAGTCCATAAGGTCACTTAATTCTAGTCTGAGCCATGTTGGTAGATGCAGACTACTTGGTTGGGGTCCGTGTGGCTATCGTAACCAATGGTTTTAGACTGTGTGTGACATGACTCAGAGTCGATCACAATGGTGTCGGTGTATACACTCTCTGTCTTCCTTTAAACTATGAGATTAAAATCGCTTTATATCTTTCTTTCTACCAACTCATTCTTTCTTCCTGTACTGTATCCTTATATGCAATTATCCTTTTATATATTACCACCATTGAAGTAACTACTTCTATGAATTCGATGCTCATCTTAGGCTAATGCGGTATGGCAACCTTGACCGATGCATGTATGTGCCTGGTCCCACGTTGTAGCCGAATGACTGACTGACTAATCTTTAACAGAATTTGAGATCACATAAATAAGATAATCAAATCATGTTGTAGTAATCAAGAACACCCAGATGTATTCGAATACAAAATTGTAGAATGTATCAACAAAATCTGAGAACTATAAAATAAATTCTTCATTTGCAAAATATTCATCGATTGTCTTAGACTTCATTGTTCTTTCGTTTCCGCAGCAATCATTCTAATTCCTCATTTACTTTTCTTTCATCTTAACCTTCTACTGCTGGGCACTTCATTTTCGACTGATGATACATACTACTTATATCTGTCGATATCAGTAGTATACACCGCAATGTTACTTCTTATAGTCCTTACTATCTAATGAATTTCATATATATAACATCCTATATAAGTTTTTCAATCTACTTATTGTAGAGGTCGATATTTGGCTTTAAACTTCATAGGATGTTGTAAGTATACTGATCATTCTTTAAACTCAACAACCGCCAATCTCGACACCTGATATCTGCTGGTTAAATGTTAGTTTAGAAGGAAACTAGGTGGGGCCAAATCATAAAGTGGCATTAATCCATAAAGTCATTAAATGTCGATAAATTCAGACTATTAATTCATGAAGTATCGTAACCGATGATCAGAGATGTCGGGTGACATGGTTCATCATCAGTCATAATGATGTAAATGGGTTCACTGCCTTGGCCTATCTATCAGATATTGGACTCATATACTATTCGCTCTTTCTTCTTGAATCATTCTCTCACAGCCTAATACTACTTTACTATCATTGATAAGACTGTATCTATTACTTTAGCATTTCTATCTATAGTTTTACCTAACTGTACCGATGACATAAGTAAGTATTGGGAACTAACCTGGCTTCAATGATGTAACTTGAAATCTGTTGAGTTCATGCTAAGATAATTTTTCATTATAAATCATTGGAATTATTTTAAAACGAATAGGATCTGTTGGAAACTTTATATTACTGTAAGGGACATACACAATTCTTCACCAATAAATTGAAAAACAGATTCGATATTGAATAAGAAAGAAATTGAAGCCGAACAACGGTGTACATATAACAAAAATACAGATATTTGTGACACACCTCCACCCGGAGCCTGATGAAGATGTGAAGGCGCGAATCAACAAAGCAAGAGCAGCATATCTATAAATGAAGAACATCTGGAACTCAAAACAACTGTCAACCAAAACCAATGTCAAAATACTTCGCATCCGTCGGCCAGGCACTATCAGTAACAACCTAATTTGGGAGAGGACAAACCAGATCTCAGAGGAGGAGGAGGTCAGGAAGAAGCGCTGGAAGTGAATAGGACACACATTGAGGTAAGCACCGGACTGTGTCACAAGGGAAACCCCCACCTGGAACCATCAAGGCAATGTCATAGGAGAAGAAGAAGAACAAAGAACACATTACGCCGAGAAATGGAGATAGACATGAAAAGAATGGACAACAATCGTATAGGACTACAAAGGGAGGTCTAGGATAGAGTGCTTTGGAGAATACTGGTCGGCGGTCTATTCCCTACTGGGAGTAACAGATGTAAGTGTAGTGAACACGAACACCAGTGGGAACAATCAAATGTATCTGGCACAAAATTACAGGACTTATTAATAAAATCTAACAATCAAAGAGTAAATACGTAATTTGCAAACTGTCCATCAGTTGTCTCAAATTGACTCAGACTTCATTGTTCTTGCATTTTCATACAATTTGGATTCTGTTTCCATTCTTTACTGTTCGATGGTCTTGTCTCTCTGCTTCCAGACCTTCTGTTCACAACTAACATCATATACTACTTATGTCAAAATAAGTAGCACGCAACACAATACCATTTATGAAATTAAAATAAATCCTATAAATGCTCATGGCAATAAATCATGTGTTCTCTAGTGATTAACTTTGAGAGGCAACTCCATAATTCTAGTGGGAAACCTTGACCACTGGCGTCCAACTATGTTGAGTGTAAGTCAGTTGCCCATCAACTACATTGGAATATGGTTTCACAACATTACGAATTATTTAAAGTTAAGCATACAAACAAGTGAATACTGCCTCAGTGATCTAGATGTTACGCCACTACGATCAAGATCGAAGCTCCTGATTTCAACATTCACTCGTGATGTCATGAACACAGATCACTAAGGAGTCTCAAACTGGGAACAAACACCTATTCATCATCGACTTCTAGTTTTCAAGTGGTTGCTTAACCATGAACACTAAGAAGTGTAATCTATGAAATTTCCGACTGAAAAATCCTTCCATAATAAGTTAACAACCATAAACGAGGATTAAGTAGTTTATATTGGAAATTCGCCTGGAGACCTTATGTGACTAGAGCTGGACGCACACCTGGAAAAGGAGGGTTGAACATGAGGTTAGAGACCCCATCCCATAGAAAAATAACTCGATAACAAAAAAAACGCTTAATTCTATTAATCACTCGCTTATTCCATTCATTTATAAATTAAACATGTGTACGTTTGGGAAAGTATTCGTTGTTGTATTCCACTTTGTATGTTACATACAAAATTACGTTTTGTAAACATTTTACTCATTAATACAATTCAGTAAGTTTATGGAAAGAAACTATATGAAATCAATGCAATTTGTATTGGTTGTTTGAATCTTCTCATTAAGTTCGAGTTCCGTGATACACATCAACTATGAAATGCAAATGTATCTAGGGTCACGAATTCGAAATACGAGTAAACAATCATCTTAGATTCCACTACTAACCACCATCCATCTTTACTTATAATGTTTGTGAATGAAGGCAATACCGAGGCAATACGCACAGGATGTACATATGCCAATAACAGACTAATCAATTGCAATCGTTAAAATCAATTGGAAGATTCAAGGAAACAATACCACATGAATTTAACACATAATCCGATTTCACAACCAAGTGTCTATCAGGTCTTAGTAACTAAGTTGATAATGTAATAGCATATAAAGAAGCGAACACTACTGAGTTCGAATTCCAGAATGAACATCAACTCTGAGATGCAGATATACTCAGCTAAGGAATCTTACATTCCATGACTAGTTACCATTCATCTTTATGTTGTCGTTGTTTGTTGTTGTTCTTTTAATGAAATCAGTTCAGTAAGATTCCATCAAATGAATTGACTAAGTCCTAATAGAAATGGTTCATATTTATTTGTACTCAAGTATATTTGCTTATGTATATATTCTATGATAAAACTGACATTGTATATTATTAGCTTAATACAAATGGGACGAATATATTTCATAATCCCTTACTATGATTATTATTATTGTTAGTCTTGATAGTAAAGCAATTCTCCTGGTAATAATCGTACTACTCTTTCAAGGGCATTTACTTGAGATCACTGGATGTATTTCAATTTCTTATTTACCATCACCCCTACATGCACCCTCACGCCCACCACCACCACCACCAACACATCACCCCTTCATATTGTAGTAAAATATACACTTGAATATAAATAATAATAAATTGATGATGGTAGGGTGATCTATTTCTTTATTCTATTCCATTGGTACCTCAAATTTATATCTGTGTTCTATATAATAATAATAATCAGAATCAGAATCAGAATTATACCTTTAGGCTATGAATCAATCAATATTTCTATTTAATTACATAATTATTATCCATCTTGATTAAAGTTTTGTTTGTTTGCTTGCTTTCCTTCTCTCTCTTGTACAATTCTGAGAATTATGTAAGTAATAAAATAGTAAGTGTATCCACATGGGAATCCAAAAAAAGAGAGAAAAAGAAACAAACTATTTTCTCGGTAGTCCATTCAAATGAGTTCACTCATAATCCTGTTTTGATTTTGATTTTACTGAAGAAGAAGAAGAAGAAAACAAAAATTTCGTTCAAGGTCACAATTTTGTTGTTCCAATTTATTATTTCTCTTATTCTATCTCTATCTCTCCCTCCGTTTCGGTTAAATTTAGCAGAAAAGAGTATGACGACTATTTTCTTTTTGTTTTTGGTGGTTATAGACGTAACGGCCGTTAGGTCTTATTGTGGGACTCCTGAGAAGTGAGTATCCATGATATCGCATCGGGAGAAGAAAATTGGTGAATGTGTCGCTCAAATACGCGAATTAGTTCAAGTTAGACATTAACACCATTCAATGCCGGCTGAGTGTTCAGATGGTTAATCGTTCGCGCGAGAGACTGATAGGTCCTGGGTTCAGATCTCCCGATGCGATATCATGGATACTCACTTCTCAGGAGTCCCACAATAAGACCTAACGGCCGTTACGTCTATAACCACCAAAAACAAAAAGAAAATAGTCGTCATACTCTTTTCTGCTAAATTTAACCGAAACGGAGGGAGAGATAGAGATAGAATAAGAGAAATAATAAATTGGAACAACAAAATTGTGACCTTGAACGAAATTTTTGTTTTCTTCTTCTTCTTCTTCAGTAAAATCAAAATCAAAACAGGATTATGAGTGAACTCATTTGAATGGACTACCGAGAAAATAGTTTGTTTCTTTTTCTCTCTTTTTTTGGATTCCCATGTGGATACACTTACTATTTTATTACTTACATAATTCTCAGAATTGTACAAGAGAGAGAAGGAAAGCAAGCAAACAAACAAAACTTTAATCAAGATGGATAATAATTATGTAATTAAATAGAAATATTGATTGATTCATAGCCTAAAGGTATAATTCTGATTCTGATTCTGATTATTATTATTATATAGAACACAGATATAAATTTGAGGTACCAATGGAATAGAATAAAGAAATAGATCACCCTACCATCATCAATTTATTATTATTTACATTCAAGTGTATATTTTACTACAATATGAAGGGGTGATGTGTTGTTGTTGTTGGTGGTGGTGGTGGTGGTGGGCGTGAGGGTGCATGTAGGGGTGATGGTAAATAAGAAATTGAAATACATCCAGTGATCTCAAGTAAATGCCCTTGAAAGAATAGTACGATTATTACCAGGAGAATTGCTTTACTGTCAAGACTAACAATAATAATAATCATAGTAAGGGATTATGAAATATATTCGTCCCATTTGTATTAAGCTAATAATATACAATGTCAGTTTTATCATAGAATATATACATAAGCAAATATACTTGAGTACAAATAAATATGAACCATTTCTATTAGGACTTAGTCAATTCATTTGATGGAATCTTACTGAACTGATTTCATTAAAAGAACAACAACAAACAACGACAACATAAAGATGAATGGTAACTAGTCATGGAATGTAAGATTCCTTAGCTGAGTATATCTGCATCTCAGAGTTGATGTTCATTCTGGAATTCGAACTCAGTAGTGTTCGCTTCTTTATATGCTATTACATTATCAACTTAGTTACTGAGACCTGATAGACACTTGGTTGTGAAATCGGATTATGTGTTAAATTCATGTGGTATTGTTTCCTTGAATCTTCCAATTGATTTTAACGATTGCAATTGATTAGTCTGTTGTTGGCATATGTGCATCCTGTGCGTATTGCCTCGGCATTGCCTTCATTCACAAACATTATAAGTAAAGATGGATGGTGGTTAGTAGTGGAATCTAAGATGATTGTTTACTCGTATTTCGAATTCGTGACCCTAGATACATTTGCATTTCATAGTTGATGTGTATCACGGAACTCGAACTTAATGAGAAGATTCAAACAACCAATACAAATTGCATTGATTTCATATAGTTTCTTTCCATAAACTTACTGAATTGTATTAATGAGTAAAATGTTTACAAAACGTAATTTTGTATGTAACATACAAAGTGGAATACAACAACGAATACTTTCCCAAACGTACACATGTTTAATTTATAAATGAATGGAATAAGCGAGTGATTAATAGAATTAAGCGTTTTTTTTTGTTAGCGAGTTAGTTTTCTATGGGATGGGGTCTCTAACCTCATGTTCAGTCCTCCTCCTTTATTCGGGCTTGAGACAGGCAGTAGCCTCAGAGAGATGCCTTGTCATATAGCAGTACACAAAACATGTGATTATGAGAAGTAAATGATTAAACTTATAGTAATTGCTAAACTTTATCAAGGCCATCTATTATGTTACTGTATAAAGGATAAAGAGAATTCAATGAAAAGAACTATCTTTTCAACAAAATCATTTATCATAATGTGTATAGTGATATTATAGAAGTAAAAAACGTAAAGGTGATAGTAACAATCGGATAATAAATATTTTAACTTAGTAACTGATCTTAGCTACACCACCATTAAAACCTGTGAACACTTGATGGTAGTTTGGTCTTAGTGTTAAGTTCTCAGTTCTAGACAGCTGTTTCGTCCTGAAGTGGTACTTCTCAGCAGTACGTAACTATGATCCTGCACAAGGGATTCAAACCCAGGACCATCGGTATCTCACTCTCATTCATATAAACAATAAAAGCGACAAACGGACAACTGACATGGTCAAATGTGTATTTACATAAGGACTTAAAAAGAATGGATTAGATGATCTGCTCAAAAGCCAGAGAAATCAATGATAGCGTGATGTAATATTAAATGCTATTCCACATCCCAGAACATAAAAAAGCTTGTAGATTTCTACGAATTCTCACATAACTATCCAAAACATACAACATATCTTGTGATAAGATGATAGTTGGAGATAGTCAACCGGAAGCCTATGTTTTGTGTTACTTTACGCTCATCAGCAAGGTGTACCTGTATTATTCTTGAGGGAACTGATGCTCCTTGGTGGATTCGACGCCATATCACCCAGCTTCACAGTCAGGGACGTTACCACTTAACTATACAGGCCGCGACTGACCTCCTGTAGGACTGATATGTATTTACAATTGTTTGATTACTAGGTGGTGATCAATATCATGCATATCAGGTCCTTCTTAGTACAAATCGGATGCTATCAATCATGTTGCAAGCCTAGGTTCACGGTTTCCTGTCGATTACCTACAACCACCACTTTATGTCAGCATATTAAACGCAATCCTGAGTCACCTAGGCTACTGGCCACATTAAAACTTGATCAACAGCATTCTGTACCAAGAAGGACCCTTACATACATGACACTGATCACCACCTAGTGATCAATCACTTGTAAATATGTTTGTTTCTGTTACAACATGTTTACTTCAAAATTGTGTTATTCGCAAATTAGAAAGGTCATTCAATAAAGTTCAGAATGACTTGGAGTAAAGTGTTAAATCATAGTCAGTATGATAGTAATATAACAAAATAACGAAATATTGTATGTTTAAAATGCATAGTAGGAGAATTTCATCTTATCAATCAAGATAATAATGATAACAGTAATAATAATATTTAATAGTTGAAATCATGAGTCAATTGGAGCTAGACCGCCATGGAAAACCTAAAAGTACTAGACGGCCGTTTTGTCCCAGTAAGGGACTCTTTAACGATGTGCATCCAAGACCCCGGCCCGCGAGATTTGAATCCAGGAGTCTTATACAAAAATGAAACATTTGTTGAATGCTTATTAGTTTTAGATATTGTCTGCCTATAATCGGTTCATATAATGAAAATCACAGAATTCAACAATCTTCATAAAATTTTTAGATTAATTAGAAATACCTCTTTCTTGTGAACTATTGAAACAAACAGAGGATATATGTTTCTGTTTACATTGAAAATCTAAAACATTTCAGTGAATACTTGACAATCATGATAAGGACGACTCACGGGTGAACTCAAGGAAGTTCCAAAATGCTCAGAAACAGTCGAAGATATCCCATCCAATCATCTTTTGGAAGAATATTCAAAAATCCCTACGTGTAACTTCCCTATTGGACAAAAGCTAATAAATACTTGTATGCGGACTGAAGGACTATAATAATGGTTTAATTTTTACTAAAAACTATAAATACCTGACAGTTCTGTACTATAAATGACACTGTTTCGGAATAACATTCCCTTCATTTGTCTTTTGTTTTCTCGTTTGCGACTTGGACGATTCCAGAGTTCGAGTGCTCAAGATTTACGCTGTATATTAAGAATCTAAGCAGTAGATATAACAATCATGTAAAGAGTTTTATCATTAAATCAATATTCTATATTTATTTAAACACATAAATATTGGTATAAGGAGGCACCAAATGTATATGTGCCACAAAAATCACTCGATTTATATAAGGGCTGGGATACTGCCCGGGTGCCCAAACCGAAATAGGTTGTTTTCTTAGGGGGCCACACCCGGAACCTTCGACCTAAAGGTCTGATCGACAAGACATTGGAGCAACGTCGGGAGATGTAGTCTCGTGGTAGCCGGTGACCAACAAATTGTTTATACACCATTTGTTCCTCCAGGATCCTGGAGCCCATGTACATCATTGGTTTGCAATCAAGGTATTCCAACTGCCCTAGGTAGATCCTCCGTATCCACCAACCCTGTTAAAGCGCTGGATATTCAGTTTTCGTCTTATCAATTCCGTAAATAACAGTAATGCCGTGAGAAGACAGTGAGTAGGACGTCCCTGGCAGCAGTTGTATGCACGTGGCCATGTGAGAGCATTCTCGGCTGTTCCAGGGCATTTGGGGGCATTAAATCAATATGAATGTCATGGAATTATCTTTGATTATTTTCTAAAAACCATTTCATGTGTTTAGAGCATCACCCATTAAACTGTTGAAAAGAAATATCGCTGAAGACACAAGACACTCAACTGTTTTATTACAGTATTCAAAAACATCATTATTAATGACTGACAAAAAACTAATAATCAGAGAGGGGTTTTGTGGTGATTGTAGTAAATGAATTCATGAGCCAGTTGAAGCTTAGCCATCGTGAAAAACCTGATTGAAGTTAAACATTAACATCGTTAGATGCCGACCGGCTCAGTAGTCTAGAAGTTAAGCATTCACGTGCGAGACCAAGACCGACAGATTCCAAGTTCGGATTTCGTGGAGCAAGATCATGGATATGCACTGCTGAAGAAGTTTTATACTAGGATGAAACAATCATCTAGTACTTTTAGGTTTTCTTTAGTGATCTAGCTTCAATTGACTCATGAATTCAACTATTCAAATAATAATTATAATAGTTCTTTGATAAAAATCAATCTAATCTATAGTCTACAACCGGAAGTAAACAATTTTCAGGAATAATATTTAAAACTTTGAGTCTTTAATTTAATTATAGCAAAAGTTCAATGAACTTTAGTGTTCTATGTATTTGTCAATTTTACAGCATTTTAAATCTTTACAGAATAGGGTAATGAATCTCAAAGTTTGGGATCGTGAATTGACATTGCTGAGAAGTCTCACAATAGGATAAAATGACCATCCAATGCTTTCAGGTTTTTCATGGTGGTGGTCTAGCTTTAATTGTCTCGAACTGATATGAGTTAAGATGATGAAACTTTATTTAGTCAAATGGATGATTGAGTTTCATGCTGAAATCCAAGATCTACTATCTTATAACTATACCTATACTAGTAATCAACATGTGCTCACTAATGACTAGCTTCGTGAGGGAATTCTCGGAGTTCTAGTGAGAAGCCGTAATCAGTGGAGCTAATCCATGTCGGGTAGAAACAGGTGTCAACTTCAGTACAATGGATGCCGTCTCAGTGGTCCAGTAGGTTAAGCGTTCGCGAGCAAAACCGAAGGCCCTGGGTTCGGATCCTGCGAGCGGGATCGTGGACACGCACTGATCAGGGGTCACACAATAGGACGAGATGGTCGTCCAGTGCTTCTAGGTTTCCAAAGGTGGTCTAACATCAATCGGTTCATGATCTCAATCTAATATCTTATATCTGATTGGTACGTCTATAAATTATAGCCTCGGTACAATTTTCCATCCAATCGGAATACAAACGATAATAATTGATTAATTTACTGGATTTACCCAAAAAATGTATAGAGTTAAGACTAGAATAGAAATTTAGTTGTTAGATTCATTTGAACGATAGAAATTGTATCACTTCTTTCTATGGCAAACTTATAGACTTTGCATGTTTATCAATTTTAAATGTTGTCAATTGAAGTCTATTTCATCTTATTTGAGACTCATCAGTTGGATCTACGCATATCACAGAGTTGATTTTTACTCTAAGATTCGAACACAGTACCGTTCGCTTCAAACACCGTCACATTGTCCACTTAGCTACCGAGTCCTGATAGCTACTTGCTTGTTCAATAGAGTGAAGTTTTAAATTCACTTAGTGTTGTTTGTTTGAATCTTTTCATTGATGTTTAAGACTACAATTGATCAGTTTCATATTGTTATATATGCATCTTATGAGATTGCATAGATAATGTCTTCAATCACATAGATTATAAGTTAAGATGGATGGTATTAGCTAGTAGTGAAATGACAGATGTGTGTTTCGTCCTATCTTGGACTCATCAATTGAATGTACCTGCATCTCAGAATTAATGTTCATTCCGTGACTCGGACCTCGTACCATTCGCTTCAAACACCATCATGTTATCTAGTTAGCTACTGATTCCCGATAACGACTTGCTTGTGCAATGGGGTGAACTTTAATTTCATTTGGTATTGTAGTACTTGAATATTCCCATTGATTTTTCGGACGGCACTTGATCGGTCTTTTATTAGCATATATGCTTTCTATGTGTATTGCCTCAATATTTTCTTAATTCACTAGCATTCCAAGCAAAGATAAATGGTGAATATAAATGAAGTGAACATCAACTCTGAAATGCAGGTGCATCGTTGCTTATAATCCTTTTGACTAAAAGCATTATCGAGGCACATATACGCATAGGAGGCACATATGCCAATAAAAGACCGGTCAATTGCCGTCCGAAAAATCAATGGAACTGTTCAAATTAAACAATACTGAATGAATTTAAACTTAACCCCATTGCACAAGCATGTGGCTATCAGGACTCAGTAGCTAACTAGTTAACGTGTTGGCGTTTGAGGTTCAAGTTTCAGAACGAGAATCAACTCTGAGATATGACAGGTACCTCCAACTGACGAGTCTCAAATAGGACGAAACACGTATCCGCCATTCCACTATTAGCTAATATTATCCATCTTTACTTATAATCCTCATAACTAAAGACAGTATCGAAAAGTGTTTTTTCTTTAATGAGTTTCGAATTGTAAATCTGATTAGTTCGTTAGTAAATTAATATATTGCAATCTATAATCTTATTGTCCTTGATCTCTTCTAACCTTTATTTCATTGGAACACATTCTCTGTTTTTAATAATATCTCATTAACTGGCACATGAACAACTTTTAATCGTATGGGATTAACATATAACAATGTAATAAGAATATTCTAATTTAATTAATAGTATTGACCCATCGTTTTTCTTGTTTCCTTACTCTGATTTATTTAAGTCGCTCTTGATTCGGATCAATGTAGATATTAAGGTCGTTTGAAAAGAAAACAAAAACTTACTGTTTCATGATCCATAAAATAGATATGTTGATCAGTTAATAAGGTTGTAAATCTTCATCAACTAAAATGGTTGAGCCACGTGGTACGTATGCTCGAACACCGATTACCACGACGTGCAATGCTGACCGGTGTTCGGGATGGTTGGAAGAAAGTTAGGGGCGGCCAAACCAAAACGTAGCATCAGTGCTTGAAGTCACTAACTTCTAGTCTGAGTCATGTTGGTAGATGCAAACTACTTGGTTGGGGTCCACGTGACTATCGTAACCAATGGCGTCGGTGTATACACTCTCTATCTTCCCTTAAACTAAGAGATTAAAATTGCTTCATATCTTTCTTTCTACAAATTAATTCTTTCTTCCTGTACTCTATCCTTATATGCAATCTTTCTTTCGTATATTACCATCGTCGAAGTAACTACTTCTATAAATTCGATGCTGATCTTGTTGTGCTGA
Source organism: Schistosoma intercalatum (assembly GCA_944470365.2). Classification (NCBI taxonomy): domain Eukaryota; kingdom Metazoa; phylum Platyhelminthes; class Trematoda; order Strigeidida; family Schistosomatidae; genus Schistosoma; species Schistosoma intercalatum. The sequence goes on along the minus strand of OX103728.1, from coordinate 1,390,673 downwards.
TGCGGTATGGCAACTTGGACCGCTGCATATATGCGCCTGGTTCTACGTTGTAGCTGAATGACTGACTGATTAACTGACAGTTAATTGTATTCAACTATTACACAGTATATATATTTCATCATATTTCATCATTATTGTCCAGTCTCTCCTCTGTGATTTCCCTTAGATACAATCAATATATTATTTATTCATAATACATATACAAACATTTGGAAATAGATTCTTTTAATACTATACAAACTAGATAGACTACTTAATTAACACATGACAACATTAAACAATATTACTAATTTACATGTAACTAAGCAAGAAAGTAGTAACGGAGAGATAGAGTGACAGGAAGAAGACAATAGTTTAGAACATTTTTTTCTCTCCCAAATATTGAAGAATCACTACATCAATAAACAATCAATAAAACCGATTTTGGATTATCTAACCTAAAAGTCAGTAGTATCATTTGAGCAAAATTTTAATATTCATGACAGTGGTGAATTTGTGAAGGTTGTTATATTCCACAGTTTCTTTTTATCCCTTACTTATGTTAGTCAACTAATGAATATAAGAGAGTACTAGACAACTGTCTTGTTCAAGTATGGGACTTTTAAGCAGACCGTATCTACGACCTTAATGACTACTGAAATCAGAATATTTAGGGCTTGATGTTGAATAACATGGAAATCATAAGATCATTAATTGATTTGATCTGATTTATTATATGATCATAAATTCATATCAAACGCAGTAAAGCTAATGAATCCATGTTGATATAATGTTTCTTATCAAAAAGAAGCCGTGACCAGTGGAGCTAATCCATGTCGGGTAGAAACAGGTGTCTACCTCAGTACAATGGAAGATGATGGCGCAACTTCGTGGATTGGTTGAGGTTAGAAATTAACACCATTGGATGCCGGTTCAGTGGTCCAGTAAGTTAAGCGATCGCACGCGAGACTGCATGCCCTAGGTTCAAATCCCGCGAGTGGGATCGTGGATCTGCACAGCTGACGTGTCCCACAATAGGGCGAAACGGTCGTCCAGTGCTTCCAGGTTTCCAAAGGTGGTCTAACATCAATAGGTTCATGATCTCAATCAAGAAAAAAACTTAACAATCTCCACAACTTCTAAGCTGAAAAAAAATGTTTGTCTGACAAACTACGATGAAGACCCATTACATTCAGAATGTATTACTTAAAGTCATTTGATTGATTAATGACAGAATTGACATTCACTTAACATTAGTAAGCAACTGTTGACAACCCCTCCCGCTCCGCAATTTATTTTGTTTTTTGTAATGTGAAAGTAACTTATCAATGTGACAAGCATTGAGAATGAGTCTCCTGTTTTGGTTTCGGACTACCAGAGTAGGTTTATTATTCAATGAGAACATAGTATTAATAATATGTACACAACGTCAATGTTCTTGATGGTTGACGACGAGACTATAATTTATCAGTGAAACAATCAGAGTTAGGATACCAGGTCATAAGATTTTGGCGCGAAATTCATTCACCTATTTGGTTGAATAGAGTTTTGGGCATTATAGCTGATATCAGTTCATGATGAAAACTCTAAATCTAATTCCTAATCTTAACCATTAACTGTAAATCGTAATCTTTATTGTTCAAACTACCCTCATTTAACTCTAGTAAGTAGGTAGACACTATCAAAGTCACTTTAGTGTCGATCAAAGGTCGTCCATAAATGATAGTCTCACTATTAACCACTCAGTTTAATAATCCCATGGTATTCCAGTGAAAAAAGAATAACATATTCATTCTTAGAGTATGTCATATTACATCTTGACTCCATCCAAAAAAAATTGATGGGGTTGCACATTATCCAATTGTTAAATTACTTTGTTATATGTTGTACTCGACTAGTACTTACTTAATTACGCCGGTTACTTCTCGTGAAGGAAAATAGGCCGCTCATCAGCATTCTCCATCCAACCTTGTCCTGGGCAATCCTTTCTAGTTCCTTCCAGTTGTTATTCATCATTTTGGTGAATGTTAAATATTTAAATTTCAGATAACAACAAAAGTCCTTGTGAAAATATGAGTATCATCGATGTAATCCTTTAAAAAAAGAGGTTATATATGATAACATAAACTAGACAACCTGAGGTATTCAATGGTCGTATACACTTATTACAAGAATGAATCGATAATCTTAGTGGATTAAATGATTATTTATAAACTTAAGTCTCATTCATTTAACTTTTCAGTTATTATCGTTAATAATGATTATTCATTCATCTTAAATTTCATTAGGTCTTCCAATATGTGAAAATAAGTATAAGTTGGTCTACTTAAATCGATTAGAGGTTAAGCGTTCATGAGCGAGACCGAAGGTTCTGGGTTCGAATCCTACCGGTGAGATCGTGGATGTGCACTACTGAGAAGTCCCATAAAATAACGAAACGACTGTCCAGTACTTCCTGGTTTCCAATGATGGTCTAACATCAATCAATTCATGATCTCAATCAAATTTAGACTTTTCTAATCTGCCGAGATTTTTACAGTCAGCTCATAGAAACATCGCCTACGAAATAGATGCAAATCGTAGATAAGTTTGGGAAGCTAAAAATAATAACTAAATGATTAGTAATCATCACATTTTATTTAACGAATTTACGTTTCCATAAAATTCACTTGGTGTTGTTTTACTTGAATTTTCTAATTGTTATTTAGGACGGCAATCGATCAGTCTCTTGTTGGCATGTGTGAATCCTGTGCGGACTGTCTCGATATTGTCTTAAGTCACAGGCTTTAGAAGCAACGATGGATAGTGGTGACTAGCAGTGGAATGAAGGACACACGTTTCATCCTATTTGGGACTCGTCAACTGGATGTACTGTTCGTTTCAAACGCCATTGCGAACGGTATTGAGCTCGAGTCCTTGAGTGAACATCAACTCTGAGATGCAGGTATATCGAAATGGCGTAGCGTACGTCCACCATTCCACTGCTGGCCACCATCATCCATCTCTACTTATAATCCTTGTGACTAAAGACAATATCGAGACAATATGCACATTATGCGTATATACCAATAAGAGACTAATCAATTGCAGTTTTAAACATCAATGTGAAGATACAAACAACTAATACTAAAATCAGTTTTTCTTCCTTTATTTAATAATGAAACAGATTTACTTTAAAATGTAATCCGTTAATAAATTTCATTAGTTAGAATGAGAATAATAATAATAGGCCTACAGAGGCACTGAAGATATCGAAGCTACTCCGTTCAATCACAACATGATAGAGCTTTCTAGGATATCAACACGGCATGTTAAGATTGAATGATAGCACAACTTATCTCCTTGAAGATTATCTGAATTACAGTGATGTTATAGCCAACACTAATAACTATGAATAACCTTGTTTTTTGCACATATTTTTATTCTTACCCAATAATCACTTCTCCTGCTCCTTCCGTCTTTTTATTTGTGACTGTATGGTTCTATACATTCGAGTGCCGTTAGTTATATATCGTATTCTACGTAATCAAATAAAGGACGTGACAATATGACCCTCATAGGTAATTCTTATCCTACCTGACATACTCGAGAGTCTGAAAACGTTTAAGGGTGAACAATTCGCTTTTGTGAATAATGGCATTTCATTTGATTACATTTATGTTGATAAGGTTTTAATCAGATGAAAACAAGAAATGTATCATCCCCTTCAGGTATTAAATGAATAACCATCTTTTATCATGCAAACACAGTAACTACTTGAAAGATTATGTTTAATTTCACTAATAGATTGCTATCACTTTAGTAGGATACTAGAGAACTTCCCATAGTCAACTGATTTATCGACATCAGAAGTAGTTTTTTGTAGATTATAGTAATGTCAATAGTTGTGTTAGGGTTGAAGCTATCACGAGTTCACTTAATCTGCGAACGAGAAACAAGACTCGACGACCAAAGACCGGGTAACCTAGCTATTTGATGCGTCCCAGCCCCGCTAACTAGAGGGAGAAGACCAAGCTTGGAATAAGGAAGTATATTCTGCAAACAGCCAGAAACGAACGATAACAACAAAAACAATTCAAAACGTATATATACAGTGCAAAACCGTCCTTGGGGAGAGTTACCAAATAGCATACTAAAAGATACAACGGACCAATAGCATTTAAGATATTTCCCAAGTGGGAAATACGACATGAAGGTGACAAGACTGCCTTTGGCACGAAAACAAAGAAATTCAAATTTTCTAAATAAAATTACAAAATTAGGTCCTTTCCCAAGTGAGTTCTGGGGATCTAACGTTCATAACAAAGTGACATCATAAGTGAATTAAAGTTAGACAACCATAAAAAGCCTGGAAGCACTGGATGGCCAGTTCGTCCTATTGTGGGACTTCTCACCAGTGCGTATCCATGATCCCAACTCGTGAGATTCCAACCTAATTTCTATTGGTCTCGCATGTGGACGCTTAACCTATAGACCACTGAAATGGTTGACATCCAACCATGTTGATGTCTAACTTCAACTAATGTACGAAATTAAACGACAGATCCACCATTGTTTTCAATGAGTTACTATCTGACAACAGACCCGGTTGGACTCCACTGGTCATTGCTTCTGACTAGTAGTGCAGGAATACCTCTTGAAGCCAATCACTAGTGAGCATATTTTGCTTAGTATCAGAAGTGATTTTGTGGAGATTTAAGCAAAGTTATATGTTTATTAAACGAAAGTACTTATTGAGACTTAAGATTAATACACTTGATAGATTTTTTTAATTATAATTAATATTAAAGCTAGAGCACCATGTAAAACATGGAATCATTGAATGGCGAGATCGTGAATATGAACTACTGAAGAGTCTCATACTAAGACTAAATGGCCATTCAATGATTCCAAATTTTTAATGATGGTCCAGCTCAGATCAACTCATGAATTCAACTATAAAACTACTATAATCTCCACAAAACCCCCTTCTGATAATAATCATAATATGCTCACTAGTGACTGGCTTCAAGAAGTATTTCCTGGAGTGCTGGTAAGAAACCGTGATTAGTGGAGTTCATCTAGGTCTGTTATGATATGATAACTCACTGAAAACTAAGGTGGACGATGGCGTAATTTTGTGGGTTAGTTAAAGTTAAACATCAACACTAGTGGATGTCAACTTTATTGATCTACAGGTTAATCTTTCGCGCACGCGTGATCGACAGATTATGCGATAAAATCCCTCGATGCGGAATCGTAGAGGCGCACTGATGAGGATTCTCACAATAGAACAAAATGGCCATCTAATGCTTCTAGGTTTTCCATGAATTCAACTATTCATTGAATTATCAGTATAGGGATTGTGGAGATGATTAAGTTTTTGATTGAGATTATGAACCGATTAATGTTAGAACACCGTTGAAAACCTAGAAGTACGGAACGACCATTTCGTCCTATTATGGGACTCCTCAGAAGTACGCATCTACGATCCCGCACCGAGGGATGTATCAGTTTCGTCCGCGTACTCTTAACCTATTGAACCACTCAATCATTGAATTATATTATTATATTATAATATTAATTATATATAATTCAAATTCTATGAGATTGACATTCGATTCATTTATTTCAATATTCAATATTTATATATTAATTTCTTTTTTTAATTGATTTAAATATCCAAGGATGTTTTTATTGATTTTACAGGGATATTTGAGGAAAAATATTTTTACAGATAAAAAATCAAAAAAAAATTTTTTTAATTTTTTTTATGTGAGTTAACAAGGTCAATTGCCATGGCAACGAACGTCTTATTAATTCATTATTCTATTGATAATAATAATAATAATAATAATAATAGCAATGGTAATACTAGTACTACCACCACCACTACTACTAATAGCACTAGCACTACGTCTATTATCTTTCGAATTCTGAGAGAGTAACGATGATAGGAATTATTTTTATTATTATAGAGCATACAATGATTTACATGAGATTCGCCTTAATACTGTGATGATCGGTGTGATGAATGAAGAACACTAGTGAAATACAGATGATATAACTCTGAATTAAAACTCACCTGAGTACTACAAGTGCATTATGCATCTTTTATTGATTTGTTTATTTAAATCCGTAAACAATGGCATAAAGAATCACCAAATATATATGCGCCACACTTTGTTATTGGATTTGTATGAAAGCTAGAATACTGTCCGAGTGCCCATACACTGAAGAGGTGATTTTCTTAAGGAACCACATCCACAGTCTTTAACTTAAAGGTGTAATCCATAAAGGAGTGGAGCAACTTTAGGAAGTGCGGTCCCATGGTAGACGGTAACTAACAATAAGTTCATAAGCCAGTTGTTCCCTCAAGATCCTAGAGCCCATATACATCATTAGTTTGAAATCGGGCTTTTCCATCTCACCCAACCGGGTTACAGCGCTGGCCATTAACTTTTCATCCTCACGATTTCGTAAAGAATGGCCCCATCGCGAGAAGACAGTGAGTAGGACTTCCCAGACAGTGGCTGTATATTTGTGGTTATGTGGGAGCATTTGTCAAGGGAGAGCTGATTCTCCCCTCACATTTAGCCATACCAGGGTATTTGGGGGCTCTATACATTATAAATAAGAAATTACCATATATGCTTATCTAGAACATTTACAATACAGTATCTGTATACCATGTTTAGAATTCATTTACAGTATGTTGGGAACCTTAAAAGAAATAACAATAACTGTTTAGTGAAATACAGCATCACTATTGAGAGAACATGATAATATCGTAAACTAAAAGTTTTTTTGTGATGCCGTGGTCTCTTTGATTTGATCGTATGATTGGAAACTGAGTTGCTTCTCTATTGTCCTTTCTTTTCTGAGTTTGTTCGTTGAAACCATGGAGTGCAGAAAGTTTTTCATCAACGTGGTTTGCCACGTTAGATTTTCCGGCGGTCGCCAGCTCACCACTTTAGTGGCACGATATCTGACTCCAGTTATACAGTATGAATGATTGTTGTCAAAATATACATGTCGTTTATCCTCGTATATTTAATCGACTTAAATCGCGTTGGTGAAAAGCGGGATGAAATTAGTCGAATACGCTAATGAATTTTTGTATACATATATTTTGTATACTCACTGATCTTGACAGGAAACGAGTAGGATGAAACGAATGGAAGAGAGAGGAGCGAAGTGTAGACAGCTATTTTGTTGATGGTTATATTAGTTCTCCGAAGATTCAGCTACGTATAGTAGAAGTGTCTTGACGTTGGTATTGAAGATTCTGACTTTGATATTGCTTGCCACTTGTTTTGAGTCCCATAAGTTCTTCAGTTGTAGGAATGCGGCCCTTGCTTTACCAACCCTCGCGTTTACGTCTGCATCTGATCCTCCTTGTTCAACGAGGATGCTTCCCAGGCACGCGAAGGATTCCACATCTTCCAGAGTTCCGCCATCAAGTGTGTTAGGGTTGGTTTTCGTCGTGTTGTATTTGAGGACCTTGGTTTTCCCTTTTTTGTATGTTGAGGCCTACTGATGCAAAGGCTGATGGTACACGAGCTGTCTTCATCTGCATCTGTTCGTGTGTATGGGATAGGAGGTCTAGGTCATCTGAGAAGTCCATGACGACTGTACATGATATTAAGGAAATAATAACACTGAATAATATGAACAGATAAACAAATATACCATTGTATACTTTTAACAGTACTGTTGTGATGTATTCCACTTAAGTCTGTCGACATAAGTAGTATGTAACATTAATTATAAGTTGAATACCTGGTCAACATAAGGTTGAGAAAATTGGACTATAGAAAACAAAATAAAGGGAAAGAGAAAGGAATTGTGAATTGAACAACTTATAAAGGATGGTAAAGGATAACTGATGTAAGATTAGCGAATGTAGTATTCATTGTATGGTTTTCATAATTGACGAAAGAACTTTGTAATTTTACACCAATAATCAATTGGTTCTCTTTGTATTGTTTGTTTGAATCTTCTCACTGATGTTTAAGATTGCAATTCACAAGTCTCTTATTGGTATATGTGCTTCTTGTATGCGCTGCCTTAATATATTGCCTTAAGTTACAAGCAATTTAATCAAAGATGGATGATAGTGGCTAGCAGTGGAATAGAGGATGTGAGTTTCGTCCTATTGTGGGACTTCTCACCAGTGCGTATCCATGATCCCAACTCGTGAGATTCCAACCTAATTTCTATTGGTCTCGCATGTGGACGCTTAACCTATAGACCACTGAAATGGTTGACATCCAACCATGTTGATGTCTAACTTCAACTAATGTACGAAATTAAACGACAGATCCACCATTGTTTTCAATGAGTTACTATCTGACAACAGACCCGGTTGGACTCCACTGGTCATTGCTTCTGACTAGTAGTGCAGGAATACCTCTTGAAGCCAATCACTAGTGAGCATATTTTGATTAGTATCAGAAGTGATTTTGTGGAGATTTAAGCAAAGTTATATGTTTATTAAACGAAAGTACTTATTGAGACTTAAGATTAATACACTTGATAGATTTTTTTAATTATAAGTAATATTAAAGCTAGAGCACCATGTAAAACATGGAATCATTGAATGGCGGGATCGTGAATATGAACTACTGAAGAGTCTCATACTAAGACTAAATGGCCATTCAATGATTCCAAATTTTTAATGATGGTCCAGCTCAGATCAACTCATGAATTCAACTATAAAACTACTATAATCTCCACAAAACCCCCTTCTGATAATAATCATAATATGCTCACTAGTGACTGGCTTCAAGAAGTATTTCCTGGAGTGCTGGTAAGAAACCGTGATTAGTGGAGTTCATCTAGGTCTGTTATGATATGATAACTCACTGAAAACTAAGGTGGACGATGGCGTAATTTTGTGGGTTAGTTAAAGTTAAACATCAACACTAGTGGATGTCAACTTTATTGATCTACAGGTTAATCTTTCGCGCACGTGTGATCGACAGATTATGCGATAAAATCCCTCGATGCGGAATCGTAGAGGCGCACTGATGAGGATTCTCACAATAGAACAAAATGGCCATCTAATGCTTCTAGGTTTTCCATGAATTCAACTATTCATTGAATTATCAGTATAGGGATTGTGGAGATGATTAAGTTTTTGATTGAGATTATGAACCGATTAATGTTAGAACACCGTTGAAAACCTAGAAGTACGGAACGACCATTTCGTCCTATTATGGGACTCCTCAGAAGTACGCATCTACGATCCCGCACCGAGGGATGTATCAGTTTCGTCCGCGTACTCTTAACCTATTGAACCACTCAATCATTGAATTATATTATTATATTATAATATTAATTATATATAATTCAAATTCTATGAGATTGACATTCGATTCATTTATTTCAATATTCAATATTTATATATTAATTTCTTTTTTTAATTGATTTAAATATCCAAGGATGTTTTTATTGATTTTACAGGGATATTTGAGGAAAAATATTTTTACAGATAAAAAATCAAAAAAAAATTTTTTTAATTTTTTTTATGTGAGTTAACAAGGTCAATTGCCATGGCAACGAACGTCTTATTAATTCATTATTCTATTGATAATAATAATAATAATAATAATAATAGCAATGGTAATACTAGTACTACCACCACCACTACTACTAATAGCACTAGCACTACGTCTATTATCTTTCGAATTCTGAGAGAGTAACGATGATAGGAATTATTTTTATTATTATAGAGCATACAATGATTTACATGAGATTCGCCTTAATACTGTGATGATCGGTGTGATGAATGAAGAACACTAGTGAAATACAGATGATATAACTCTGAATTAAAACTCACCTGAGTACTACAAGTGCATTATGCATCTTTTATTGATTTGTTTATTTAAATCCGTAAACAATGGCATAAAGAATCACCAAATATATATGCGCCACACTTTGTTATTGGATTTGTATGAAAGCTAGAATACTGTCCGAGTGCCCATACACTGAAGAGGTGATTTTCTTAAGGAACCACATCCACAGTCTTTAACTTAAAGGTGTAATCCATAAAGGAGTGGAGCAACTTTAGGAAGTGCGGTCCCATGGTAGACGGTAACTAACAATAAGTTCATAAGCCAGTTGTTCCCTCAAGATCCTAGAGCCCATATACATCATTAGTTTGAAATCGGGCTTTTCCATCTCACCCAACCGGGTTACAGCGCTGGCCATTAACTTTTCATCCTCACGATTTCGTAAAGAATGGCCCCATCGCGAGAAGACAGTGAGTAGGACTTCCCAGACAGTGGCTGTATATTTGTGGTTATGTGGGAGCATTTGTCAAGGGAGAGCTGATTCTCCCCTCACATTTAGCCATACCAGGGTATTTGGGGGCTCTATACATTATAAATAAGAAATTACCATATATGCTTATCTAGAACATTTACAATACAGTATCTGTATACCATGTTTAGAATTCATTTACAGTATGTTGGGAACCTTAAAAGAAATAACAATAACTGTTTAGTGAAATACAGCATCACTATTGAGAGAACATGATAATATCGTAAACTAAAAGTTTTTTTGTGATGCCGTGGTCTCTTTGATTTGATCGTATGATTGGAAACTGAGTTGCTTCTCTATTGTCCTTTCTTTTCTGAGTTTGTTCGTTGAAACCATGGAGTGCAGAAAGTTTTTCATCAACGTGGTTTGCCACGTTAGATTTTCCGGCGGTCGCCAGCTCACCACTTTAGTGGCACGATATCTGACTCCAGTTATACAGTATGAATGATTGTTGTCAAAATATACATGTCGTTTATCCTCGTATATTTAATCGACTTAAATCGCGTTGGTGAAAAGCGGGATGAAATTAGTCGAATACGCTAATGAATTTTTGTATACATATATTTTGTATACTCACTGATCTTGACAGGAAACGAGTAGGATGAAACGAATGGAAGAGAGAGGAGCGAAGTGTAGACAGCTATTTTGTTGATGGTTATATTAGTTCTCCGAAGATTCAGCTACGTATAGTAGAAGTGTCTTGACGTTGGTATTGAAGATTCTGACTTTGATATTGCTTGCCACTTGTTTTGAGTCCCATAAGTTCTTCAGTTGTAGGAATGCGGCCCTTGCTTTACCAACCCTCGCGTTTACGTCTGCATCTGATCCTCCTTGTTCAACGAGGATGCTTCCCAGGCACGCGAAGGATTCCACATCTTCCAGAGTTCCGCCATCAAGTGTGTTAGGGTTGGTTTTCGTCGTGTTGTATTTGAGGACCTTGGTTTTCCCTTTTTTGTATGTTGAGGCCTACTGATGCAAAGGCTGATGGTACACGAGCTGTCTTCATCTGCATCTGTTCGTGTGTATGGGATAGGAGGTCTAGGTCATCTGAGAAGTCCATGACGACTGTACATGATATTAAGGAAATAATAACACTGAATAATATGAACAGATAAACAAATATACCATTGTATACTTTTAACAGTACTGTTGTGATGTATTCCACTTAAGTCTGTCGACATAAGTAGTATGTAACATTAATTATAAGTTGAATACCTGGTCAACATAAGGTTGAGAAAATTGGACTATAGAAAACAAAATAAAGGGAAAGAGAAAGGAATTGTGAATTGAACAACTTATAAAGGATGGTAAAGGATAACTGATGTAAGATTAGCGAATGTAGTATTCATTGTATGGTTTTCATAATTGACGAAAGAACTTTGTAATTTTACACCAATAATCAATTGGTTCTCTTTGTATTGTTTGTTTGAATCTTCTCACTGATGTTTAAGATTGCAATTCACAAGTCTCTTATTGGTATATGTGCTTCTTGTATGCGCTGCCTTAATATATTGCCTTAAGTTACAAGCAATTTAATCAAAGATGGATGATAGTGGCTAGCAGTGGAATAGAGGATGTGAGTTTCGTCCTATTGTGGGACTTCTCACCAGTGCGTATCCATGATCCCAACTCGTGAGATTCCAACCTAATTTCTATTGGTCTCGCATGTGGACGCTTAACCTATAGACCACTGAAATGGTTGACATCCAACCATGTTGATGTCTAACTTCAACTAATGTACGAAATTAAACGACAGATCCACCATTGTTTTCAATGAGTTACTATCTGACAACAGACCCGGTTGGACTCCACTGGTCATTGCTTCTGACTAGTAGTGCAGGAATACCTCTTGAAGCCAATCACTAGTGAGCATATTTTGATTAGTATCAGAAGTGATTTTGTGGAGATTTAAGCAAAGTTATATGTTTATTAAACGAAAGTACTTATTGAGACTTAAGATTAATACACTTGATAGATTTTTTTAATTATAAGTAATATTAAAGCTAGAGCACCATGTAAAACATGGAATCATTGAATGGCGGGATCGTGAATATGAACTACTGAAGAGTCTCATACTAAGACTAAATGGCCATTCAATGATTCCAAATTTTTAATGATGGTCCAGCTCAGATCAACTCATGAATTCAACTATAAAACTACTATAATCTCCACAAAACCCCCTTCTGATAATAATCATAATATGCTCACTAGTGACTGGCTTCAAGAAGTATTTCCTGGAGTGCTGGTAAGAAACCGTGATTAGTGGAGTTCATCTAGGTCTGTTATGATATGATAACTCACTGAAAACTAAGGTGGACGATGGCGTAATTTTGTGGGTTAGTTAAAGTTAAACATCAACACTAGTGGATGTCAACTTTATTGATCTACAGGTTAATCTTTCGCGCACGTGTGATCGACAGATTATGCGATAAAATCCCTCGATGCGGAATCGTAGAGGCGCACTGATGAGGATTCTCACAATAGAACAAAATGGCCATCTAATGCTTCTAGGTTTTCCATGAATTCAACTATTCATTGAATTATCAGTATAGGGATTGTGGAGATGATTAAGTTTTTGATTGAGATTATGAACCGATTAATGTTAGAACACCGTTGAAAACCTAGAAGTACGGAACGACCATTTCGTCCTATTATGGGACTCCTCAGAAGTACGCATCTACGATCCCGCACCGAGGGATGTATCAGTTTCGTCCGCGTACTCTTAACCTATTGAACCACTCAATCATTGAATTATATTATTATATTATAATATTAATTATATATAATTCAAATTCTATGAGATTGACATTCGATTCATTTATTTCAATATTCAATATTTATATATTAATTTCTTTTTTTAATTGATTTAAATATCCAAGGATGTTTTTATTGATTTTACAGGGATATTTGAGGAAAAATATTTTTACAGATAAAAAATCAAAAAAAAATTTTTTTAATTTTTTTTATGTGAGTTAACAAGGTCAATTGCCATGGCAACGAACGTCTTATTAATTCATTATTCTATTGATAATAATAATAATAATAATAATAATAGCAATGGTAATACTAGTACTACCACCACCACTACTACTAATAGCACTAGCACTACGTCTATTATCTTTCGAATTCTGAGAGAGTAACGATGATAGGAATTATTTTTATTATTATAGAGCATACAATGATTTACATGAGATTCGCCTTAATACTGTGATGATCGGTGTGATGAATGAAGAACACTAGTGAAATACAGATGATATAACTCTGAATTAAAACTCACCTGAGTACTACAAGTGCATTATGCATCTTTTATTGATTTGTTTATTTAAATCCGTAAACAATGGCATAAAGAATCACCAAATATATATGCGCCACACTTTGTTATTGGATTTGTATGAAAGCTAGAATACTGTCCGAGTGCCCATACACTGAAGAGGTGATTTTCTTAAGGAACCACATCCACAGTCTTTAACTTAAAGGTGTAATCCATAAAGGAGTGGAGCAACTTTAGGAAGTGCGGTCCCATGGTAGACGGTAACTAACAATAAGTTCATAAGCCAGTTGTTCCCTCAAGATCCTAGAGCCCATATACATCATTAGTTTGAAATCGGGCTTTTCCATCTCACCCAACCGGGTTACAGCGCTGGCCATTAACTTTTCATCCTCACGATTTCGTAAAGAATGGCCCCATCGCGAGAAGACAGTGAGTAGGACTTCCCAGACAGTGGCTGTATATTTGTGGTTATGTGGGAGCATTTGTCAAGGGAGAGCTGATTCTCCCCTCACATTTAGCCATACCAGGGTATTTGGGGGCTCTATACATTATAAATAAGAAATTACCATATATGCTTATCTAGAACATTTACAATACAGTATCTGTATACCATGTTTAGAATTCATTTACAGTATGTTGGGAACCTTAAAAGAAATAACAATAACTGTTTAGTGAAATACAGCATCACTATTGAGAGAACATGATAATATCGTAAACTAAAAGTTTTTTTGTGATGCCGTGGTCTCTTTGATTTGATCGTATGATTGGAAACTGAGTTGCTTCTCTATTGTCCTTTCTTTTCTGAGTTTGTTCGTTGAAACCATGGAGTGCAGAAAGTTTTTCATCAACGTGGTTTGCCACGTTAGATTTTCCGGCGGTCGCCAGCTCACCACTTTAGTGGCACGATATCTGACTCCAGTTATACAGTATGAATGATTGTTGTCAAAATATACATGTCGTTTATCCTCGTATATTTAATCGACTTAAATCGCGTTGGTGAAAAGCGGGATGAAATTAGTCGAATACGCTAATGAATTTTTGTATACATATATTTTGTATACTCACTGATCTTGACAGGAAACGAGTAGGATGAAACGAATGGAAGAGAGAGGAGCGAAGTGTAGACAGATATTTTGTTGATGGTTATATTAGTTCTCCGAAGATTCAGCTACGTATAGTAGAAGTGTCTTGACGTTGGTATTGAAGATTCTGACTTTGATATTGCTTGCCACTTGTTTTGAGTCCCATAAGTTCTTCAGTTGTAGGAATGCGGCCCTTGCTTTACCAACCCTCGCGTTTACGTCTGCATCTGATCCTCCTTGTTCAACGAGGATGCTTCCCAGGCACGCGAAGGATTCCACATCTTCCAGAGTTCCGCCATCAAGTGTGTTAGGGTTGGTTTTCGTCGTGTTGTATTTGAGGACCTTGGTTTTCCCTTTTTTGTATGTTGAGGCCTACTGATGCAAAGGCTGATGGTACACGAGCTGTCTTCATCTGCATCTGTTCGTGTGTATGGGATAGGAGGTCTAGGTCATCTGAGAAGTCCATGACGACTGTACATGATATTAAGGAAATAATAACACTGAATAATATGAACAGATAAACAAATATACCATTGTATACTTTTAACAGTACTGTTGTGATGTATTCCACTTAAGTCTGTCGACATAAGTAGTATGTAACATTAATTATAAGTTGAATACCTGGTCAACATAAGGTTGAGAAAATTGGACTATAGAAAACAAAATAAAGGGAAAGAGAAAGGAATTGTGAATTGAACAACTTATAAAGGATGGTAAAGGATAACTGATGTAAGATTAGCGAATGTAGTATTCATTGTATGGTTTTCATAATTGACGAAAGAACTTTGTAATTTTACACCAATAATCAATTGGTTCTCTTTGTATTGTTTGTTTGAATCTTCTCACTGATGTTTAAGATTGCAATTCACAAGTCTCTTATTGGTATATGTGCTTCTTGTATGCGCTGCCTTAATATATTGCCTTAAGTTACAAGCAATTTAATCAAAGATGGATGATAGTGGCTAGCAGTGGAATAGAGGATGTGAGTTTCGTCCTATTGTGGGACTTCTCACCAGTGCGTATCCATGATCCCAACTCGTGAGATTCCAACCTAATTTCTATTGGTCTCGCATGTGGACGCTTAACCTATAGACCACTGAAATGGTTGACATCCAACCATGTTGATGTCTAACTTCAACTAATGTACGAAATTAAACGACAGATCCACCATTGTTTTCAATGAGTTACTATCTGACAACAGACCCGGTTGGACTCCACTGGTCATTGCTTCTGACTAGTAGTGCAGGAATACCTCTTGAAGCCAATCACTAGTGAGTATATGCTCATTCATCTCATCAATGAATAGCTTAACATGTCAATTTTTTCTTTAAAAAAATTGATTTTCTTATAGTGTCGGTTGCTATGTTCAGCTTTTGTACACACAAATGTATTCAGGTTTCTTGAATAACATCTTGATTATTGAATAGGTATATCTCATGAACTCATTGATTTGAACAGGGAATCAGGGAGATGAAACAAACAGGGAAAAGAGAAGCGGATTAAACTGAATCAACTCGATTTCATCAAACGGTAATCAATATTTATAATGAGATAAAAATAAGTTACAGACATGTGATGAGAAGGATAAGTTGTACACATACACAACACACACACACACACACGCTCATATAAAAACAATCCGAGTTGATAAGTGAATAAGTAACAATGCCAAAATGTGACTCAAGTAGAATGAATAAATTAGCCTATCCACAGAAGCTAGAATAAGATAATATGAATTTCATATAACAACCGATATTACAATCTCTTACGCAATTAGGTTAAAGCAATGCATTAAGACTATACATATCATTGTTGCTTTTCTAAATGTATCAACAGTCTAATGGTTGTAATCACTAACACTATTTCATTATCTAAGATGTACTTTCTTATCTTGAATTAATGATGTCATGTTGTATATTGATGGTTTTCTTATCTCAGTGAAGTACTACTTGTTATGTTAGGGAGATGATAATGTATGGATGACGTTCGAGTAACGCTAAAGTTACATATTAACTAGGACTTAATGAAGATTGTAAAACAGTGTAAAGAATTAGTATTATGATTTACAGTTGATAATTGAGGTTAGAAACTAGATTTAGGGTTTTTATCACTAAGTGATATCAATTAAAATGCCGAAATGTCATCTAGTTAAATGAGTGAATGGACTTCAAGCCAAAATTTAAAATCTGTTATCTTATTATAGTATCGCCGTTCTGTTCCATGGACGTGCTAATATATCACGTAACTGAATCGTTAGTTAACACACTGACTTATATCATTTTGGTACTGTGCCAGATCACTGACTAATAAAACGGTACGAGTAGCTTAGAGTTAATTCTGAGTTCTTATTAGTCCTCTATATATTCACCTCTCACCTAGTCTAGTTCATTCAGTCCAGAACACCAATATCAGCGTCCAATATATGAACCATACATTTCACACATACTTGGTTTATATACAAACAAAACAAGCCCGCATCATAATCGACAAAAGATGATGAAAATACTACAACTAATCAAAACTCTGTAAGACTAGTGAAATATCACTGAGCGCTAGCCAAATCATCTAGCAGTTGGGTAACCGAATATCGAACAGATCATTCATCCCTGTCAAAGTCAAGGACAACCAAAGCGCATCATATGCCATGGGCTGACCAATGTGGTGGTGGTCTCCATATATTTCCGTACTAACGTCCTTTGTGTTATACGGTCTTCAAAGCATCCATAGTACCTTGACACGACGAAAGAGTAATCCATATCAGTTGCTGACTACGAGGTGTGATTTCAGCGTTAGCTGTTGGTTACACCGTTTCCGTCTAACTCGAGTAGGCCCCCAATCATTCGACATATAGATCATCTACGTTGGTGATCTACAACTCTCTGGAAATTTTTAAAAAAATTCATTCTGCAAAATGATGGATTGTCTTGTCACTTTTTGACTGGACAATTATCAATCTTATCATATTTCTAAGTAGCATGTATCAACTCAAAATTGCATATAACACTATAATTATTCTAGGATTCGATCTACACTAAGAAGGACCTGAAATACATGACATCGATCACCACCTACTGATCGATCAATTGGAAATACATTTCAGTCCTACAGGAGGTCATTTGCGAACCGGATAGCTCATTAGTAACGTCTCTGACTGTGAAACTGGGTGCCACAAGATGGATTCCATAGGGGAGCACCAATCTCTTCATTAATAATACAGGCACACTTTGCTGACGAGTGTCAAGTTGCACGAAGTCTAGGTCCAGGGTTTCCTATTGTCTACCTCGCACAACCATCTTATTTCAACATAGTTCACACAAGTCAGTTAGACTAGTAGCTACATTGAAACTTGGTCGATAGCATTCGATCTGCATTAAGAAAGACCTGACATACATGATAATGATCATCACTCGGTGATCAATCAATTGTAAATCTACATTATGTGTACAAACTAACCTTTGATATAAAGCTCCTTTTATACCAGCTATGTTTTGTTTACATTTATGATTGAAGAGAAGATTTATGGGGACTAGGAAATAGTTTGAAGATTAATACCTATTACAATATATATCAGAAATATTTAACTTAAATGATAGGGAAATGTAACCGAGAAGGATGATTAAGAGAGGAAATTACGTCATCTTAGCTGGATTATTTTATGACATAGGTTTCATTGTTATCTAACTGGAATAACACAAGTTTATCAAAACATCTTTGTATATCTGTATAGTCATAAGGATCAATATCATGAACAAGTAGGATGTCATCACATCTCCTTCATTCACTTGTATGCTTGTAAATAACTTCAAAATCTATCATTGTGGTACATTTGATGGTGTCATGATAATTCGTCTATTGCTTCGTCTGGTAATATAAACACATATAATGTCATTATCGATAGATAAAACTATGTCATCAATTCTATAGTGTTGGTTGCTATGTTAAGCTCATATACCATATTCTAAGTTCTGAACAAACCAAATCTATTCATTCTTCTTGAGTCACATTTTGACCTTATTAATTATTCACTTATCAAACTTGACTGTTCTTATTATGGACATAGTCGTGTACACACTTTTTATACTATTCATCATATGACAGTAACTGGCTATAAATATTGATTAAATGGATTTTGACTCATATTGCCTTCTCCACTATTATTTATTTATTTTAACACATAGATATTGGTACAAGGAGGCACCAATTACATATGCGCCACACAAATCGCATTTGATATGTGTGACAGCTCTGATATTGCTCGGGTGCTCAAACCGAAGCAGGTAGTTTTCTTAAAAGGCCACACCTGGAGCCTTCGACCTGAAGGTCTGATCCACAAGGCAGTGGAGCAACGTAAGGAGATACAATCCCATGGTGGCCGATGACCAACGATTGGGTCATACGCCATTTGTTCCCTCAGGATACTGGAGCCCATGTGCGCCATTGGTTTGGAATCAGGGTTTTCCAACTGCCCTAGATGGACTCTCTATGTCCACCAACGCGGTTAAAGCGCCGGACATTCGCTTTTCATCCTCTCAATTTCGTAAACAAGACCCCCGCCACGAGAAGGCATTGAGTAAGACTTCCTTGTCAGAGGCTATATACGCGTGGCCATTTGAGAGCATTTGGAGAGGGAGAGTGAACTCTCCCCACTTTCGGCCATATTAGGGCATTTGGGGGCTCTCCACTGTGCATGTATTCGTTTTGCTCCGCTCTCTCTTCTCCGTTTCATTCGCTGAGATTTCTCTGTCCAGATCAATGAGTGTAAAAAATTACACGGATTTAAATAAACATTCTCGTATTTGACTTATTTAATTTCATTATTCACTAACGCAATTTAAATTGGTGCTCATATACACAAGGATAGTCGACATATGTATATCTCAATAACAATCATTGGGCTATTAAAATACATTTAGTTACATAAAAATCCTTTCAATTGAATATAATCAATTGTAATCATGGAAAATCTCTATTACATAATCACTATTACATAATCTTTATTATATAAGAATTCTTTTAATTTATCTAATTCTAATGAGTAGTATAATTTTTCCGGTTAGCGTTTTTTTAGCGAGTTAGTTTTCTACGGGATGAGGTCACTAACTCCATGCCCAACCCTCCTCCTTTATCCAGGCTTAGGACCGGCAGTAGCCCCAGAGGGGCTCCATGTGGAGCTTCCACTTCATGTATCATATATTTCAAACATACTTGGTTTATATACAAGCCAACCAGATTCCAGGCGGAATTCGGTCGGCGGCCTATGCTCCATTAGGAGTAACAGGCGTAAGTAAGTAAGTAAAGAGTAGTATAATTTAGTAACATCTCCCAGTCAAATGATAACGATGACAAATAAAAGTATTTCACTGATAGAATTAATGAAACATGTTAGAATTTAGTAGTTTCAAGGAGTGTACTGGTTTTTCATTGCGTATTATTAATTGTTCAATTTTAATATTATACTAATATCATTGCGTAATCACATGAATTGAAATGAGAATTCATTTGCATTGATAGTCTATTTCTAATATATTTCTCATAACCATAATCATCATCATCATCATCATCGTTTACGCCTTTTACCTCTCGTGGAGAAGCATAGGCCGCCCACCAGCACTGTCCATTCAACCCTGTCCTGGGCAATCTTTTCCAGTTGTTTTCAATTACTATTTATCCTTTTCATACTTGCTTCCATTACCCAACTTGGTGTGTTCTTCAGCCTCCCTCTTTTCTGTTTCCTATCAGGATTCCAAGTTAGGGCTTGCCTCGTGATGTATTTTGATAATTTTCTCAATGTAGGTCCTATTCACTTCCAATGTCGTTTCCTAATTTCCCCTTCGGTTGAAGGCTGGTTTGTCCTATCATAACTATAAACAGTTGGATAACAAAAAAGTGATTTTCGTTTAAAAAAATCCTTAATACATTCATGTATTATTGTTGGGAAGGCTTCCAAGAACAACGATGGAGCCTTTAGAGACCCTAAAGAAACCGAAGCGTTTCTATTCAATCAGAACGTGATGGAACTTTGTAGATTATCAAAGTGGTATGCTACCATAACATGCCCCTTCGTGGATTAGCTGAATTATAATGTTGATATAAAAAACCTTAATATCTATAAATATCCATGATTTTCTATACATTTTGATTCTTACTCAACAAGCACTTCTCCATTCTTCTTCTGATATGTGACTGTGGGTTCTATGCATTCAAGGGTCATAGTTGTATTACAGTATTCTGTTTTAATCAGTTAGCGAGCATAACAATTTTCATCACACATTTTATATGATGAAAGGTCATTTCATACCAAAACCCCTTAATGCTTTTCATTATTTTCATTGGTTCATCTTTATATTATGATTGTTGATGGCCATCCTGTCTATTATTAGCCCACGAATGTCCTGGTATGCTCTAGAGTAGGGAGAGTTAGCTCTCCCTCTTCATATGGTCTCACATGACTACGTGCATACAACCACTGACAGGGAAGTCCTACTTAATACCTCACTAACGATGTGTTGTCTACAAAATTGAGAGGGAAATAGGCGAACCTCCGGCGCATTAAGCGGGTTGGTGGATACGAAGAGTCCACCTAGGAGAGTTTGGAAAACCTGATTCCAAATCATTGGTGCACATGGGTTCCAGGGTCCTGAAGGAACAAATGACGTATGAACCAATTATTGGTCACTGATTATCATGTGACTGAATCTGCTGACGTTGCTCTAATACCTTGTGGATCAGACCTTTAGATCGAAGGCTCTGAGTATGTCCTTTTAAGAAGACCACCTACTTCGGTAAGGCCACTTGGGTAGTATCCTAGCCCTCACACAAATCGAATGATTTATGTGACGCATATCTGTTTGGTACCTTCTTGTACGAACATTTATATGTTTAAATAAATAATATAGTCCATTAACTTTACTAATGATTATCATTAGTTATGTGAAAGCTATATTACTCTTTGAAGATCTTACAAGAAATATTAATAACCAATGAAAATAGCAAGTTAGTACACTAATCATTCCTTTGCATTTCTAGAATCTATATACTTCAGATATATCTCATTTTTATCAATCAAATGAATTATTAATTTCCTCATTTCAACCTGTTATGAACTTGTTACCAGAAGTGTCAATAAAAACTTAATAGACTTAATAGTTGAATTCATGAGTCGATTAGAGCTAGATCATCATGACAAACCTAGAAGTACTGGACAGCCGTTTCGTCTTTGTATGAGACTCATAAGCAATGTGCATTTACGATTCCGCCTCGAGAGATTCGAATCTAAAACCTATCGGTCTCCCACATGAACGTTTAACCTCTACACCACTGAATCGGTCGGCATTCAACGATGTTAATGTCTAACTTCAACTAATCTATGAAATTGAGTGACATATCCACCATTGTCTTCAGTGAGTTACTATCTCACAACCGATACCGTTGAATTCCATTGGTCATGGTTTCTCATTAGAACTTCATGAAAAAACTTTTCAAGCCAGTTTAATGGTGTCCTTGGACTTTAAATGGACATTTCCTATTGGTCAATATTTATTTCACTTGTCAAATATTGTGTAAATGTTGTTTTCTATTTTATGGTACGATGTGGTCTGGTTGGTTGGTATATCAATAGAGGCTAAGACTTACGTTCTGGACTCAACTAGCTGGGCTAGACAAGTAAGCGGGACTAGTCGAGACTCTAGGCCGTTCGTACGTGTTTTTCGTGTCATTGAATCAATCGATAATTCGCTGTCCTTTAATCTGCCCTCACGTCACAACAGTCACTAATGATGATTATTATCAGAAAAAGATTTTATAGAGATTAGTATTTGACTCTTAATCAGTACACATCAACGATCCTGTTTTCTCTTTCTCTTTTTTTTAATTTTTATTTTTCGTTAAAACTAAAGAGAAATTCTGTTTGTTTCTTTCTTTGTTTGTTCTTTTTTTTTCTCCCAAAAAAAAGGAAAAAGAAAAAGAATCTTTCCTATTTTTTTGTTTACAATAACAAGATTCCTCTGTTGTGTAATTCGATGATCTTTTCAAGGTTAATTGATCTATACAAATGAATGTTGTATGTGTTACTTACTTACTTACTTACTTACTTACTTACTTACTTACTTACTTACTTACTTACTTACTTACTTACTTACTTACTTACTTACTTACTTACTTACTTACTTACTTACTTACTTACTTACTTACTTACTTACTTACTTACTTACTTACTTACTTACTTACTTACTTACTTACTTACTTACTTACTTACTTACTTACTTACTTACTTACTTACTTACTTACTTACTTACTTACTTACTTACTTACTTACTTACTTACTTACTTACTTACTTACTTACTTACTTACTTACTTACTTACTTACTTACTTACTTACTTACTTACTTACTTACTTACTTACTTACTTACTTACTTACTTACTTACTTACTTACTTACTTACTTACTTACTTACTTACTTACTTACTTACTTACTTACTTACTTACTTACTTACTTACTTACTTACTTACTTACTTACTTACTTACTTACTTACTTACTTACTTACTTACTTACTTACTTACTTACTTACTTACTTACTTACTTACTTACTTACTTACTTACTTACTTACTTACTTACTTACTTACTTACTTACTTACTTACTTACTTACTTACTTACTTACTTACTTACTTACTTACTTACTTACTTACTTACTTACTTACTTACTTACTTACTTACTTACGCCTGTTACTCCCAATGGAGTATAGGCCGCTGACCAGCATTCTCCAATCCACTCTGTCCTGGGCCTTCTTTTCTAATTCCATCCAATTTTTGTTCATTCTCTTCATGTCTATCTCCATTTCCCGGCGTAATGTGTTATTTAGTCTTCCTCTTTTCCTTTGACCCTGAGGATTCCATGTGAGGGCTTGTCTTGTGACGCAGTTGGGTGCTTTCCTCAATGTGTGTCCTATCCACTTCCAGCGCTTCTTCCTTATTTCTTCCTCCACTGGGATCTGGTTTGTTCTCTCCCACAGTACGTTGTTGCTAATAGTGTCCGGCCAACGGATCTGAAGTATTTTGCGTAGACAACTGTTAATAAACACCTGTATTTTCTGGATGATGGCTTTTGTAGTTCTCCAAACCTTGTATGTGTTAGCATGAGTTTTATATGTAAAGCTGATAGAAACCGTAGGACAGATTGAATAAATAATGTAAATTTCTATTATATAAGACCATTCTTCATATTAGAAGTGGGAGGGGTAGTGAAGACAATTAAAGCGGGATCGTTAATACACACTGCTGAATAGTTTCGTACTAGAATGAAATGGGCATCTAGTGCTTTTAAGTTTTCCATAATGGTCTAGGTTTAATTGACTCATGAATTCTTTATATCTTCACTATATGGACGTTGTTCTTTCTCGCCTGAATTGAAGTAGAAGAAAACAAATGAATGGATGGATAATATTACGAATTTGGTTGCATATGAACTAAAAACTTTCCTCTTTCTCTTGGTGATCAACTGGATTATGAAGATGTCAATATCTAGGGGAAGCATGGGATACAGTGGGGAGCTAGAATGCAGCTGGACGACCTAGACTTCACAGATGATCTGGTTCTTCTATCGCACACACAACATTAAATGCAGGAGAAAACGACCAATGTAGTAGTAGCCTTACCAGTAGTAGTTTTGAACATTCACATAGGGAAAAGCAAAATTCAAATCGCACTTGATGGAGAAGCTTTGGAGGATATAAATACCTTTACATATCTGAACAGTATCATTGATGAACAGGGTGGATCCGATGCAGATGTGAAGGTGCGGACCGGCAAAGTAAGACCAGCATGTCTACAATTGAAGGACATTTGGAACTCAAAACAACTGTCAACCAACACCAATGTCAGGGTTTTTAATACAAATGTCAAGACAGTCCAACTGTATGGAACGAAAACCTGGAGAACTAGGAAAGCCATCAACCAGAAGATATAGGTGTTTATTAACAGATGTCTACGCAAAATACTTTGCATCCGTTGGTGAGGCACTATAAGTAACAACCTACTTTGGGAGAGAACAAACCAGATCTCAGAAAAGGAGGAGGTCAGGAAGAAGCTCTGTAAGTGGATAGGACACACATTGAGGTAAGCACCGAACTGTGTCACAAGGAAAACCCTCACCTGGAACCATCAAGGCAAGGTCAAAGGAGAAGAGGAAGAACAAAGAACACATAAGACCGAGAAATGGAGATAGACATGAAAAGAATGGACAACAATCGTATAGGACTACAAAGGGAGGTCTAGGATAGAGTGCTTTGGAGAATGCTGGTCGGCGGTTTATTCTCCACTGGAAGTAACAGGTGTAAGTAATGAACTAAAAAATCATGAATGTTTATTCAGAGATGTGTGACTATGATTAGGGTTTATCTAACCTTCCTAAGGCAATCTAAATTAATACCATCATTAGTAAGGAATCGCATTATCCCATTAGAGCTAAATTTCGAACAATATTTACATCCTAAACTGATTGTTTAGTAAAAGTTATTTTATCACAAGTATTCGGAACAGATAAAGTAAAATGAATAATCGAACCTAAGGAATTTTCCGTCTTATTCCGAACTCTTTAACTGGATATATCTGAATCTTGATTATTATTTATACTAGAACTCGAATTCAATACCTATCTTTCCAAACTTCAATTCATTATCCACTAAGCCACTGAGTTTAGTTAGTTGTATCCCTGGGGTGCCCCTTCCAGCCAAACAAGTTGGTGAAGCCTATTAGGTCTTTCTGGAGAGAAACCGGCCACATCAAAGCACGGCACTTCATATGATACATGCACCACTTTCGAAAAAACTCTTTTGGCGTTTTCCATTCCAAATGTATCTGTGCTATGTTTTTCTGTGGGTTTCGTAATCGATTGGTGGGTATCGGTAAGAGTGGGTGATTAGCCCGGTCTCCGCCACCCGGTTTACCGCTCACGAGTCAGTCGTCCCACTATCCAGGAGGCACGACGCGAACGTGTGAGTCGGATTTTGCCTCCCATCCTTGGGGTATTTCTTTTTGTTCTAGGCTTTTCTACTCGCCTGCTATGTCCTCTTAGATGTCCAGATTTTGGTGGAGTTTTGTTCTCTGAGCTGGATGGTTTGGTCGTGGAGCTTTCATCGTTCTTCTGAACGACATCATCAGCACAAACTTCAGATAGAAGTGAAGTGTCCAGATCTAGTGGAAAGAATAAGTGAGGATATATTAGATCCAAAATCATTTCTTAGTATTCTATACATACATATACTTTCTCTATTTTTGTTTAACTTCATCATAGACCTATTGATGGAAATAACACTCTCGTCGACTGAATTCTCGGGTATTGATCTCCTTCCAGGAGGTCCACTTATCAACTTAGAATACGCAGATGACATAGTCTTGTTTGGTGAAGACGCTGACAAAATGCAGAGTCTTCTGGTAGCACTAAGCAACAATGCCAGAATGTTTGGGGTGCGCTTCTCTCCCTCTAAATGCAAGTTGTTGCTTCAGGACTGGTCCGCGTCAACACCTGAACTAAGGATAGGGAGTGAAGTAGTCGAACACGTTGACAACTTCACTTATCTTGGAAGTCTGATCAGCCCTAATGGGTTGGTGTCTGACGAAATCTCAGCACGGATTCGAAAAGCTCGTTTAGCTTTTGCCAACTTACGTCACCCTTGGCGGAGGCGAGATATCCGTCTATCAATAAAAGGACGAGTATACTGCGTGGCAGTCCGTTCTGTCTTACTTTACGGCAGCGAAACATGGCCATTAAGAGTAGAAGACACCCGTAAGTTACTAGTATTTGACCACAGATGCCTTAGAAATATTGCTGGCATCTGCTGGGATCACCGGGTAAGTAATAGTGAGGTTAGGCGCAGGGTATTAGGGAATGATGGTAAATCAGTTGATGAGGTTATGAATCTTCATCGACTGAGATGGTTGGGCCACGTATTACGTATGCCTGAACACCGATTACCGCGACGTGCATTGCTGACCGGTGTAGGGGATGGTTGGAAGAAAGTTAGGGGCGGCCAAACCAAAACGTGGCATCAGTACCTGAAGTCACTAACTTCTAGTTTGAGCCATATTGGTAGATGCAGACTACTTGGTTGGGGTCCGCGTGACTTTCGTAACCAATGGTTGGAGACTCTTGGTGACATGGCTCAGAATCGATCACAATGGCATAGGTGTATACACTCCCTGTCTTCCCTTAAACTAAGAGATTAAAATCACTTCATATCTTTCTTTCTACGAACTAATTCTTTCTTCCTATACTATATCCTTATTACAATCTTTCTCCTATATATTACCACCTTTGACCTAACCACTCCTATGAATCCGGTGTTCATCTTGCTGTGCTAATGAAGTATGGCAACCTGTACCGATGCATATATGTGCCTGGTCCTACGTTGTAGCTGACTGACTGACTGACATTCTATACATCAACTTCAGATAACCACTTAATCTGCAATGGGACAGAGTGAAGAGGTTTAAGTTTTTCAAGTCACTCGTTGTATGGTAAACTTCAGAGTTCTGGAATTGCATAGCTATCTGCTCTCTGTATTTTTTCACAATATTCCGAGTCACCTTTCAAAAAAGGAACGTGTAGCCTGAACACAATTCTCAAGCTTAATTCTGTTCTTGTTCTTTTCATTTCAACCTTTATAACTTTCTGCTTACAGATTTTCCACTTCCACAAGGGTGTTACATACTACTTATATCTGTCGACAGACATATACAAGCTTGGCCTTGAATTCATAACCTCTTTTTTTTGCTTCTTCGATCACTTTTTAGAAGCAAACAAACCAAACTAAACCGTCAGTAATAATAATAATAATAATAATAATAATAATAATAATAATAATAATAATAATAATAATAGATCCATTATTCAACTCGTCGTAAAGTTTCCCCCATAGAACTGAAATCCACCTTAGCTTTCTCTTTCTCACTCTCTCTCTCCCTCGCTTTCTTTCTTCCTCTCTTATCAATCCTTTCTTTCTATCGTGTCATTTATTTTGAACAGGTGAATTGATTGAGTTCAATAATTCTTATGTAATAACTTTATATAATAATCGTGAGTTATTGGTTAACAACAATTGAGCATATATATATATATGCATATGGAGATAGATAGATGTATCCCTTGGATACATAGACATATTTCTATGTATCCATTCATATACACAAATGCATTTAGAGTATAGAAAGAGAATACACGAATAAATTATTGAACAGATCTCAAATATATATATATATATATGCCTTATCATTATTATTATAAATTTCACTACTAATATTGATCATATTAGAGTTGTCTAGAAAGATCATAATGGATCAAAGTAGTAGTAACATTTTTTTTGTTTTGTATAATTTAGGGATTTATTTAGTGGTATTATACTTGATCCGTTTAAATGTAGTGAATGAAAAACTATCACAAGGTTTTAGAAATTTCACTAGTTGAAATCATGAGTCAATTGAAGCTAGATCAACATGGAACACCTGCAAGCACTGGATGGCTGTTTCGTCCTACTGTGGAACTCCTCTACGGTGCGCATCCACGATCCGGCACCCCATGCAAGGTTCTAACCCAGGACCTATCAATCTCGAGCGCTTAATCAATGGATCATTGAGCCGGCATTCAACGGCGTTAATGTCTAACTTTAACCAATCCACGAAATTGAGCCACCGTACACTATTGTCTTCAGTGAGCTGATATCTCACAACAGACCTGGTTGAACTTCACTGGTAACGGCTTCTCACTAGAACTCCAGGAGTATCTCTTGGAGTCAGTCACTAGTCAGCAGATGATTATTATCAGAAGGAGTTTTGTGGAAATCGTGGATGTGCACTGCTGAGGAGTCCCACAGTAGGACGAACGGCCGTCCAGTGCTTACAGATTTTCCATGGTGGTCTAGCTTCAATTGACTCATGATTTCAACTATTGGAATAAAAAAAATGACGAAAAGAGGACAAGAAACGAAAATTCAATCAATTGTGAATATATCTGTCTCACTGGAGGTCGGTTGCGGTCGGCATACATCAGTGGTAACTTCTTCGACTGTTAAGCTGTCTGTCACGGTATCGAGTTCGTCAGAGAGTGTCAGTTCCCTGAACAATAATACAGAAACACCTTGCTGACGAGTGTCAAGTAGCACGAAAACTAGGTTCAGAGTTTCCTGTTGACTACCATGATACCAAAGATCCTAAGTTCGAATCCAGCGAGATGGATTGTGGATGTACACTGATGAGCAGTCTCATAACAGAATGAAGTGGTCGTCCAGTGCTTACAGAACTTTAATGGCAATCTAACATCTATCGATTTATGATCATATTCAAAAACGTAACTCGGAGATGGTCAACAGGAAACCACCATCTTATCTCAACATAGTGCACGCAATATCGAGTCACGTAGACTAGTGGCCAGATTGTAACTTGGTGGATAGGATTCGATCTACACTAAGAAGAATCTGACATACATGACATTCATCACCATCCAGTTATCAATCAATTGTAAATACTCAATAAAACTTATATAAATGGTTTGAAGAAAAAAAAACTCAGATTATCAGTCGTAAATCATTGATTATCTATGAATTATATGATGTAACTGAAGTAATCTTGAGAACATTCTATAATGAATAGACATATCGTTTAGTTTGATTGGTATATTTAAATGACAATGAGAATGTGCCAGGATGATAAACAGAGAAATACGTTCCAGTATTATCATTAGCCTATATATACCAACGAATGTAAATAAAAATTGTTGACAACTATGATGATGAGATAATGGGTAGTAGTGTAGTGAACAAGAACACCAGTAGGCACAATCGAATGCATTTAACACAAAATTATAGGACTTGTTAATAACATCTAACAATCAAATAGTAAATGCTTAACTTGCAAAATGTCCATCAATTGACTCAAAATGACTCAGACTTCATTGTTCTTGCATTTTATTACAAATTGCATCCTGTTTCCATTTTTTACTGTTCGATCCTCCTTGTCTCTCTGCTTCCAGACCTTGTGTTCATGACTAACACCATATACTACTTATGTCAATATAAGTAGCATACACTACGGTAGTAGTAACAGTACTCACATAAGTGATGACGTTTTCGAAGCACTATAAACCATAAATGGTTTAGTGGCCCGTGATCTAATTCCATTTAGATCATATGTTGTTTGCTATTGCTATTACAATTATTTCTTTGAATGTTTACACGTGGAATATATCCTTTTTGAACAATCATTGTAGTGTATTTTAAAGATGATTTGTTATTGACATGTTTTCAAATGTTTAACATTGAAATGAAGATATTTCCAATTTGAATATAGATCTTTCTTTCAAAAAGAATGAATTGACATAAGTTAGAGAGAGAGCTATGAACAACAGTTCAGATTTTTCATCAGTTAACATACAATTCACAAAAGATTTTATTGAAACCGTAGTTTCAATATCCATAGTGTAGTATTCAGATATATCAACTTCAGTTTACAATACAGCATAATTCATATTTGGTACCATTGTTATGTCATTTACTGTGTTAAGCTCATATTACCTTATTCTAGCTTCTGGACAGGCTGATTTATCCATTCTACTTGAGTCACGTTTTGGCATTGTTACTTATTCACTTATCAACTCGGACTGTTTCTTTATATGAGCATGTGTGTGTGTTGTGTATGCGTACAACTTATCCTATTCATCACATGTCTGTAACTTATTTTTATCTGACCATAAATATTGAATAACGTTTGGTTAAATAGAGTTGGCTTACATGCCTTGTTCAGTGCGCATCGTTTCATTTTGTTTCACTCTCCTCTATTCGCTTCGTCCCTCTGATTGTCTGTCCACATCAGTGACTGTACAAAATATAAGTATTCAAAACTTGATTCACATATTTAACTTATTTAATTCGGTTATTTACCAACGCAAGTTAAGTCGATAGTAATATACGAGAATAGCCAGAATATATATTTCGGTAACAATCATTCAATACCAATCAACATATGATCTAAATGGAGTTACATCACGGGCCACTAAATCAATTATGGTTTATAATGCTTCGAAAACGTCATCACTTATGTGAGTACTGTTACTACTACCGTAGTGTATGCTACTTATATTGACATAAGTAGTATATGGTGTTAGTCATGAACACAAGGTCTGGAAGCAGAGAGACAAGAGGATCGAACAGTAAAGAACGGGAACAGGATGCAATTTGTATGAAAATACAAGAACAATGAAGTCTGAGTCATTTTGAGTCAATTGATGGACATTTTGCAAGTTAAGCATTTACTATTTGATTGTTAGATGTTATTAACAAGTCCTGTAGATTGCCATTAAAATTCTGTAAGCACTGGACGGCCATTTCATTCTGTTATGAGACTGCTCATCAGTGTGCATCCACAATCCATCTCGCTGGATTTGAACTTAGGATCTTTGGTCTCGTGCGCGAATAATTAACCTCTAGACTACTGAGCTGGCATCCACAACCCAATAATGATAATTATCATATGCTCACTAGAAACTAGCTTCTTGAAGGAATGCTCAGAATTCTAGTGAGAAATCATAACCAGTAAAGTTAATCCATATCAGGTAGAGACAGGTATCTATCTTAGTATAATGTAAAAGATGTTCAAGCAATTTCGTGGATTAGTTGAGGATAGACATTAACACCGTTATATATCAACTCAATGGTCTAAAGATTAAGCGTTCGTATATGAGACCAAACACTAACTTACTTAATTACGCCTGTTACTCTTCGTGAAGGAGTAAAAGCCGCTAACCAGCATTTTCCATTCAACCCTGTCCTGAACAATCCTTTCCAGCTCTTTCCAGTTCCTATTCACACTTTTCATATCTGCCTCTATTTCTCGACGTAATGTGTTCTTTGGCCTTCCTCTTTTCCGCTTCCCTTCAGGATTCCAAATTAGGGCTTGCTTCGTGATGCAGTTCGATGATTTGCGTAATGTATGTCCTGTCCATTTCCATCGTCTTTTCCTAATTTATTCTCCAGCTGGAAGCTAGTTTGTTCTCTCCCACAGATGGCTGTTGCTGATGGTATCCGACCAATGGATGTTGATTATCTTGCTCAGACAAGTATTTATAAATACTTGTACTTTCTTGATGGTGGTTGTTGTAGTTCTCCAAGTTTCAGCTACATACAGGAGAACTGTCTTAATGTTCGTATTCAAGATGCTGACTTTGATATTGGTTGAAAGTTGTTTTGAGTTCCATATGTTCTACAATTGTAGGAATGCGACCTTTGCTTTGACAATCCCCGCCTTTACGTCTGCATCTGAACCTCCTTGTTCATCGATGATGCTTCCCAGGTATGTGAAGGATTCTACATCTTCCAGAGTTTTGCCATCAAGTTTTTTTGGGTTTGTGTTCTCTGTGTTGAAATTGAGGACCTTGGTTTTCCCTTTGTGTATGTTGAGGCCTACTGATGCAGAGACTGCTGCTACACGAGTTGTCTTCATGCGCATCTGTTCGTGTGTATGGAATAAGAAGGCTGAGTCATCTGCGAAGTCCAAATCGTCTAATTGGTTCTGAGCTGTCCATTGTATGCTGTGTTTTCCCTCAGATGTCAAAGTTTTCATAATCCAGTCGACCACCAGAAGAAAGACCAAGGGAGAGAGTAGACAGCCTTGTCTGACTCCTGTCCTTACTTGGAATGCATCTATCAGCTGTCCTTCATGCACGACCTTGCAGTGTAGTCCGTCTTATTACTTCCGGATAATGTTGATAATCTTCTCAGGAACTCCGTAGTGTCGAAGAAGTTTCCATAATGTCCTCCTATCTACACTGGAGACTGAACACCCTGGGTTCGAATCCTGCGAGCGAGATTCTCAGACAAAAGCTTTTTCTAAATCATTAACATATCAATAAAACAACAACAACAATATATATATATATACAATTAATCAATGTAATTTCATATTACATAATAATGTGAATCAATTGTAATTTATATTTCCGGTCTAATTTCTAGAACAATAACTATTATTGCTAATGATTTCTATGTTAGTCAAAGTTGACAGAATTATTTTTTTCTGGTTAGCATTTGTTTTAGCGAGTTAGTTTCCTACAGGATGAGGACGCTAACACCAGGCCTAACCCTCCTCCTCTCTTACCCGGGGTTTGGAAACGGCAGTAACTCTAAAAGAGCTACAGGCGAAGTTATGTTATTCAATGTTATAACCTTAATTATATAGAATAGAATACCTAAGAGATATAAGAAATAACTCATAGTATATTATGTATAAATGATATCAATGTTTAAAAGGAAATGAATTAGACAATGATAGATTGTTATTTTATGGTACTTTATGGTTAATTTAGTTGTCATTTCCACCCCACCCCCATACTTCTCCACCTCTCCACCAACAAATATTGGAACAGTATTTATTTAATTCAAGGAAATGGTAGCCAAAATCTTAATAAAGGCAAGTATTGCCTTGTGATTATTATGTCTACTGAAATCTTTTATTAAGTAGTTTCTGTATCGATTAATTTAATCTGTAAATTATGTTTGTTATAGATTGATTTCAGTTGAGAGGCCATCCAAAACCATCAAGCATTGAGATTAGGTGTTTTCCTCTAGTATAGGTCTCCACAGAAGTACACATAAGTAAAACCCTGCCTAAGGACTGAACCTAGAGAATTCTAGTTTTGTGATGAATATTTATCCAAAAGCCTTACTATTGTAGTGAATGAGAACACAAATGAGGGGGGGGGGACAAAATTACAGAATCTCTTAGTAAAATATGAGAACCATCTAGTAATGTCATTCAATTGTCTTATACTTCATTGTTGTTTAGTTTCCACATCAACCACTCTCTATTGTCGTTCTCTTTTCTTTGATTTTCTTAACTTTCTGCCTCCAGGTATTTCACATTCGACTACTACTTATATCTGTCAATATCAGTAGCACACATCACATTACTAATTTAATATTCAGTATCTTTTAACACAAAATATGAGTGCATTTATTAATCTGTAAAACTCTGCATGGAAACCGTCTGAGGATACTGTCGATCTCAAGCCTGGATGAAAGAGAACTGTTAGGCATATGGAGTTAGCAAACCCATCTCATAGAAAACTAACTCACTACAAAAAACGCTAACCAGGAAAAATAATCCAAGTAAATAAATCTAGAAGTTGATTGAAATACAGATATCAAGGATTACTTATATTGATAGGTGGAATTAAGTAAAGATTCATTTATATTAGATTTTGTATTCACCAAGGATGAAATGAATCTAAAGACCCATTTAAAACCAGAAAGCAGTGTAGACAGGTTTGACCTCAATGTAAAAGTCCTCATCAGTACACATTCAAAACTTAATCATTGGTCGAACCTAGAATGTTCATATCACGTAATGACTTTTTAAAATCTAAGCTATAAAGCTGAAATTCAATAGTATGCGCTTCTATTTATTTGTTTATTTATTCAAACACAGAAACATTACTAAAAGAAGGTACTAAATAGATATGTGCCACATAAATCATTCGATTTTTTGTGAGGGTGGGATACTGACCGAGTGCTCAAACCAAAGTAACTGGTTTTCTTAGGGAGTCACACTCGAAGCCTTCGACCTAAACGTCTAATTTACAAGGCAGTAGAGCAACATAAGGAGATACATCCACATGGTATTCGGTGACCAACAATAGATTCATACTCCTTTTGTCCCATCAGGATCGTGGAGCCGTTGTGTACCATTGGTTTGGATTGAGGGTTTTGCAACTCTTCTAGGCGGAACCTCCATATCCACCAACCCGGTTAAAGCGCCGGACATTCGCTTTTTGTCTCCTCAATTTCGTAATCAACACTAATGCAGTGAGCAGGACTCCCTTGGTAGTGACTGTATGCACGTGGGCATTTGAGAGCATTTCTCAAGGGAGACCTTACTCTTCCTAATCTCAGCCGTACCAAGGCACTTGAGAGCTCCTAAAATTCAAATGATTTACAATCTAACTCATCCTTTATCCAGTTTTACTGATGATGGCTATTTCACTTCTCGCACAACTAAACTGTACCATTTATAATCCCCCATTAAAACCTGAGAAGCTCCTATTGAATACACGAATATAGTTTTTTTCTCGAAAGATGATAACGGAGATGGATTTAATTTATGAATGATATTTACAGTGATTTGACCTGTGTATTATGTGTGTTTGTTTGTGTATGTGTGTATTTATCACTCTTGAATTTCATACTGAAACAATGTAAATGTCCAATATCCCGATGAAACTACAATTTATGGAGGACGTTCGAGTGACGCTAGAATGACCTTGAGAATGTCCATCTACTTATTAGGATTAAATGAGGGTTATAAACTAACGGTTAATGGTTAAGAATTAGACTCATCACGAACTGATATTAGCTACAGTGACAATGGCAAGACTATAATTTATTGGACGAACCAATTACGTATAAGATAACAGGTCTCGGATTTTGGCTTAGTATTCATTCATTAGTTTGGCTAAATAGCGTCTTGACATTTAAGATAATCTCAGTTTATGATGAAAACCCTGAATGTAATTCCTAACCTTAACCATCAAATATACAGTCAGTCAGTCCTTAACAACTTAGAACTTTGTACGTACGTACATCAATTCGAGTTGCCATAACCACATTAGCACAGAGATACAACTGTCGATTCAAATCCCATAGTAGTAGAGATAGTAAGAGTATAAGCAGTAATCGGGAAGATTAGGGTTTGGAGATGTTATTTAAAGAGTATAATCCAGTGAAATAAATTTGGGAAGAGGAAAAGAAAAGGGACATAAAGAATACAGAAGATTAGAATTTGGGAGAACATAAAGAGTGTATGCACCTGTGCCACTGAAAACGATTTTGAGCCATGTCATTTAAGGTCTCTAACCATCGGTTGCTATCATCTCGCGGTCCCCAACCAGGTAGTCTACACCTACCGACATGGTTCAATCCACTTGTCAATGACTTCATAAATTTGTGCCATGTTTTGTTCTGGCTGCCTCTAGCTTTCTTCCAATTTAATTCCTATACCATTGAACATCGCACATCGGTGCAGTCGGTGGTTGGGCATACGTAACACGTGTCCCAATCATCTCAACTGATCAAGTTTCACTACTTCATCAATGGATTTGCCATCCTTCCCTAGTACCCGATTCCAAACAACTGTATTACTTATTCGGTGGTCCCAAGATATACGAACAATGCTTCGAAGACATCTATGATCAAATACTAGTAACCTACGAATATCCTCTACTCTTACCGGCCATGATTCACTGCCATTATCTTTATTTGATCCTAGTTATTAGATAAACACCCTGAAGGTTATTTTATCATCGCTCAAAGGTTATCCATATATTATAGTGTCAATCATTATTTAACTAAATGAATTTCGCGCTCAAAATTCAAGACATATTATCTTAAATCTAATTGGTTCATTCATAAACAATAATCTTACCGCTTATTTCTTTTGTTTATATAAATGAAATGTATCATTTCAATGATCTTTTTCTTCTTTTTCTTTTTCTTTTTTTCTTTTATTTGAATAGATTGTTTTATTAAATCAAAATTATGGGAAATTTTGTTGGACCAAGAAAAAAGTTATCAAGAGAAGATTTAACATTTCTTAAAGAGAATACACATTTTACTAAACGACAAATTAAACAATGGTATAATGGATTTATAGTAAGTGTTTATATACTACTATTATTATTATTATGTTTATGAATGGCTTTATTCAGTTCATCATATGTGTGTGTGGGCTGTGATACTGATCAGGTGCTTAAACCGAAGCAGGTGGTTTTCTTAGGGGACCACACCCTAAGCCTTTGACCTAATGGTCTAACCAACAAGGCAGTGGAGCATCGTGAGGAAATGTACTCCCATGGTAACCGGTGACCAACGATTAGTTCATACGCCATTTGTTCCTTCAGGATACTGAAACCCATATGCACCATTGGTTTGGGATCCGGTTAATGAGCCGGACATTCGCTTTTCGTCCTCACAATTTCGTGAACAACATCCTCGCCACGAGAAGGCAATGAGTAGGACTTCCCTGGCAGAGGCTATATACGCGTGGCCGTGTGAGAGCATTTCGAGAAGAGGGGCGTGCCCACCTGACTCTTGGCCGTACCAGGGTATTTGGGGGCCTTAATTCAGTAATATATGTTTGGCATTATTATATTTCGAGCTTAGATTATTTGATAAAAGTTGAGCAATTGAAAGTCAGGATCCTTCTCTTGAGTATAGAACAAGAAGAACCGAATCATTATTATAGTCCTCTAATCCATTATTAACATTTGTTCAATAGGGAATATTCTTTTAAAAGACGTTTGGATGAAGTATTTTTGGCTATTTCTGAGCTTCTTAGAGCTTACTCAAGTTCACCTATAGGCTTTCCTTACAAGCATCAGGAGGGGTTTTGTGGAGATTGTAGTAATTTCAACAGTTAAGATCATGAGTCAATTAAAGGTAGACCACCATGGAAAACATGGAAGCACTGGATGACCGTTTTGTCCTATTGTGGGACCCCTCAATTGTGCCCATCCACGACCTCGCCCCGCAGGATTCGAGCCCAGGAGCTATCAGTCTCGCGCCAAGCGCTTAACCAACTAGACCACTGAGCCGGCATCCAACGGTATTAATGTCTAGCTTCAACTGATCCACGAAATTGAACGACACATCCACCATTGTCTTTAATGAGTTACTACCTCACAACTGACCCGGTTGAACTCCACTGGTCACTGCTTCTCACTAGAACTCCAGGATGTATCTCTTGAAGCCAATCACCGGTGAGCATATGTTGATTAGTATCAGGAGGGGTTTTATAGAGTTTGTAGTAATTTCAACAGTTGAAATCATGAGTCAATATATAATACTTCAGAGAGTTTTCATTTTGTACCTCTTGATTGGTCCTAATGATAAATATTGATTGATTATTAGTCTAGACGTTAGCGGTTCAGTCAATCAATATCTAAATAATGTACATTCTTTTCGTTGTATATTACTAGTAATCACAATATCTGTGATTGGGCACTAGTATAATTTCAACAATGAAAAGTTGTATACATTTTAGAAACAAACCACAATAGGTTATACGATTGATTGACATAATGATCTATTAAAACAAATAAGGAAACAGTAAACTGATTGAAAGATCTAGATGGTAGGAATATATAGCCTAGATATTCAAGTAGGTTGTCAAGTTCTTTTAATTTTTAAAGAGACAAATACATTTAACTGACAAAACCTAATTAATTTCTGGATTTCATTTCTAATGACTATTCAACTTGTTAAAATAGAACATAATGTCAACCTATTCATTCATTCTAGGAGATTAGATACTAGGAAACAATGTATGTGTGTTCTTTTCTGTGTTTTACATCAATCTTTTAACAACAGTAATGCATCCCTATTCCGTAATTGACTAATAATAAACACAGACAGTACTGGGTTCAAGTTTCATAGTGAACATCAACTCTATGGTATAGGTACATCCAGTTGACTAGTCTCAAATATGACGAAACGCGTGTCCTGGATTTCACTACTAGTCACTATCCATCTTTGCTTTAAAAACCTTGTGACTTAAGGCTATATCGAAACAATCTGCACAAGATGTATATATTCAAGGCATGTATTAGCTATAGAATTACTACAGTTATCCATGTAGTATTTACGATCTAAGGAACCATAGCTGATTTAATGAGCCATTCGCGGTTTCACCGTTTTAAGGTATGTACTTGGACATGCATGGTTTAATCTCTGAGACAAGCATATGACTACTGGCAGGATCAACCAGTTTGTTCATAGTTATATAATATACCCTTGTGGGCCAGGGTAATTTTACATTGGTTTTCAGTAGAACCAGACACCATCCGGAGTTTCACGTAAAAACTCAAACAGTACAGCTCAACCCCGTTTAGCAGAGGAACCATACACCGTACAGGCTTTAACGCTACAATCTGAATAGTACAGCTCAATCCTGTGGCGCAACCCTACAGGTACCAAGCACCCTGGTGGACCATTTGCACCATTCATATACACACTCACATCACATGTATAGTTATTCCAATCAATGATCGCGTGAATCAATTATGCACAGTACGAACAGGCCAAAGTTGACCTATTCCGCTTACACGACAGTCAAACTCGTTAATATTAGGAATGGCGGCATCCCTTACAATGTCCCAATGACAATGGCCCTCGGGAACACTGAAAAACAACCACCAGTATGAATGAAATCGGTTAACCAGCAAACCAATTTTTGTATGAACAGTCAGCAAAACTTGCCAAAGCAATGCCGAACCGTCCATAATAACAATGGAGAACCTTCAGCCTCATATGAGACCTTCAGCTCTATATAGCCATATAACCATAAAGCTAATAAGATGCATATATACCAAATCCTAAATAACAATGAGAAACATAAGTAAAACAACACCAAATAAATTTAACCATAGACATTATTTAATTATATACCATTAGAAAAATAACTGTTTACTTCTTCTTTACCCCAACTCATTCCCTCACCTCCAATGAAGGGCGTATGTTGTCAGGTGACACAATTATATTACCATTTTTTTTTCTTTTTTCTTTTTGATTTCAATCATAAAACAATATCCCTTAACAACAGTCAACTTAGTCGGTAAAACAAAACAAAAAAAGATAATAATCATAAATACTTCAAATCATATGACATTTTATGGTTGATTTCATGAACAACAACAACCACCACCACCACCACAACAACAACCACCACCACCACCACAACAACAACAACAAGATAGTTAGTCCCTTTACATATGAACAATCTTCTATCAATCAATGAACAAATCTGTTCATTGAATCATTTCCTTATTCATTTATCTATCTAATTATTGATTATTATTCATTTAAAAAAAATATAAAAAAACAACTTAAGTGGAATTTTTTTTATTATTATAATGAATAACTAATTGAGTAGATTAGTTACTGAGTAGGATAGAATACAAAATTTCCCCTAAATTTTATACGTTTTATCGATTTTTCTTGTTGTTCTTGTTGTTGTTGTTGTTGTTGTTGTTGTTGTTGCTGCTGAGATACAATATATTTCATGCATTAATGTTGTTTATTTTTTTTAAATATTTATGTCACTTGGATATACTACTTTATGTACTTTATCTAAGTAGTAAGTAATTAAATCTTACTATATATTTACATATATATGTATATAGTGAGAGTAGTAACAACCATTTCCGGTGGACAAGTTACTATATGAAAAAAAAACAGAAAAAAAAAAGAATTTGGCATTTTTTTATTATTACATATTACAATATACCTAACCCTACTGATTGAAATCTTATATCCCCACATATATCTACACACAGAGACACACACACACATACATAATTACTTCTACATGGATACACATATACAAACCATCATGGATACTTAAATTGCATAAATTGATATTGAATGAAACAAGTAGGAAAGAGTAGATATAACCCTATACCTAATGTATATAGAGTTAGCAATAGAATATTAGATTGAGTGGAATAGAAAAGAATCAAATCGTTATTATTATTATTAGTAGTAGTAATACTATTAGTATTCAGTTTCAGTATCTCAGTTTTTACCATACTATTTTTAGAAACAATAAAAAAACTGAGGGTGAAGGGGGGGGGAAGTTTAATGTGTAACAGTTTATAAACCATTAAATATGGAATAAAATATTGAGTTTTTTTTAAGTAATTTACTTAATAGTAATCATTTTTACTATGGTTACTAACTAACTTACTTACTCACTTACTTACCTAGGCCTGTTACTCTCAATGGAGTATAGGCTGTCGACCAGCATTCTCCAACCCACTCTGTCCAATTGGTGTTCATTTTTCGCATGTCCATCTCCATTTCTCGAAGTAATGTGTTCTTTGTTCTCCTTCCTCTTCTCTTTTGGCCTTGCCTTGTGACGTAGTTGGATGCTTTCCTCAATGTGTGTCCTATTCACTTCTGGTTTGTTCTCTCCCACAGCAGGTTGTTACTGATAGTGTCTAGCCAACTATGTGTATGAAAGTACTTTCGTATGTATTACTAGTGTGGTGTATACTACTTATATCGACATAAGTAGTATATAACACTAGTCATGAATGAAAATATCTGGCAACAGAAGCTCAAGAAGATCAAGGAGGAAAGAATAAGAACAGATAGCAACTGGTATGGAAATACCAGGAATAATGAATTCTGAGACGATGGACTGATATTTACAAATGGAACAGTCAAGTTTGACACGATTAATAGACATTTTGCAAATGAAGTATTCACTGTATGGTTCTCAAATATTACTAAGAGATTCTGTAAATTGATGCTTGATTTTATGTCCCCACTTGTGTTCACATTCACTAACCTAGTGATTAGCCTACAATAATTCCGAATTCCAAACGACTGAGAGATTCTTATTATGTCATATAATACAATGTATATCAACCAGACAGATTGGGTTTCTAATCAAATATAAAACACTTATGAATAACAGAGCGAGATAAAAAATAAAGGGAAAGTAAGGATATGAAGAGGGTTTCTCTATCTTCTATGAAAGTCAAAACTCTATAGCAACAGATATGATCGTGTGACAGTTGAAGATCAATATATATATAATAGTTGAATTCATGAGTCGATTTAAGCTAGACCGACCTTTGTTGCTACCTTGACGTGATGGTCGGGCTTGTCTATCGTGATGAGCAAATCGAGCTATATTGGCTGGAACAATTGTTCCTCAAGGTCTTACCATGCCAGATAGGTCGGTTAAAGAACGATAAGACTAAAAGTAACAAACCCAAATTTCGAATACGAAGTCTTACTGCTGACTTTACAGACGTTTGACGGCAGTAACCTGTTTCCTTCAGACAACCAGAATAAAAGTGATGCTGCCTCCCCACAAGGAGTGGTTGAGTTCAAAAATGTCGAGCGTAAAAATACTCACCTCACCTTATCCCATGGACTTCCGTCTTCGGTGGTAAGGTCTCAACAATCACGGAGCCAACACGAAGATTACATACAAAATTGGCGTGTGTGACTGACCTCAAGCAATTGTCTCTTAGGCACTGCAGTTACGATCCAGAGTCACCAAGACCATCTTTAATCCAATTTTCTTTTCAGGTACCTCCAGGAACACCCTTCCACGGTGTAAACAACTGGGAAGTGATAAACACCTTCATATCTCGTACAGCACTCAAGACCACCATTCAAAACCTGGAAGCAGTGAACGGCCGTTTTGTCCTAGTATGGAACCTCTCAGCGTATTATTTTTTGTTCATTTATCTCAGTCAGTTAGTCAGCATCAACGTAGAACTTCGTATATACGCATATCAGTTTAAGTTGTCATATCATATTAGCACAGAGATACAATTGTCCATTCAAATCTCATAGTACTAGAGATAGTAAAATTATAAGCAGTAATCGGAAACATTAGGGTTTGAAG
This sequence comes from Schistosoma intercalatum, assembly GCA_944470365.2. Lineage (NCBI taxonomy): Eukaryota > Metazoa > Platyhelminthes > Trematoda > Strigeidida > Schistosomatidae > Schistosoma > Schistosoma intercalatum. The sequence goes on along the minus strand of OX103728.1, from coordinate 1,348,577 downwards.
ATGTTATTTGAGGAGTATATTCCAATGTAATAAATTTGAGAAGGGACATAACGAATTCAGAATATTAGAATTTGAGAGAATACCAAGTGTGGATATATGTGCTCCAGTGTTTCATCTATTCCTAGAATAGTCTACAAAGAGAGTTTTGCTAGATTAACCTCAATATAATTTATCTGAACAACAAAATTGAGATAGAAACTTTACAGCTCAATTCATAGTAGTTCAGTTCTTACATTATATTATTGATCATTTATTGATGCTAAACAAGACTTAACTACTAATATAAGAAGTAAGTTAATAAACAGTTTAATAAACTATACATACATTTCAATAGTTGAGATCATCAGTCAATTGAAGCTAGATCACCATAGAAAACCTGAAAGCACTGGAAGGCCATTTCGTCCTATTGTAGGACTCCTTAGCAGTGCTTTCAGGTTTTCCATGATGGTCTAGCTTCGATTGACTCATGATCTCAACTATAGAAATTACTACAATCTCCACAAAATCCCTTCTGATATACATAGATTGTTTACGATTATAATAACCAAAATAACAAATAAATGTATTCTCTTGGGGAATCTTGTTTATTTACTAATATGCTGGTAATATTATGAACAAGAACACAATTGAAGGACAGCCAAATATATTTCATCACCAAAAATTACGTTACTTACTTATTTGCGCCTGTTACTCCTCGTAGAGGGGGTTAAGGCCGCCCACCAGCATTCTCCATCCAACCTCGTCCTGAGCAATCCTTTCCAGCTCTTTCCAGTTATTCATCCTTTTCATATCTGCATCTATTTCCCGACGTTATGTTTTCTTTGGCCTTCCTCTTTTCCGCTTCCCTTCAGGATTCCAAGTAAGCGCTTCCCTAGTGATGTAGTTTGGTGATTTGCGTAATGTATGTCCTGTCCATTTCCATCGTCTTTTTCTAATTTCTTCTTCAGTTGGAAGCTGGTTTGTTCTCTCCCACAGAAGGCTGTTGTTGATTGATATCCGACCAATGGATGTTGATTATCTTGCGTAGACAACTATTTATAAATACCTGTAGATCATCTTTTAGTAAAATCTATGAACCATCCAGTCTCAGACTTTCGTTGTTCTTTCACTTCCAAGCCAATAATTTCTCTGTTCTCATTCACTTTTCTTAAATCTGCTTAACATTCTAACGTTAGACATTTTACTTTCAATTGATGATATATACTACTTATAACTGTTGACATCAGTAGCACATGTCATAGTAATATAATTAATGAGATTACTAATGAAAAAACAACTATTTGTATTTACTTATCTGATATAAATTTTATCAAAAATTATTTTATTCAGTTCGTATACTCTGAAACTACTTTTTGTTCAGTAATAATAGATAGATTATGATTATCAATGGAATGTACCATGTATGTTATGTCCTTATCAAGACTCATTACTTGAATAGATCCGGCATACTTCATTGTTAGTATTCATATTGGGACTCAAACGTCAGACAATTTATCCATTGTGCTTCTAAGTATTAGGAAGTCCATCTGAGAAATTACTATTCCCGATAGGTTCAGTATATATATATATATATACTTAGGAGTATAACAGCACCTCCTCTGAAGCTAGTCTTTGTTGTCCAGCCTACATCAGCTATAAGGGCAAAATGCTATTTAACCAAATGGATGAATGAATTTCGTGTCAAAATCCAAGATTTGTTATCTTATGGCCTGATTAGTTCGTCCATAAATTATAGTCTCGCTTCTGAGTTGTTCTTTCGTTAGTTGAACAAGATCTAATGGGATTTTTGTCGTTTCTTAACGTTGAATGTAATTGCTCAATATTCCAAATCAATTCAACTTGAGTTATTTATCTTAGTCTACCAAAAAAAATCAATAAAAACTGTTGTTATTTCATGATTCTTACTGATAAGTATACGAACTAAGGATCAAATTTGAATCAATTCGATTACCATGAGATGGTTCTCCTGTATAATCACTAAAAAATAGGGATTTGGGTTAACAATGATATATATATATATATATGTGTGTATATACGAACTCCACCTTGAGCCCCTCTGTGGCTACTATCGGTCCAAGTTCCCAATAAAGTAAGAGGGTTGGACATGTGGTTGGCCACCCCACCCTGTAGAAAACTAACTCGCTTAAAAAAACGCTAACCAGAAAAATAAATAATTCAAACTATTGAAACTCTGCCTTGAGAATTAGAAGAGTTATGATGCCTCATGATGAAAGCCGATTTCCTTAGGAATTCAGGAGTCCGATTCCCATTCTGACAACCAGAGCAACCATTTTAATTTAAATACATGGAATGTTTGTACAATGTAGAAGATTAAGGGAATCATTCAAATTGCTGTAGAAATGAAAAGATACAACTTAGAAATTGCTTATAATCAATGCAACACCTTCAGAAGAACTCTTCCACAGTGTAAACAACCAAGAAGTGATAGACAACCTCATTATACCTTGAACAACACTCATATCATGTATAGTCACATCATTGTTGTTGTTGTTGTTGTTTTGATTACTTTTCTTTCTTTCTTTATCTTTCACAGCGTGATTGTCCATCAGGTCAATTAAGTAAAAAGAAATTTATTGAAGTTTATTCTGGATTTTTCCCTGATGGTAATGCGGAAAAATTTTGTACACATGTATTTCGTACATTCGATAAAGATAATTCTGGTCGAATTGATTTTAAAGAATTTTTATTAGCTATTAATATAACATCAGGTGGTGATCCAGAAGAGAAATTAGAATGGGCTTATCAAATGTATGATATTGATGGTAATGGTACTATAGAACGAACTGAAATGGTTGAAATTATTCGAGTAAGTTCTTGTACAGATTGATTTGTTATCAACTTGAGTGACAAGCTTCTCTTTTTTTCAAAGCAAAGATGAATAATGATGTCTTGTAGTGGAATCTAGTTCGATGTATGTTTCGTCCTATTTGAGACTCATCAGCTAGATGTACTTGTATCCTATGAGTTGATGTGAAAAGAGAAAACAAAATCCGAACTACTGATTTACCTTTTATTGTTTTGTTCACCTTGACTAATTTACTAATGTTATAACTTGTTTGTGCTCCCTATCAATATATGATGTAATGATATTGTCAATTAGAGAACAATAGCTTATCGATTGAGTCAATAATGCATGAAACAAGTACAAACAGTGTTAGCGGGACATAGACTGGATTAAGTATGCTCAATGCACGATTGCTTTGGTGCACACTGATTGACTAATTCTTATCCAATCAGCACTAGTCGATAGTTGGAGAATACTCTAGAATCTTCTCATGTAAATACTATAAAAATACTAACGTTTTCCCTATTGTGCTTCTTGGCTTTCATCTGGCTGATTCTTATCCAATCAGCGTTAGTCAATACTTAGTGAACACTCTAGAAATCTCCTCATATGAAAAACTATAAATATACTAACGTTTTCTCTATTGAACTACTGACTTGCTTCTTGCTTCCATCTAATCTTGTTATTTGGAATATAATCTCTTTCCTGTTCAACTGTGTTCTATTTTTGGGGACTTGTTGAGTGATTTAGTGTCCAAGAATACTAAGCAATAGGAATAACTGGGTCATAACCGTAAGAGAGAAATATAACAAACTGTTTAGAGTATTTATCGGTGTTGCTTCCTTCCTGTTAAGTCTAGAAAACCAATCTTCGCTTCCACAATATGAATCATATATTTCAAATATATTGGGTTTATATTACAAACGAAACAGATCACCTTACACCATAAAATAGAAAATATCATTTGTTAGAAGGGCTTTTTTTAGATAGTATAGTAATTTTAATAGTTGAAATCATGAGTCAATTAGATATTAATACTGTTGAATGTCGGCCAGCTCAGCAGTCCAGAGATTAAGCGCTTGCGTGCGTGATTGATAAACGTTGGGTTGGAATCTCGCAAGGTGGATTCGTGGATACGCAATATTGAGGAATTTTCATAGTAGGACAAAACGGCCGTCCAGTTCTTCCAGGCTTTCTATTGTGTTCTAGCTTCAACTGACTCATAATCTCAGCTATTAAAATATAATAACATTTGTACAAGATCTAGCTAAACGTGGCTGTGAATGTGGGAGACAGTAATCAATAGACTGGGCATAAATTAAGAATGGTAAATCGTTTAATAATAGTTCGTAGATCGAAATAAAGCTTGTTATAAGAGAGACATGATTATGAATAGTTTAGTTACTTAACAATTGTACAATAGAAATATATGTATAGTATTATGGTGTGGGTTACTTATATCCACATAAGTAGTATATAATGGTGGTCAGGCATACAAGGTATCTCAGTAGAAGATCAAGAAGGAAAGAATAGAAACGGCACGCAATTCGTATGAAAATGCATAAACAATGAGATGCTCTGTAATTTCATGTTAAATACATTCAATTGTCCCCAGTTGTGTTCTTGTTTACTACAGTATTAGCATAGAAATGGATTTCAACAATTACCATTCATTAGCAAAGAATTACTTTATACCCAGTATCAGCTTGTATTGAAAACTTTGACCCTAATATAAAAATCTAACTTTAATCCTAATGCATCAAAACTAATGTCGATTGATGATGTAAGGTCTATGGAATGATAATCCTAACTCATAACACTAGTCCAACTCCTAGTATACATGTATGTGTGTAAATTGAACTTATTCCTTTCACTACAAGTGACAATTTCAACATATGGGTGTTAATTATTAAAATAGAATATATAATTTCTATTGTTATTAGATTGTTTTGTACTGATAGTTGTTTTATAACTAGGCATCAGTGGATGATTTTGATAGAGTATTGTTTTATGAACTGGATAATTTGGTTGTGGACGAGAACCGGTGCTATCAACATGGTATGGTAGCCGTCTTGTTTGTGAAGCTTTTATTATTATTCTGAACGATAGCACCAGCACAAACTTCTCTCTGTGTTACCCTCCAGGTACCACCCAGCTCAAACCCATAAATGCCCTAGTACAGTCGAGTGTGGGGGGAGTTGGCTGTCCTTCACCAAATGCTTTCACATGACCACACGTATACAGCCAGTACCACAGAAGTCCGATTCACTGCCTTCTGAATGCAGAATCGTTGTTTACGGAATTAAGAGGACGAAAAGTGAATATCCAGTGCTTTAACCGGGTTGGTGGATACGGAGAGTCCATCTAGTGGAGATGGAGAATCCTGATTCCAAACCAATGGTGAATATGGGTTCCAGGATCCTAAGAAAACAGTTGGCGTATGAACTAATGATTGGACACAGGCTACCATGGGACTCCTTCTTCTGACATTGCTCCACTGCCTAATGGATTAGACCTTTAGGTCGAAGGCTTTGAGTGTGTCCTCCTAAGAAAACCACCTATGTTTTTCTGGGTACCCGAGCATTATCACAGCCCACACACAAATCCAGAGACTTGTGTGGCGTATATGTATTCTGTGCCCAATTTTGTACCAATATTTATGTATACATATAAATCAATAATCCAGTTCATAGAGCAAACCCCATCATATTTAACTTTTTACAAAGAAATTTCAACACTACTAACAAGTAGCTAACGTAATATAATAAAGAAAATATCATTCATTACAATCAAAATATCTCAATGGTTAAGATCATGAGTCAGTTGAAGCTAGACTACCATGGAAAACCTGGAAGCACTGGACGGCCGTTTCGTCCTATTGTGGGACTCCTCATCAGTGCTCATCCAAGACCTCGCCCCTTAAGAGATTCGAACCCAGGACCTACTGGTTTCGCGCGGAAGCCGGCATCCAACAGTGTTAAAGTCTAACTTCAACTAACTACATAGAGAATTATCATTACTGACCAAACAACTTCTAAATATTCCAAAGTTTCTGTCATATTATGTATATAGAATGAACAGAATACAATAGTACAATGAATATTTGGGTAAAATATCAAAAAAATAAATGAGAATTCACAGGAACCGGATATTGTTCTGAATAAACTGATAAGTATATATGTATACAGTTATAGGGATGTTATGAACTATGCTTCTTGAATGACAACTAAAACTTATAAGTGAGTTGATTAATTCACTGTACCATATAAAAATCTCCAATTTTCTCCCTCCCTCCCTCCTTCTCTCTCTCTCTTAACAACTTATAACAGGATACAACAAATAAGTTTTATTCTAATCACTAACAACACCCAATATTAAAATATACTGAAAGTTGAAAATCATACTGCAGATGAGGGGGGTTTATATCTATTTGCTTAGATTGCATAGAGTTAAACGATTATGGAATTCATGTTTCTATTCTATCTTCACCCTCTCTCTCTCTCTCGCATAAATGACTATTGTCGGTAACCAATGGCAACGGGGAATTGACTACCTCAAACATAAATCATAGAAATTTGTTTAAAATGTTGATTGAAATCTTTTGACTGAATGATTAAAGTTTTGATTTAAGTGTAAATCTATTATGGATGTTCGTATATGTTTGTGTGTGTGTACTTTTGAGTAATTCACAATCAGTGAAATAAGTAGATTAGTTAAAGTGAAATAAATGTAAGTAATACAACATCTAAAAGTATTAGTACAATTAGTTCAAAAGAAGTGCTCGCTCGCAAAATCAGTAGGTCCTGAGTTCGAATCGCGCAGGGGGGCGATGTTGTGGATGCGCACTGCTGAGGAGTCCCACAATAGGACGAAACAGCCATCCAGTGCTTCCAGGTTTTCCATGGTAGTCTAGCTTCAACTGACTCATGATCTTAACCATTGAAAAATAGAAAACTTATATTAAGATTATTTTCCTTCTTAAAGTTATTCACTATACCTAGGATACATTTCAATGATTGTTGCTGTTACGGAAACTAAAACCAACTTGCTTACATTGTCTTCTATTAGATTAGTTTTACAAAATGATCCTTTCCCCATTGATTAGAAGACATCAAGAGAAAATCGTATCAGACTGTCCCTTTAGATCAATTAGCATTGAGATAGCAATTTTATTGATTTTCGTATGGAAATCAACACATACTCATCTCTTTTAAAGACCATGGTGGTCAAAGTATTGATCAACAGTACTAGGGTATGGCTAACATGATGGTTATTGTTTGATCTAAGAAAAGATATTTCTGTTTTATTTTCTGAAAGAACTAATAGGTCTGTGGATACTTGTGTTTATTCTGCAGCAATTTGAAAGACTCTTCTGGTCTTGCACATTGTACGAACATTCAATGTATCTAAATTAATGGTTACTCTGGTTGTCAGAAGGGGAATCAGACTACTGAATACCGAAGGAACTCAGCTTTCACAAAGAGGCATCATAACTCTTCTGAATGAAGACCTTCCAATTCCCAGGGCACAATTTCAATGGTTTGAATTATTTATTTTTATGGTTAGCGTTTTTTTAGCGGGTTAGTTTCCTACGGGATGTGGTCGCTAACCCCGTGCCCAACCCTCCTCTTTTATCCGTAGTTGGGGCCGGTGGTAACCTCAGAGCGGCTCAAGGTGGAGTTAGTTGTGTTTATTACTTCTGTCAAATTTTGTTTTCACTAGACAATGATGGATTGTATCGCTGAACAACATTGTGATCTAAATCTGTTCAGCCAGTTACAAGACGGTGATGATAAATTTAGAACTTATTGTTTTAAAAATTAGGATCAACGTATATATTTCAAGATTCTTACATCATAACGGATACCATATTCAGATGAATACCTTTAACCTTAACTCCTTATTCCCTGCCATATTTCGATAAATGAACCATGAATAAAGCATTTACACATACGTTATAAGCTTAACGGTTTAGTTTAGCTTAGTATTGTCGTATGGTTGTTAGTTTAATTACAAACGAAGAAAATACTTCCATTTACTGAGATAATACGATTATATGATTTGCTTTTTGATTGAAATCATGAGCTATTTAATGATAGACTATCATTGAAAACCTGGAAGCACTGGACTTTCGACTCGTCCTATTGCGGGACTCTTCAGCAGTGCGCATCTACAGTCCCACCTCGAGGGAAATATGATTTATATCGGAGATTTTACTGTCACTAAACTGGATACTTGATTAATTAGTTGTACGTAGACAAGGGTCACGTTACACTAGTCACATGATTTTTGATTAAAAGTAAAGAGAGATAAAGTATAGATCGAACAATAGATTCATTTAATACAAACACCAACAGTTCATGCACACAATAAAGCCCAGAGTAAGTTAAGTGTCTGTTTGTCTTCTCTCACAGTGTTAATGTCTAACTTGAACCAATCCACGAAATTGAGCCACCATCCACTATTGTCTTCCGTGAGTTACCTTCTCATAACAGATCTAGTTGAACTCTAATAATCATAGCTTCTCACTAGAACTCCAGGTTATACCTCTTGAAGCAAGTCACTAGTAAGCACATGATTATTATTATGAGAAGAGGGTTTTGTGAAGATTTTAGTAAATTTTTTAGTTGAATTCATGAGTCAATTGAAGCTAAGCCACCATGGAAAATCTAGAAGCACTGAACGGCCGTTTCATCGTATTATGAGACTCCTCAACAGTATATGTATATGGGTCGTTAAGATTTCTGAGCTAAATCGTTTCATCATGTAGCTTTCATTTCTATCCTAGGAAAAGAAATTACTTACTTACTTGCGCCTGTTACTCCCGATGGAGCATAGGCCGCCGACCAGCATTCTCCAACCCACTCTGTACTGGGCCTTCTTTTCTAATCCCATCCAACTGTTGTTCATTCTTCTCATGTCTGTCTCCGTTTCTCGACGTACTGTGTTATTTAGCCTTCCTCTTTTCCTCTGGCCTTGAGGATTCCATGTGAGGGCTTGTCTTGTGACGTAGTTGGGTGCTTTCCTCAATGTGCGTTCTATCCACTTCCAGCGCTTCTTCCTAATTAGGAAAAGAAATTAGCTCCTATTCTGTATCGAAATAAGTTTCTTACTTATTCCAAAAGTAATATAAAGCGCAATTTATAAAAGAAACCTTCATTCCTGACGATGTCACTTACCAGAGAATAATGAAAATGAAAGCTCCATGATTAAAACATTCAAATTAGGGAACTAGACAATTCCATCGCTATTTAACTAAGCTAGAAATCTCCAGTATTGTGTATATCACTACAAGGGAATATACACTATAGAATGGTATGGTTAATTTTAGGATTAGTCATATCATCTAATTGATAACAACTCTTCTGCAATCTATTTCGATGATGGTTCATTTCAGTTAAACCCTTTATATTAACTTACTTAACAGACAATACACATATTTCTTTGTATTGTTATAATCACTAGATCATATGATAGACTCTAGCTCAGTTGTTGATCCCTGAAATATCGCTCATTGATTCATTCTCTTCTCTAAGTATATAGGTACGCGAATCCCATTATTATTTGTCCTTGCTTTGCCTTACTGGTGCCCTTATGTGATATGACGATATGTTTGCTTATGTATTTGTTCGTACATACACATATTCACCTGTCTATATTAAATCCCCTCAATGTGTTCGTCGCTTTATGAGCTGTGTTATCCTCTAATAAAACTGTAGTTACCGCTTCTTATTGCTTTGTGATATCAAACTTCGTTGACTTAATTCCTTACGCCTGTTACTCCTCGTGAAGGAGTATAGGCCGCTCCCCAGCATTCTCCATCCAACCCTATCCTGGGCAATTCTTTCCAGCTCCTTCCAGTTGTTATTCATCTTTTTCATAACCTCGTTGAGGTTTGATATAATAATTATTATATAAGTGATTCATGAACAAAATCATTATAAAGTACTTCTATTTCTATTTTGACATTCTATCATATATACTATTGATTTACTTTATTTTAGGCTATTTATTCAATGCTTGGTACAGATAATACAGCTGTGGATATTAGTCCAGAAGCTAGAGCTGAAGAAATATTTGAAAAAATGGATGAAAATGGTGATGGTGTATTAACACGTGAAGAATTTATGAAAGGATGTATGGAAGATAGTCAACTTAAAGCTATGCTATTAGCTGATGATCCAATTGAATAAAAAAAGAAAAGAAGAACAATCATTATATAAATAATCAACAATAACACATCAAACAATGAATCATCTGTAAACAAACAAGCAAACAAACAAAGAATTCTATAACTAACCATTTCTCTTTAGCATCATCATCATCATTATCATCATCATCAGTATAGATTATTCATATTCATCTATTTTTCGAATTAGCGTATTCTACAGCGTGTTAGTATTCTATATGAGATAGAGTCACTCACTTCATACTCAACCCACCCCTTCTTTTTTATCCGAGCTTAGGACCGGCAGTAGTTCCAGAGGTCCTCCAGGTGGAGTTCATATACATATATATACATATATATATATATTGTTCTAAATAATGTTCCATATCTTTCTCATATTTGTTTTAATAAATTTTAAAGAATTTTCAGGCGGTTCATTCAAAACTTCACGATACATGTAATTTACTCATCTCTTTTTTTCTTTTTTTTCTTGAATATTTACATATTTCATTGAATCTATTCATATAAAAAGTATATTTTAATTATGTAATACACATTTCATATAGACATTTATATAAATCCATTGAATAGAATGAATCAATAAATTAAGAGTGAATAATAATACATATGCCATAGTAACCGTTTATTTCCTTTAATCATTTCTTGGATGACTTTTAGTGATATTCATGCCTAGTTCATTTATTTGTTTAGTTGCTAAGGAGATAAATGTATTTTTGGTAAGATTTTTCTTTTTTTTTTCTTTTCAATTTCTTCCTCTAATTCAACATCATGATGACACTTACAAAAAAAAAAAAGAAAAACACCAACAACAAAAACACGATGACGTAACATCTTTTCTTTTAATCTTATTCTCTATTCATCAATCATCAATGATCCATTGAATATAAGATCATTCATTATAGAAAAGTTTCATATGATGATTAAATGGGAGATTTTATTCTAAATAAAGTACATTGACAAGATTTCTAACAATAGGGCAAACTAACTATTCAAAATACATTCAAGTTTCAATAGATTCATCATATTACCTATTGAAATGATGATCATATCCACACACACACACGCACACACAAACCCCTTCTTTCTGATGATGACATAATAAATAAACATTGGATTGTTTCAGTTTCTTTATATATATTGGTTAACTTGTTTATTATCAGAAGGGGTTTTGTGTAACATCAATATAGAAACAATAAATGACTATTCAATCAGTATTTTTAAGATTTGATAATTGTGCATTTCTTTTCTCTCATTTTTTTTTAAAAAAAATTTTAAGAAAACAGGGTAAACCTTTTCAAAATATACCATTCCCCCCCTCTCACTCACTCACTCACTCACTCATTGTTACTCACTGACCTTCATCCACCCACCCACTTACCCACTCACTCCCTCGCTCACTCACTCTTACTCTCGCTATTATTATAAATGAAACCTTAAAATGTATATTTTGTTTGTTTGTCTTACATAACTCATTAAATTTTACTCATATTCTTATTATTATTGTAAATAATTGATTATATAATCAAGCATGGTAACAAAAATATCCATTCTATTCTTATGGTATGAATATATACATATACATATATACATTTGATTGTATACAAAATAAAATTGAGATAACAAGATTGTTTATCATTTATATAAATGTATAAATATAACACCTAACTGCTTTCCTTTCACCTTTATAGAATCAAGTTGAGATATATTCCCGTATCTGAGTTGAAAGCGACTGGGAACATATCCCAGCTTGGTTCTATAAAGGTGAAAGAAAAGCAGTTAGAGGTTTGATACTTGAACATCTAATCGACTATAACCATTCTATAGATCCACAATATAAATATAAATATATAAATTATCTTGTAGTATGTACTACTAATGTTCATAGATATAAGTAGTATGTATTGTTAATCGAAAATGTAATTTCTGTCAGAGTAAAGGATTAAGAAAATGAATAAGTGAGATTATAATTTATGAACAATGTTTGAGCGACATTAGACTGGTCTTGAAAGTGTCCACTTATTAACAAGGACCAAATGAAGGTTATAAATCAGTGTGTGAGGAATTAGAATTGATGATTAAGGTTAGTAATTAGGTTTAGAGGGTTTTCATCTCATCGTCAAAAATACCAAAATGCTCTTTAACCAAATTACTTACTTACTTAGACCTGTTACTCCTCGTGGAGGAGCATAGGCCACCTACAAGCACTCTTTATCCAACCCTGTCCTGAGCAATCCTTTCCGGCTCTTTCCAGTCACTATTTATCCTTTTCATGTCTGCTTCCGATTCCCGACGTGGTGTGTCCTTCGTCCTTTCTCTTTTCCGCTTCCCTTCAGGATTCCACGTGAGCGCTTGCTTCGTGATGTAGTTTGATGATTTGCGTAATGTATGTCCTGTCCATTTCCATCGTCTTTTCATAATTTCCTCTTAAGTTGGAAAAACTGGTTTGTTCTCTCCCACAGAAGGCTGTTGCTGATTGGTATCCGACCAATGGATGTTGATTATCTTGCTCAGACAACTATTTATAAATACTTGTACTTTCTTGATGATGGTTGTAGTAGTTTCAGCTTCACACAGTAGAACTGCCTTGGCGTTCGTATTGAAGTTTGTGACTTTGATGTTGGTTGACAGACAGTTTTTTTAGGTTCCATATGTTCTTCAATCGTAGGAATGCGACCTTTACTTCGACAATCCTTGCCTTTACGTCTGCGTTTGATCCTCCTTGTTCATCGATGATGCTTCCCAGGTATGTGAAGGATTTTACATCTTCCGGAGTTTCGTCATCAAGTGTGTTACCGTTGTTGTTCTCCGTATTGAATTTGAGGACCTTGGTTTTCACTTTGTGTATGTTGAGGCCTACTGATGCAGAGACTGCTGCTACACGAGTTGTCTTCATGCGCATCTGTTCGTGTGTATGGAATACGAGGGCTAAGTCATCTGCGAAGTCCAAATCGTCTAATTGGTTCTCAGCTGTCTATTGTATCTTTTCTTTTCCCTCAGATGTTGAGGTCTTCATAATCCAGTCGACCACTAGAAGAAAGAGGAAAGGGGCGAGTAAACAGCCTTGTCTTTCTCCGGTCCTTACTTGGAATGTATCTGTCAGTTGTCCTCCATGCACGCTTTAACCAACGAGGTGCATGAATCTCACGCCAAAATCCGAGACTTGTTATCTTAAAGCTGAATAATTCGTCCATAAATTATAGTCTCGCCGATTAAAGACAAGAGAATAAGAACAGTGAATCATTAGTCTGTAAACAAAAGAACAACCAAGTTTAAAACGATTGATGGATATTTTGCAAATGGAGAATTTACTGTATAATTCCCAGATTTTACCGAAAATTGGACGAATCAATCAGATGTAAGATAACAGGTCTCTAGGATTTCGGTGCGAAATTCATTCATCCATTTGGCTAAATAGAGTTTCAGCATTTAAGTTGATGTCAGTTCATGATGAAAAAACAACCCTAAATCTAATTTCTAACCTTAATCATCACTTGTAAATTATAATCCTAATTCCTTACACACAGGTTTATAACTCTCATTCGGTTCGAGTAAGTAGGTAGAGACTCTCAATGTCCCTTCAACGTCACTCAAAGGTCGTCCATAAACTATTGTCTCGCCTTTAGATGTTCTGTAATGTTATATTAAAATATAGTTGATTGTCCTCAATAGTGTTCTTGTTCACTACACTACTTATCTTCTTGATATTCATGATATATGTAACTGAATACGACTTTATTGGAACCTAGTGATCTCATGTGCAGAATTCCGCCACTACTCAACATTGTAGAAATGAAATTGGTTGAAGTTGAGCAATGACACTATTGGATGTCAACTCAGTAGCATGCAGGTTAACTGTTTGCATACACGAGACCAATATACCCTGAGTTGGAATCTCGCGAACGGGATCATGAATACGCATTGATGAAGTGTCTCATACTAGGACGAAACGATCGCCCAGTACTTCCAGTCAGAAAGATATAAAAGATAATTCTAGAGATAAAGAGTGATCTTCATAAAAGAAATAATATATAGTAATAATAACAACAATTTTACGCCATGGTAAGGATAAAAATGGGATGTATTTCTTTTGTATCTATGCTAATCATCGTTCGTTTAATGAATAATAAGAGATTTCTCACGTTTCAAGATGTTAGTTACGAAGTGATCCTGATGGATTTGAACGATTTCTATAATTAAACATTTAAGTCGATTTATAAATTAGTGAAGTGATTGGAATGGTTAAAATATTTAAGAATGAAGATTTGAAATGCTTTCCTCTCATCTTTTGTGAAACCATTTTGGAATATGTTCTAGTATTCGATTTGAAAGTAAACACTGGCTACGGTCTATATATGTTAATCCACATGGGAAGTGGAACTGGTAGATGCACAAATCACTAATAATCACTGTCATGAATATTAACATTTTAGGTGTAACGAACGAATTATTTATTTATTTGAACACATAAATATTGGTACAAAAAGGGGGTATCGAATACATATGCATCACACAAGTCACTTGGTATGTGTTTGGGCTATGATACTGCCCGGATTCCCAAACCGAAGTAGGTGGTTTTCTTAGGGGGCCACACCAAGAGCCTTCGATCTAAAAGTCTGATCCACAAGGTAGTGAAGCAACGCAGGGAGATACAGTGTCATGGTAGCTGGTGAACGATAATTGGTTCATATGCGATTAGTTCCCTCAGCATCATGTGGCAAATGTACATGATAAGTATGGAATGAGGGTTTTCTAACTCCCCTAAGTAGACCCTCCATGACGTCCGACGCAATGAAAGTGCCGGATATTCGTTTTCCGTTTTCTCAATTTCGTAAACAACACCTTCGCCATGAGAATGCAGTGAGTTAGACTTCCATGGCAGTGGCTGTGTATGCATGGCCCTATGAGAGCATTTCGAGGAGAGCTAACTCTCCTCCTCTTCGGATGCACCAATGTATTTTGGGGCGACGAACGAATTAACGAATAGATGGATTGATGAAATCAACATCTTATTCTCGTATGCAAGATCTACGAGTATAATTTCAATATACTACTTATGGATAGATATTTGTAAGTAGTTAATTTTGTATATGTATATAGAATAGTGAATTTATGAAGGAAAACATAATAGTTATCTACTGTGTGAAATTCCATACATTTTCTTGTTGAATAAATGTCATTACCAGATGGGTTTTTTGGATATTATAGTAATTTCAATGGTTAAGATCATGAGTCAGTGGAAGCTAGACCATCATGGGAAACCTGGAAGCACTGGACGGCCATTTCATCCTATTGCGAAACTTCTCAGCAGTGCGAATCCACGACCTCGCCCCCTGCGAGATTCGAACCCAGGACCTATTGGTCTCGCGCGCAAGCACTTAACCAGTAGGCCATTGAGCCGACATCCAACACTGTTAATGTCTAACTTCAACTAATCCACGAAATTGAACGACACATTCACCATTGTCTTCAGGGAATTACTATGTCACAACAGACCTGGTTAAACTCCACTGGTCACTACTTCTCACTAGAACTCCAGAATATACCTCTTGAAGCCAGTCACTAATGAGCATATGGTGGTCTAGCTTCAACTGAGTCATGATCTTAACCATTGAAATGTCAATAGTTTATCACTGACTTGCCTATGTTCCATTGAATATGGAACTTAATTCTTGATAATTATTTAATATCGGATTGTTTAACATAAAACGAAGATCAATTTCATTTGATGAACAGATTTCTAGTTTATGATCAATGAATTTGAACTTTTCAACTACTTTTGTTGTGACTTGTCATGTGATTTAATCATTAATCAAAATACGACTTCTACACTCATAGCATTGTGCCAAATCAATGACATAATGACTGGTATGAGTAGCCTAAAGTCCTTCTGGGTTCTTTTTCCTGCCTAATCTTGACTGTCGTTTCCAGAACATCAATATCAGCTTCCATGATATGAATTGTACATTTTAAACATTACTGGGTTTATATACAAACAAATCGAAAGTAACGTTTGTACAAGATCTAGCTGAAAGTAGCTGTTATTGTGAAAGATTATTATATAAGAAATATCCCAAGAATAATAAACCGTATCATAGTAGCCAATAGGTCAAATGGAAGTGTATAATAAAAAGAATGTAACTATACATATAATCTAGTTAGTTGATAATTATACAATAAGAATATTTGTATGATATTAGTCCATTCTGGTTAGCGCTTTTTTTGGCGAGTTAGTTTTCTACGAGATGAGTTCGCTAACCACATGCCCCCCCCTTTACTCGGGTTTGGGACTGGCAATAACCCCAGGGGTCTCCAGAAGGATTTTGGTGAAAGCGCGGATCGGCAAAGCAAGACTTGCATGTCTATAATTGAAGAACATCTGGAACTCAAAACAACTGTCAACCAATACCAATGTCAAAATTTTAATACAAATGTCAAGACAGTTCTACTGTTTGGGATGGGAACCTGGAGAACTATGAAAGAAATCATCCCGAAGATAGAAGTGTTTATTAACAGTTGTCTACGCCAAATACTTCGGATCTGTTGGCCAGACATTATCAGCAACAACCTACTGTGGGAGAGAACAAATCAAATTCCAGTGGAGGAAGTAATCAGGAAGAAGCGCTGGAAGTGGATAGGACACACATTGAAAAGAGCACCCAACTGTGTCACAAGACAAGCCCTCACATGGAACCAGCAAGGTAAGGTCAAAGGAGGAGAGGAAGAACAAAGAACACATTACGCCAAAAAATGGAAACAGACATGAGAAGAACGAACAACAATTTGATCGAACTAGAAAGGAAGGCCCGGGCAAGAGTGTGTTGAAGAATGCTGGTCGGCGGCCTATGTTCCATTGGGAGTGACAGGCGTAAGTAATTAGTTCACTAATAGCTCTCAGAAGTTACCCATAATTTAATCTTTCCTAGGATATAACAATTTCACTTTGTGATCAGAGTCTTTGAATCAGCTTTGAATAAGGAGTAAATTTCGATCAATGATTTTGATGGAGTTTTGTTCTCTGAGCTGGATGATTTGGTCGTGGAGCTTTTACCATTCTTCTGAACGACATCATCAACACAAACTTCAAGTAGAAATGAAGTGTTCGAATTTCTCCATATGCGTTTTACAGCTTGTCCTGTAAACCTCGATGCTGATTGATTCTTATTTACCTTGAACCTGTCATTATTTACTTCTTTGTTTTGGTTGTATCTCCTATTAGTTTGATTTTCGATCAATGAAATAATATCACGTGAGTATAATGATAGATTTTTAGCAACTCCTTGTGTATGTGGGGTGCTTTCTTCTTCATGGCCGGAGTATAACAGAAGACCCCCCGAAGCCAGTCGTTGTTGTCAACATGCGTCCAATGTGTTTCACTGATCCCAAGCACCTCTAGGTTATACCTCCTCACTTCTGCAGCTATTTGGAAGACTCTTCCGGTCTCCCACATTGTACGAGCATCCCACTTACCTAGACAAATGGTTGCTCTGGTTGTCAGAAGAGGCATCGGCCTCGTGACTTCCGAAGGAACTCGGCTTTCATCATAAGGCATCATAACTCTTCTCAAAGTGGGCCTTTTGACTCCCAGGGCAGAGTTTTAAACTTTTGAATAATTTTTTCCGGTTAGCGTTTCTTAGCTAGTTAGTTTTCTACAGGATGTGGTCGCTAACCCCATACCCAACCCTCCTCCTTTATCTGGGCTTGAGACCGGCAGTAGCCCCTGGAGGGACTCCAGGCGGTGAAGATCAGAAATTTGGTTGACTATCAAACATTCCAGCATGTAAAGTTAATTGACTAACAGTAATCATTTATTTGTTATTCTACAGTAATACAAATTTACTTAGTATAGTAACCTATCTATAGTTTCCAAGTTAAAGAATGTTTTGAAATCACTATTTATTGAAACCCATTGGGATTAAAGATTTGTCCATCTACATTTGTGTAATTTAATTTGTGTGTGTATGTGTGTGTGTGTTAAAAATGTTTGATTATTGTATGATATGATGATGAATTCATTACATGATAAAACTAACTGGTTTGAAATTATAGTGAAGCATAGCAAAAAGATTGAAGGTCCTGAGTAAAAATCTTGCATGCGAGACCGTGGATGCGCATTGATGAAGAGTCTTATACTAGAACGAAATAGCCATCCAGTGATTTTAGATTTCCATTGATGGTCTAGCTTAGATTGACTCACAAATTTCACTGTTATTCAGGAGCAGTACGGCAAAGAGTTCCATCAACTATCAAGCATGGGAGAGAACAAAGCAGATGCCAGTGGAGAAAGAAATCACAAAGAAGCGATGGAAGTGGATAGGATAAATATTCAGGAAAGCACCCAACTGTATCAAAAAGCACGTTCTCACATGGAATCCTCAAGACGAAAGGAAAAAAGGAAAACCAAAGAACACATTACGCCGAGAAATGGAGACAGACATGAGAAGAATGAACAAGAATTGGATGGAACTAGAAAAGAAGGCCCAGAACAGAGTGGGTTAGAGGATTCTGTTTGGTGACCTATTCTCCATTGGGAGTAACAGACATAAGTAAGTAAGTACGCATGGAATGACGATTGAAAGTCTTAGACTATGAAGTAAAATGGTTTATCATTTAGAGCTAATTTGTCACTAACGGGAAAGTTTTCATCTAATCACATCGATTTTTATTTTGCAATAAATAATCTAATAAACAATTTAATACATGATCTTCACAGTCTAAATGATGAACTGATCTTATCTAGACCACTACTGAATGCCTGAAAATACGAGACGAACATTTCGTCTTAGTAAAGGGACTCCTCTAGTGTATGTATGCACGATCTCTAAACTGTGAATCGGTCTCAGGACCTTCAATCTCATACACAAATACTTAATCTTCAGGTCAGTGAGATGACATTCAACAGTGTTCATGTGTAATCCTATAATCTATACAAATCAACGATCGTCAGTAATTCAGACATTTCTTTTCCTTAACTTCACAGCATACAATGGATTGTATGCATATAGATTTATTGCAAAACACAATATATGTCAACGATGTTTACTAATATTATCATATTGAATTATGCTGATCTAATACAACGATTGTTTATTTTCAGAAAGGGGATTTGTAGATATTATAGTAATTTAATCGTTGAATTCATGAGTCAAATGAAACTAGATCATCATTGAAAATGTGGAAGCACTAAATATTCATTTCATTCAATTGTGGAACTCTTCAGCTGTTCACATCCACTATCCTACTTCATGAGATTCAAACCTAGGACTTATCAATCTTGACATTCATTCAACAAGAAAATGTATGAAATTTCATACAGTAGATAACTATTATGTTTTCTTTCATAAATTCACTATTCTAGATACATATACAAACTTAACTACTTACAAACACCTAATCATAAGTAGTATATTGCAACGATACTCATAGATCCATCATACAAGAAGAAGGTGTTGATTTCATCTATCCATCTATTTGTTAATTCATTTGTTACACCCAAAATGTTAATACTTATGATGATGATGAAGATGATGATGATGATGATTATGATGACGATGTTTATTAGTGACAAATCTAATGTAATTTGATATGAATTACTCAATGAATTCAATGAAAGCCAACTGTTCAATGAGAATTGGAAGAATATCTGTAATATGATATTGATAAGAACAAGTTGAATAGGGTTTAAATTATCCTTTGCCATTTTTGTGAATGTTCTATGTTCTTTGTTTACATATACAATAGTCTTAAGTTACTATATTCATATGATAAGTTTGTAAATTGGATCTTATATACAAGTGATGGTTTAGAGGATCAACTTGTTCATTTTATTTATTTGAACATATAAATATTGGTACAAAGGGGGCACCGAATACATAAACAAGTTACTTGATTTGTGTGTGTGTGGGGTGTGATACTGCCTAGGTACCCTAACCGAAATAAGTGGTTTTCTTAGGGGACCATACTCGCAGCCTTTGAACTGAAGGTCTGATCCACAAGGCAGTGGAGCAACGTCAGGAGATGCAGTCCCATGGTAGCAGGTCACTAATGATTGGTTTATACTCCATTTGTTCCTTCAGGATACTGGAGCCCATGTACACCATTGGTTTGGGATGAGAGTTTTACAACTCCCTAGGTGGACTCCATGTTCATCAACCCGATTAAAGTGCCGGACATTCGCTTTTCATCCTGTCGATTTCGTAAACAACACCTCTGCCACGAGAAGGCAATGAGTAGGACTTCCCTGGCAGAGGCTGTATACGCGTGGCCGTGTAAGACTATTTCGAGAGGGAGAGCGGACTCTCCCCACTCTCGGCCGTACCAGACATTTGTGTGCATCCTAACAATTAAAGTGTCATAAGTGAGTTTATAATGAAAGATACATTCAAAAAAATTTCATAAATTAATTGGTTAAATACTCTAATGAGTATCTTTTAAATTCGTAGCAGGAAAATTCACTACAATAATAGATTTAGCATATTAACTTATGATAAATGTATATTTGACGTTTACCAGGATAGAGCTATACAGTATGAAACACATATGTACACATTGTTTAACACACAAGGTACATTCACCTGATGAGTCTCAAATAGGACAAAATATCCATCTTCCATTCTACTACTAATCATTAACATTGATTTTTACTTAAAAACTTTGTGACTTAAGGTGATATCAAAGTAATACGCACAGGATGTATATGAACCGATAAGAGACTGATCAATTGCGATCCTAATCAACAATCAGAAGATACAAGTAAAACAACATCAGGCGAATTTACGAGAATAAGTTGTTTTGAAATGTTTATTTAGGATTCATAACATCGAGTTGAGTGGGTGGATGCATGTATGTATGTACTAATGTAATTGCATATAGACCCCTAGGAGATTTTCAATTTATTTATCATAATTTACAACAATATGCTGTATAGTTGATTTTAGTATAGTTTCTTATTCTCCATGTTATATCTAGGACTTAAATTCTAGCTATACTATAGTGTGGCGTCGAGTCGCGGTTGACTAAGATCACCACTACAGGAAGACTACGTGCTAGTTAACCGATAAGATCTCCCGTAGGCCAAATATCAGAAGGCAGTTGATGGCCGTAGTTGAGATGTATTTGTTGGCGATAATGTGGTATCGAAAGAATACTGAAATCGTGCCAAAGGATTACAAGTGTGGTTACCGAGCGTAACCGAATTCGTGCTAGGTCACAATCAATGGAAGGAAGAATGTCTTTAGTACAGTTAAACAAACAAGTAGAATAAAACAATCCCTGGTACAATTGGTTATAATAATACTAATTGTTTCCATTACACCAATCGTGTTTTCCTTATAAAAGTAGGTTACTACAAGCTCATCGGGGGCCATCCCTACATCAAGATATCTAATATCTTGATACTATATATATTACTACTTAATAATACTAAACAAATATAAGTAATATATGATTATTTTGATTGCTCAAAATGAACAACTTCATTCAACACATACACATATTAGAACGAACCTTATCTATTCTCATCTAAGTACTATAATATCTTATTGTTATTAGATTAGAAAGGATAATTCAATGTTTGTTTACATATTGAAATATGATTGGTTAACTATTACGTCACATTGAAGATAAGGCAAGATAAAGATATATAAAGAGAGAAAAGAAAAGAAAGAAGAGAAGCAAAAGAAAAGAAAGAAAGAAAAGAAGGAAAGGAAAGAAAGAAAAGAAAGAAAGAAAGAAAAGAAAGAAGAGAATAGAAGAGAAAGAAAAGAAAGAAAAGAAAAGAAGAGAAAAGAGAAGAGAAGAAAGAAAAGAAGAAATCAACAAAGAAACTATACAAGGATTTATATTTGATTTAATGAGAAAATGACAATTTTACAAGGTAAGAAATGTTTTTAACAAGAAATTTTGAACTTAGCTTTCGCGCTACTAAACACTCATCAACAAGATGTATCTGTATTATTCTTAAGGGAATTGATACTATCTGATGGTTTCAATATCATATCATCTAACTTCACCGTTAGAGATGTTATCTCCGGGTTGCGATTGATTACTTGTAGGAGTGAGATGTATTTATAATTGACTGATCACTGGATGGTGATCAATGTCATGTAAATCATGTATGTATCATTAATCGAAAGTAAAATGTTTGACGGCAGAATATCTAAGTTGATTGTTGTAATAAATTACTTATTCAGTACAACTGTAAAATTATTTTGGTCATTACATTCATTAGTTTAATTGTGAGGTTATTTATTATATTCCTTTTTCGAGGATATGAGTCATTTGAAGCTAGACCATCATGGAAAACCTGAAAGCAGTGGATGACCGTTTCGTCCTCTTGTGGGACACTTCAGCAGTGCGGCCGTTCAGTGCATTCAGGTTTTTCATGGTAGTCTAGCTACAATTGACTCATGATCTCAACTATTAAAATAACTATCATATCCATAAAGACCCTTCTGAAATATTAGTTTCTTGTTTGAATTCGTAGATGGAATTGTTTTGATTCTGAACACTTCAATGTTGTTTTAAACGTGGTGTTTTCTTCTTATAAGTATACTCTATTGTATGTAATTAGTATTTCTTGGGTAGATGATACCTTGGTATAATCAAAAACTTTATTATATTTTGGATTGTGACAATCAGTAGAATACAGAACATGTGTTTCATTCTAGTTGGGACTCATTTGTTATCTAAGTGTCAACTGTTTCATTCTAGTATGGAACATCACAACAGTGCTCATTTACGATCCTGAACGTGAGGACCAAATCAGAAGTCTTTAGTCTCATGTATGAATGCTTAACCGTTAGACCACTGTGTTGACATTCATTAATGCACGACATTGTCATTCGGCTTTTAATCATAGTGAAACATAAATCGATTCATGAATTTAGTGCAATTCAAAAATCAACCATAATTCCATACCGCTTTGACAAGCGGATTTCTAGAGTTTTAGTGAGAAGCTGTGACCAACGGAGGTAAATCGTGTCGGCTTAAAGACAATTATTCACTAAAGACAGTAGAAGTTGATCGCTCAATATTGTGGATTAATCAGAGTTAGATATTAACACCGGTGGATGTCGGCTCTGTGATATGGAAACTGATGTTTAACGCACGAGATCGATAACCCTATGTTTGATACTCACGTTCAAGGTCGTGGATCCATAATAATGAGGAGTTTTGTATTAGGATAAAATGGCTGTCTAGTGCTTCTAGATATCCAATGTTTGTCTAATTTAGACAGATTCATGTTTCTGATGAAAAACTGACCATGCTCAAGCATTACAATGTAACTAAAGAAGCACTCTCATTGACTAATGGTTTAAAATGTTGACATATAGTCATATGGGTCATTAAATATATACCAAGTCACCTTGATCATAGTAGGAAAAGTATGTATCAGTCGTGAATCAATGAATTAAAATGTTTGCTAAAGAATCACTTCAATTTGACGAAAACTCAAAATGACACATCATATCTACTATTAATTAGATATCAAAAGTGGATAACGCGTTTAAAGTGAACGGTGCTGAATTCGAGTTTCAGAGTGAACATCAACTCTGAGATCCAGGTCAATCCAGCTGACGAGTCCCAAATAGGACGAAACACACGTCATTCATTCCATCGCTAGCCACCATCATCCACCTTTGTTTATAAAGCTTGTGACTTAAAGCAATATCGAGGCAATCTTCACTGGATGCATATATGCCAATAAAAGACTGATCAATTTCAATCTTAAAGCTCAATGAGAAGATACAAGCCAAATAATGCCAAGTGAATTTCACCTTGTCCACGTTCTGATGTATTTTCCTCCTACTTCTCTCTCTATCACATTCGTTCTGAATGATTTTCCATTTATTTATTGATCCATATCATATTCACAATTACTTTATGTTTCAGATCTAATGTATTTGAAAGAAGAAATTGAAAGAAATATAGAAATGAACAAGTCAAGAAGTGATATTCCTTGATGAATTCATTAATTGTAGGTCTAATTTATGTTGATAATTGTAGACTATCTGATTAGAGTATTGTTAGTACTCACTATAACCTATAGTTGAAGGTGTTATGTGAAACTCTACTTCTATCTGAATTTTGTACTGATGATGATGATGATGATGATGATGATGTCGTTCAGAAGAATAATGAAAGCTTCGAGATCAAATCATCCATCACAGAGAGCAAAACTCCATCGAAAACAATTTCTTGTATATCTTCCTATCATGTCTTTTCAATGTTTTTAATCTTTTTCATTAGCCCAACAATTACTTTCATTCAATCAATCTATTTCTCATCTTTCAAATACTACTCATAAGTAGTAAACGACTTAGTTGTTAAAGAATAATAAGCTGATGAAAAAAAAATCAAAATGGAGACTAACAAATTGAGTTAAAGGAAATTTCGATTCATGATTAACTGATGAAACTGTTCGGTACTTTTGATTTTATCAGAATCAAGATAGAAAACTATAGTTTATTCTTGTAAACTTTAAGATTTGACGGCAGATGGTATTCATTTTGTAGAGATTTGTAGTTATTTACTTACTTACGGCTGTTACTACCAGTGGAGCATAGGTGGCCAATCCACTCTGTCCTGGGCCTTCCTTTCTAGTTCTATCCAATTGTTGTTCATTCTTTTCATGTCTATCTTTATTTCTCGGCGTAATGTGTTCTTTGTTCTTTCTCTTCTCCTTTAGCTCTGAGGTTTTTAATTGAGGTCTTGCCTTGTGACGCAGTTGGATGCTTTCCTCAATATGTGAGAGATTCGTGATATACATTTTGAAATAATTTGCTCAAATTGTTTAAGTCTAATGTGAGAAA
This sequence comes from Schistosoma intercalatum, assembly GCA_944470365.2. NCBI lineage: Eukaryota > Metazoa > Platyhelminthes > Trematoda > Strigeidida > Schistosomatidae > Schistosoma > Schistosoma intercalatum. The sequence goes on along the minus strand of OX103728.1, from coordinate 1,323,772 downwards.
GAATTCATTGTCTGATCACTAAATGAAATGAATTGGTTTGTAATGTAAACACCTGAAGTACTTACCTATCTAGATACGGGTTTTATTCAAAACACAATGATGAGAGATAATCAACAGGAAACTCTTGATATAATTGACACTAGTAAGCATGATATACTTGTAATTTTGAGGAACTTAATGCTCAATGTTATGTTTTAATCCATTTCACTCAGCTACACAATTTAAGACAATAGCACTAGGCTATTCAGGTTGAGGTTGATATCCTCTATATAACTAAGTTATATACACACTTGACTGAACACTGAATATTGATCAATGTCATTTTGAACTTTATTATTATTATTAGAAGCTTTATTCAACATTATATTTTTAGTACAACATAGAATTCTCAGCATAAAGTATTTCAACAAGTTTCCTTTTCTTATACCTTGATCGATTGTGACGATAAATTTTGAATGATGACCAGTTAGATGTTAGGAGTTCGCTAATCCACATTTGATTAATGTTCATTCGTTTCAATGCATATTGTCGGCCACCATGATGTCGCTGATTGTACCTTTTTGTATCCCGTATAGCGAAAGGTTGTAAACTTTTCATAAACGCGCCTGAATAGATTGTGTGCACAATAGACATAATAATGAGCTTGTAGCGGTAAATAAATCCCCAAAATAAATAGCACTAAGTTTTCGACATTGGATGCTGACCATATGTTTTAGTGGACTCATCTAGCTGAAGGCGATCGGTCAGGCATCCGCACCAGATCACGTGTGGTAACGCCGTGCTCAACATCAATCGCAATCGCTAGCCAGATTAGATCAGAGAATTCCGATATATTGGTCATCGCCAAATATACTCTTCCGATCTCCTCGACTCTGTCTTTTGATTTCTCTGGGTGGGAACGAAATACATTAGAAGGTGTTACTGGTAGAAGCGTTGTCAAACACTGAATACCTGTGACATCATCATTGGTGAAACCGACGTGATCTGGTACACCTTATTGCAACTGTGAGTCTGTTCCTTTTTGGGATTTTTATATATCATTGCCTTATTTTTTATTTTTTTTAAACATTGTGATTTTTTTTCGTGTTTTTTCTTGGATATATATATATTTTCCCCTCGTTCATTATCGTACTTCATACTTCATCATGACTGAACAGACACCTAAAGTACTCAACCTTAAGACTTTGTCCCCGCCTTCGTTTCAACTGATGCCTTTCTGGCCCGACAACATCGACGCCTGGTTCTGCTACGCAGAAGCCGACTTCTCCGAGCACGGCGTGATCGACACACGTGCACAATTCCTCGCAGTAGTCAAGGCACTACCGCGCGAATTCAACAGGTACGTGACACCTAGTATGTTTACTAGTGATGTTTCCGATCCTTACGAAATCTTATAACGCTCGATTCTTAAACAAGGAGATCTAACCGATCGACAATGGTTAGATCGACTCTTCAATAACATCGATCTGCAACACGGTTCTGCAACAGACATGTTGCAACGGATGAGAGAGGTAATAGGCCCAAGAAATTTCGACGAATGTCTATTCAAACAACTTTTCTTGTCCAAACTTCCCCAACATGTGCAAGCAGTTCTGGTCTCGTTTCAGAACAACGCCTTAGACGAGCTAGCTGCATATGCCGACCGCATTTTAGAAATTACGAAACCTTCTATTACCGAGGTATTTTCAGCCAAAGAAAAGCCTCAAACCACTCAGAATGACATAACCGAAATATGTCATACACTCACGTGTTATCTTACTGTGGTGTTTGAATGGACTAATGATACCTTTGTACTGGTTGAATGTTTGATTTCGAATTCTAAATACAATACATTCGTTTGTGCCTGTGTCTTCTTAATTCAATTGCGTTAATCCTGGAATTCCTAATTCATACGATAATTAGAATACTATACTTACTCTTCGTACCGACCGTAAGAGATCGCGCACTCCACGTAGAAGCATTTCTCGTAAGCGATCTGTCTCTAGACTACGAGAGACAGATAACCCCGACTGGTGCCGATATCATAACCAGTATGGAAAGTCTTCCAGCCGGCACACGTTAACGGCAACCGTAGCCGGCGAACATGGCCATCTGTTATACGTAACAGATGTGACAACGAGAGTTCGCTACCTCGTCGATACTGGCGCAGAAGTTAGCGTTCTCCCAGCGAATCCCAACGATCGGCTTCAAGAATCGGCCCTAAACTTACAGGCGGCAAACGGAAAACCGATCGCTACGTATGGAAAAAGGTACGTTTACCTTAACGTGGGTTTACGCAAACCCATCCACTGGATTTTCGTTGTTGCAGATGTTTCTATGCCAATCATTGGTATGGACCTTCTACAATACCACAATCTGATCATCGACACTCGCAAACGGAGGCTAGTAGACGAAAACACTAATTTGTCCGTTTGCGTAACTTCTTTTACTGGTTGCAGAGTATCCCCAGTCACAGTTAAGCATATGATAGACCCACTCTATCAACCACTACTAGATAAGTACCCTGGAATACAACAAACTCAACCGAAACTACCGTGTGTAACCAGCAACGTTACACATCACATCACGACTACAGGACCACCTGTATTCTCTAAAACACGACGACTAGCTCCTGAAAAGCTAAGGTTAGCGAAAAACGAATTCGATCACATGATGGACTTAGGAATCATACGACCGTCAAGTAGCCCATATGCATCTCCGTTGCACATGGTCCCTAAAAAGGACAGCAACGATTGGCGTCCAACTGGTGACTATCGGCGATTGAACGAGAAAACCATTCCCGATCGTTACCCGTTGCCTCACATTCACGATTTGACAGCTACCTTGAAAGGTACAACTGTCTTTTCGAAAATCGACTTGCTTAAAGCGTATAACCAAATCCCTATGGCTACTGACGATATACCGAAAACAGCTATCATAACTCCCTTCGGACTCTATGAATTTTTGCAAATGCCTTTCGGTCTAAGGAACGCTGCTCAAACATTCCAAAGATTCATAGACGACGTTTTTCGAGGTCTCAACTTCGTACACGCGTATGTTGACGACTGTCTAATCGCAAGTCCGGACAGAGAAACACATCTCAAGCATCTGGATCTTGTTTTCGAACGACTACAAAAACATGGCATTACTGTAAACGTTCAGAAATGCCAAATCGGAACTGACTCACTAGACTTCGTAGGACACACTATGGAAGCGCAAGGCATTCGACCCCCTAGAACCAAAGTGGCGGCCATTCTGGATTGCCCAGAACCGACCACCATCAAGCAATTACGCACGTTTAACGGCCTCGTAAGTTTCTATAGGCGATTCATACAGAAATGCGCATTACTTATGAAACCTCTGACCGACAAAGTTCGTGGAAATGCGAAATCCATTAATTTGGACGACACCGCACGAAAAGCATTCTCCACAGTTAAGGAACTGATTGCTAAAGCAACAATGCTCGCACATCAGGACACCCGAGCACCCATTAGCATCGCAGTAGACGCATCCGACTCAGCAATCGGAGGAGTCTTACAACAATGGGTTAACAACTCTTGGCAACCCTTGGCATTTTTCTCTAGAAGGTTGCTAGACACCGAATCGAGGTACAGCACATTCGGTAGGGAACTCCTAGCTATGTATTGTGCTGTACAGCATTTCCAACACTACATCGAAGGTCGTGAATTCACTCTTTTCACGGACCATAAACCACTCACTTTCTCGTTAAGCTCTCCTTCTGACAAGTACTCTCCGCGTGAGTCTCGACAACTGGACTACATTTCGCAGTTTACTTCAGATATTCAACATATTTCTGGAGCAAACAATGTAGTTGCAGACGCTTTATCTCGTATAACTTCCTTGAACAGTTTCCAAGGAATCGACCTTCTGAAACTCGTCCAGTTTCAAAAAGAAGACACTGATCTTCAGCACGAGTTATCGTCCACAACACTTAAACTACGCATCAAACAGATGGGAATAGGTAGGTAATCCTTACTGTGTGACACATCTACAGGTAGGGATCGCCCAATCGTGCCGAAACATTATCGACGCAATGTCTTCAATACATTGCACAAACTTTCTCATCCAGGTGTTCGTGCAACCATCAAGCTTATAGCAGAACGGTTTTGCTGGCCTGGCATGAATAAAGACGTGAGGGAGTGGGCACGCTCCTGTGTAAGCTGCCAAAAGCTAAGGTAATCAGGCACAGTAAATGTCCCTTAGGCTCTTTTAAAACTCTCGACGCTCGTTTCGACCATGTTCATCTGGATTGGGTAGGACCTTTACCAGATTTAAAAGAATACTCTTATCTCTTAACCTGCGTAGACCGTTTCACTTGATGGTCAGAAGCAGTACCTATCAAGGACATTACTGCTGAAACAGTGATCCGCGCCTATTTCGAACGACGGGTAGCAAACTTCGGCCGTCTTTCAACTATCACTACGGACCGTGGACGTCAGTTTGAATCCGAACTTTTCCGTCGTCTGACCACACTATTAAGAATCACTCGCTTCCGAATGACCGCCTACCATCCACAAGCAAACGGGTTGGTAGAACGTTTTCACCGAGAACTAAAAGCTTCACTATCAGCTGCAAACGTTTCACAGTAGACCGACGCTCTTCCACTTGTCTTGCTAGGTATTCGCAGTGCAGTGAAAGCTGACATTGGATGCACTGCGGCTCAACTGGTTTATGGAACGACACTTCGACTTCCAGGAGAATTCGTGGATCCTTCATCCTTTTCAATGAACATGGATCTAAGCTCCCACACGAACAGGCTTACAAACGCAATGCGTTCAGTTAAACCTGCTTCCACTCGAACTCAATCAACTGATGTTTTCGTTCAACCTGACTTACGATATAGTACACACGTTTTCGTTCACCGAGAGTCGCATCAACGACCATTCGAATCAGCATACGAAGGACCTTTCAAAGTTCTTCAACGTGAATCTAAGTACTATATAGTCAACAAGAACGGAACCAACGATAGCATCAGCATCGATCGCTTAAAAGCAGCGTATTTAAAAGTAAATCCTATCTACGTGGATCTTCCTTCGGTACAATCGAACGACACGACTCCGACACTTATAATACCTCATCCGACAACCAACATACACGATGATACTTCGACAGTATCCGAAAATAAACTTAAAACGACGCGTTCTGGAAGAAGGGTGAGATTTCCAGAACATTTAAACGACTATTGCACGTAAGGCACTTCTCGACATTTTATATTATTTTTTTTAAAAAACAAAAAACCATTTTAATATGCTTATATATTTTAATTTCTATTTTTAAAAAAAAACAAAAAAAACAATATTTTTTTAACGCTATTACGTGTTCATGAGTTTATTTTCCATTTTTTATCCGCCGACATTGTGTTTTTACGCACATACGAGTGTATTTTCGACATGCACTTACATTTTCTTTTTTCTTTTCCAGGACGACTGGAAAAGAACGATGACGTTTATGAGGATCCGAAATTTTCATTGTACATTTTCTTTTTTTACTATGTTGTACCTCCGTCCCATATAGTAAGGAAAGACGACCAGACGCTGCTACACTTAGTAAGCTATCAGAAGAGTGTTTACCGACGACAAACTCGTTGGGTTTAAACCTCTGGCTGGCCACGTCTTAGGGACATCACTGCCCCACTAGTGGGGGAGTGATCTGTAGCGTTAAATAAATCCCCAAAATAAATAGCACTAAGTTTTCGACATTGGATGCTGACCATATGTTTTAGTGGACTCATCTAGCTGAAGGCGATCGGTCAGGCATCCGCACCAGATCACGTGTGGTAACGCCGTGCTCAACATCACTCGCAATCGCTAGCCAGATTAGATCAGAGAATTCCGATATATTGATCATCGCCAAATATACTCTTCCGATCTCCTCGACTCTGTCTTTTGATTTCTCTGGGTGGGAACGAAATATATTAGAAGGTGTTACTGGTAGAAGCGTTGTCAAACACTGAATACCTGTGGCATCATCATGCTAAAACAAACAACACAACAGATAACTTGATGAAATATTTAGATCGGAGGAACAGGTAGCCCAGATATTCAGGCAGGCAGCCTCAATAGTATGTTTTAATTCCACAATGAAAGACTTAACAGTTTCTTAATCATTTTTATAGATGTGCAACTTCAGGAGTATGGTATAGTTTCACTGAAATACAACATTTTCTCTCACGTTCAATAAACCTTAAATTCACTCGATATTGTTTTGCTTGTATTTTCCCATAGAGGTTTAGGATTACAATTGATCAGTCTGTTATTGGTACATATGCATGCTGTGCGTATGCCTCAATATTAACTTAATTCACAAGTTTTTATAAGCGAAGATGGACAGCAGCCAGCAGTGGAATCCAGGACGCGCATTTTGTCCTATTTTGGACTCATCAGCTGAATGTATAATTCTAGACGAAGAGATTTTTTGAGTCAGCCAATGCAATAAAAGATATAACCCGACGAATATATATTCTAACATAAATAATAACATTTGGAGTGTATATCACGTGATTATATCATTTGATTATGCATACTGGCCCGTAAAATCTCTCGTATGAATTCTCAAGCATCATGACTGATTTATTTTGTTTGTGTATATTAGTTAACTACTTATTTGATAATAAGTAGTGTCATCAGTTTTAGTAAATTATATTGTATGTGCTTAATGAATTTGTTTTCTACTATTGTTAAAACTTTCATGTTATTACACACGCTGTTGCATAGAATTTTGTAATTCAGATAGCATGTAACTATTGAGTCGTCATTATCAATTTAATAACTGTTCTCCACATAAGGAATTTTGACCTTCAATACATGATATACTTCACATTTTTGTATCCTTGTCATTCTAGGCCCATACGTATTATGTGTACTCTTATTTATTTGTATACTTAGTGGTTTATTCATTGTTTGTCCTCTTATTGCCATTTCGTGTTGTTTTAACGTCTGTAATGAATATTACTTTTAGATAGTCTATGTGCTGCTTTATGTTAAATATGGTTAGCCTATGTCTACTTGATTGTTTGGTTATTATAGAATATATGAAATAAACGTATCTTCACAAGGTTTCAAATTTCGGTTTTTTTAATTCAACGTTGGCTTGTGGTTTGTGTTATATTTAGAGCTCATATTCTTGATATACCACGTACTAATTGAGCATTCGAACACTTGCATCCTCCAAGTCTCAAGTAGGAGAAAAAGATTAATGAAAAGGAATCTTATTCCAAACAATCTAGGATACGGTACAAAACTCTCGGGTATTTATAGTTTTTAATAAAGACGAGATCATAATTACATTCATCCAATTCACATGCAATGGTTCTTACCATTTATCTAGTCACGAAGTTACACGTCGATATTATGTAATATTCTTCCAAAAGATGATTCAATGGAATAGTTCGACTCTGTCTGAGTTTCTTAGAGCTTTTTTAAGTTAACATAGAAGCCTTCCTCATATACCCTTCCTTTAAAATCTCTTGTATCAGACTTTTCCTCCAGGTCTACTTGCAGCTCGATAACTGCTTTCCTGCGGCGTTCCAACTTCCTTATTATCCAGCGTTTTTGAGTGTCCGTTGCACTTCCTGTCGTTGAGGGATCTGCAATTATCTCCAGTGAAAGACTCACTTATCCGTCCACCATTTTCTACGTCCTCAGTTTTCTGTGGGTTTGGTTGGTGTGCTTAAACCAGGTTCCAAAGGTTCCTAGCACGTCGTATAAAACGGTTCATTTTCCAATTACTCTAGGTGCACAACGAACTTTCCAAAGGTATGACCTGATGAACACTCTATCAATCACGTTAAAACTTCGAATATTTTGATTTTGTCTGTGTTCATCCACTAGCATAGATGGAAACATTGCATCTAATGTAGTTCAGATACTTCTTCCGAACATAGCTTTAGCAAAAGACTTTCCATCTGGAATAATAGAATTGAGTGTAGTTCCATAAACCGTTAAGAATTTTGTAAATACCTGACATATCGCTAAGTCTTCCTTTTTCAGTGATGCTCTTCTGAGTATGCCAAAGAAGCGATCTGCCTGTACATTCGATTGAGAGTGATCAGGTAGAGAACGTATACGTGTAATTACATTGATGCTGAAAAAGTGCTTGGATGGTTCTGAAGTGAATTAAGAGCAGTTGTCTGTCAACAAAGTTTTCAAGACTCACTGACTGTGCAATATGCCATAGCAAAGATTTATGGCCATTTTATGAGCGCAACTAGGATTCCCGATTGCTATGCAAAACATTTTAGATTTCTGACACTTCCGAACCATTATTCGTACACCAAAATAAAACTAACGACCACATTGCTACTTTGTAGATAGCATTCGATCTGCACTAATAAGGACTTGACACACATAACATTGATCATCACCCACTTATCAATCAACTGTGATTACATCTCAGTCCTACAAGAGGTCGGTCGCCTACCGGATAACTCAGTGGTAACGTCTCTGAATGTGAGGCTGGGTGACACGGGATCGAATTCGCCAGGGAGCACCAGCTCCCTCAAGGTTACAGGTACACCTTGCTGACAAGTGCCAAGTAGCACGAAACCCGGGTCCAGGGTTTCCTGTCGACTACTTCAGACCACCATCTAGTCTCACAACAGCTTACGCAGTGTCGAGTCACCTATATTGGTGGCCACATTGCAACTTGGCCGATAGCATTCGATCAGCACTGAATAAGGACTCGACGCACATGATATTGATCAACACCCAGTGATCAATCAGTTGTGACAGCCTGTCTCAGTTTTCATGGGCGCCTGAAAATGAGATTAAGACCGCGAGATTTGTAATGCTAGTTCATACAGGTGCAAGTATAAGAAACAAATTGCACCTCTATTATAGAACGACTTTACGAAACTTCACCCTGTTTAAAAACAAAAAAATTTGAGAAAACATGTTAAGCGCTTTTTTCCTAAACCATTTTGTATTGTCAGCCACATGAGGAAATTTTGAATAGTCGTGATGCAAATGTAGTGACTTACAAATTGAATTATAATGAAGATGCCACAGGTATTCGGAGTTTGACAACGCTTTAACCAGTAACACCTTATATTATGAAGCGTACACACCAAGTGAAATCAAAAGACAGAAGCCAGGAGGTTCGAAGATATATTTGATAGGCTATCAATATATCGAGAATCGTCTGATCTAATCTGACTAACGATTGCAGTAGATGTTGAGCACGGCTTTCTCACTCGTGATCTGGTGCGGATGCATGACCGAGCGCCTTCAGTTATGTGAGTCCATTAAAACTAATATGGTCAGTATTCAATGTCGAAAACTTACAGGGCTATTTAGTTGAGGACTTATTTACCGCTATGCTGTAATTGTATTTCATCAACATGTTTGTTGTGTACTTAAATCACTGATATCTAGAATTCGTACCATAGGTTTTCCAAAATTCTTCACTACAATCCCCATGGCTGGCCGAAGATCATTTCCACAATAATATGTAACTTCATCAGACTCCAAAGACCTCATAATCGAACGAAGAATTCCTCTTTCGTCACAGAATGTTTAGCGTTTCCATAATGCAGTAGAGAAGTATCTATTTGAAGTTGTGAAACAAACTTCAGGCCACTTCGACAAATAATCAATGACTACATGTGCATAGTATTTGCCAAGAAATGGACCACAATAGTCTGCATGAATTCTCTGCCAGGTCTAAGACGATACTGGCAATGGAGTCCGCTTCGATGACTGATTCTCCGACTTATGACATTTTTCACAATTGCTCGCTGTATGATATATATGCATTTATCTATGGCCACCAACATGTGAGCATTGCCAAGTACATAATTTTCTCAACACCTAACTGTCCATTATAAAGATCACCGACGATAGATTTACGCAATGAAGGAGAATTAACAAAACAATCATTTAAGCACAAAATACCATCAGGAGTGATGGATAACTCATCCCGCATTGGAAAACAGACAGAAAATCTACGTTTCAGATTAGCATTCCATTTCCGTATAGCACTGAGTATACATCCAAAGTATCTACGAGTTCCCCCAATGAGATCTGGACGTCTCACCGGTAAAGGCTGCACTAACGAACAGTCTGAAGTAATAAAAGGTCTATGTTATAATGATTGTCAAGAAAGTTAGTCAACGTGTTGAATTTGTTTAGCACTTCTGTGCTGAACCGTATAGTCGAAGACACTCATAACAATGCTCTATCGTGGAACCATAACAGCTGAGGAATGTGCTAAAGATTTTTCAAGATGACAGGTGAATTTTAGAACAGTCTTGAACTGTGTCACGCTTAAAACTGTTCAAGAGCTACTGCTGTTCCGAAGCTCAAATAATAAAAGGAGGTTTGAAATTTGGTTTAGCAACCTCAACCAGTAGCAGACAAAATTGCTAGAATAGCGCTAACCTGAAAAGTCGTCTTAGCTATTTAAACTATCTTTCAGGAGTTTCCACCAGAAAACTTACCTCGTCCCAAATTAAAGGCCCAAATTCCTTGGAAATCGTGAGGCCAGTATTTTTTTTTGACCGCCAGAGCAACAATTAACATGGTTTTGTGTAATGTCCAAACAAGGTAGGAGGCCAAAACGACCAGTCGAGTGATACCGTGGTTGAGCAGATACAACCTGACGGTAATCGGGATACGCGAAACCTTTTCGACGCATTAGCTCGTTTCAAACATCTTGTATATTGAGTCGAGGTAAATGGCGTTTGAGCTCACTGTGGTATTCTGCCGCGCAGTTTCGAATTTTTTGTTCCACAGCTGTACAAATGGCATTAAAACGTATATCTAAAGTAAGAACGTGTTCAGTGTTTTGTGCAGCAAAATTGTTTTATTAAGGAGTTACAGGACTTAAGCGTAGATCCTCCAACTCAGTGTTCAGCTGGTCCTTGTGAAGATGATCGTAAGTCAATGTATGTTGTATTAGTTTATATTTAGTATTTGTCTGGCAAGCCACTATTATGGGACCTGTACGTCTGTCTATTCTGTAATAAGGTACTTGTAGGCTGATAGTCCATATGAAGGTGGAGTCTTTTCCCTGAAAATACTATTTCCCACAGACTACCCTTTCAAACCCCCTAAGGTAAGCGTTGTATCATTGTCAAGCCAACCTTGTGACAGATCAGTTTCATGACGAAAATATATCATCCAAATATAAATCCCAATGGTAGTATCTGCTTAGATATCCTCCGTGGACAATGGTCACCAGCCCTCACAATATCGAAAGGTAAACATTCATATATAAATACTCAATTTGTGTTTAAATTAGTTCTACTCTCAATTTGCTCACTATTGACGGACCCCAATCCAGATGATCCTCTATGCCCGGACGTCGCACGTCAGTACAAAACAGATCGTAAGAAATATGATGAGTTAGCTCGAGTGTGGACACAGAAATATGCTATGGATCCATGATACGGCACTACACAAAACATTTCGATAACGTATTTTCTCCTTTCTTCTTGTACTCATTGATAACGTACGTGTTACATTTAATGTCGATCGATTTTTTTCAGCCCTCGATTAACCTTACTTTCTTATTCTATTCTTACTGGTTTGTCAGTTGTGCGTTTGTGAAAATGCTCTTAAGGTTGTCACGAGTATTTCTTCTTTTTTCGAACAAGACTTGTGCCGTGTTTAGTGACAGTTGGCGGTACAGGTTGGTTCACTCAGACGTTTTCATTTTTTAAAATATTTAATTGTATCAATTCACTTTACGAGAAATTCATTACTTGGGCAATTGCTGCTCGTGATACTCATCATCTAATCTTCTCAGAATTTAGTAATCTGTTTATATTTGACCAAAGCTATTAAAACTTGTGTTTATTCAAGAGATTGCTTTAAGGACAAGTCTGATTTCATGTTGGGAAGAAGATTGCATCAATGAGAGTATCGGATTTTACGTCAGTCTAATCTTGTTTTTCAGTAGTCTGTTTACTCGTGTTGAAGCATGATCTAGTTAAAGTTGTTACTGCAAACCCTTATTTGAAACCTACGTCGGTAATTCTGATATGTTTATTGTTAGCATCGGTTCGAAATAGTGTAGTTGCAAGTGGATTTTTAAAATCTTGCACCCATCTCACCTGTTTTATAAACATAAACAACTACTTTCCTCATTTGACAGTATTTTCCCGTAGTTGTACATTTTGTGGATAGTACTGTCGACCAATACAGTCCGTAATTTTTGTTACTGTGTAGTTACAACATCGTTTTTCACTCTTCAATGTAGTTATTTCTACTCAATACACAATTGGACCTGATACTTATGGTAATGTAAGCAATGTGTAACAGTCTTCCGAGTTGATGCACACCATTTGAGATGTGATTTCTAAGCTCGAATCGATTGTTTGTTGAGATGAGAATCCACAAGTTCAAATTTTACTCGTTGATCCGCATATCTAGAACTGGTTATCATCATGTTGTCTATGTATAGCTTTAACGGTCTTGCTTGACAAGTTAATTCAGGACAGGCTTTGGTCTTCTGATAATTATCTTGCCCATTTCTTCACGCGAACTCGTGGTACTTTCGTTTCTGAAGTAAGCATAAATAGAACTTCCAGTACACTTGAAATTACGTTAATGGATACTGTTGGTTTTTAAAAATATATTTGTGAACAAGAGAACCATGTAGTGTGCATTTCCGAGCCTTACCAAGTCCTGTCATACTGCTAATAGTTAGATTTTAGGAATCTGACGATGCTATAATGCGAGTTAGGTGTCAGCACGAATGGAAGAACTTATTGTGGATAGTGAGAACGGTGACGGCACATTTATGTTTAGGAAATAATTCTGTCTTAGCATGAGGTCGTTTGTACTTTCCGAATTGAAATATATATTTTATGCAATTCAAGGAAATTTGTTTTGCTTATACTTTTTCGAAATCCATAGATTATAAGCTTCTGTCATGCGGTAATTCATCCACGAAAATAGCCGTTGTTTTAAAGATTTCACCGTCATTAGGGTGCGACCACTCATAAGTCATGTGTCTGGAGAAAGTAATTTCCTCAAAAATCTGTAACCTACGCGTGCCGTCTACTCCCTAAGATCGTTTTCTAACTATAAACTGTGCAGAGGACTAATGAGGAATATGGTCGTCCTTTGCTTAGCAGACGGTTTTCTCGCCTACGCGAAGGCTAACCAACTTTTCTGAATCCTTGACATGATTGTCATATAACAGCCGACCATGGTTCATGAGACTCCTGAGATAAGTAATGTATGTTTCATCTATGCATATTTGACCGGAATAATAGCTTTATAGTGAAGAGGTTTTCAGCAATATAATTAGAATGAGTAAATTTATGGTACCTCAAAGTAACGGTAATTTTGTCACTAAAGTAAGTGGTGTATTTCCAAATTATATTGTTGGTGCACCAAAAAGTGTGGTGGGATGATTCTACCACATCCTGACACTTGTTAAAGCCTCTTCTTCCGAATCTGAATACGCAGTGTTTTAGATTCGAACAAAACAGTCAGTCTATTTTTCGAACTTTGGAAGCACAAAATAAGAAGACAATTTGACTCGACAATGAATATTATTTATTTGCCCAATGCACTCTGAATAACAATCTGATCATATTTATTTACAATTGATTGATCACCGGGTAGTGATCAGTGTTATGTAAGTCAAGTCTTTCTTAGTAGTGCTGGTTAAATGTGGTCACTAGTGTAAGTGGTTCGACATCGCGTGCATTATGTTAAAACAGGATGGTGTTTAGAGGTGGCTATCAGGAGACGTTAGACCTAGGTTTTGTGATGCATGGTACTCTTCAACAAGGTGTAACTGTAATGTTGAAGAAAGTCACCGGCAGTTCGAATAACGTGGTGCTAACGTCCTTGATTGTGAATTCGGTTGTAACTCGAGATCGAATGTGTTAGGGAGCATCAGTCCCTTCTATATTACAGGCACACTTTTCGAGGTGAGTATTTATCGTCTCTCGCTTTAGTGCATTGTTCAGTGTTTTGTGGTCCGCAAGAATAGTGCATCACTTTTGACAGATGTTCGTATGCCTAACATAACTAATGATAGGAATTCTGTCGACTGACTGGAGTTCAATAAAAAGGCAACCTTTAGTTGACGGTGGAAACGTTCTACAATTCCATTAGCCTGAGGGTGATATGCAGTAACGCCTATTCTATTGGAGCCTGGAAGTTTAGCTAAGTTGTTAAATAGTTCGGATTCAAATTGTGCTCCTCCATCCGTCGTTATTGTCATAGGTGTACCAAAGATGGTCACTCAGTTTTGCATGAAGGCCTTAGTCACTGTTTCAACTGTGATGGCCGTTATGGTATGGCTATAAAGAGTCTTGTGAATCGACATATACATGTAAACAGATAATTAAAACCATTCGAAGGTGGTGAAGGGCCTACCGAATCGATATGCAAATAGGCGAAACGTGCATCGCTATGAGAAAACGTAGATGGATGGATTGTGTGACGCTTGACTTTGATCTTTTAACATACCAAACACTAACCCATTTGTGTACATCCTTCTGCTAATTCGGCCGTATATATCTGGCATTGATTAGCTTGGCAAAGTATTTGCACCAAGATGAGATAAAGAATAAAAGTTATTAAGTATTAGTCCTCGCATACTTTTGGGGACGAGAGGTCGTGGCATTACCTTGGTCATCTCACAGTAAGTTAGAATACCGTTAATCGGCGACGTACCTGGTTTAGTTTAAAACTAGAGTTGTTTTCTGAAAGGTGTCGTAATTGTTAATCCTCTTTCTGGTTGACCCTTACTGTCTCAAAATTTACTGTGGAGTGCTGTATCACATTCATTTCTGGTCGAGATAATGCATCTACCGCCTGGACTCCTGACCTTTGGCATGTCGGATACCACATGTAATCTGTGTCGGACTTCTCGAGGTGAGTATTTATCGGCTCTCGCTTTTAGTGCAGAGGTCTGCGATTTGTAAAAAAATGAATGGCCGGCCTTCTAACATGTGTCGAAAATGCCTAATGTTTAGGTAGATTGCAAGACGTTCCCGCCCGAAGGTAGAATACCTTGTCTCTGCTGGAGCGAGTCATTTTCAAAAGAAAACATTCGGTTTCCAGGCGTTTTTTATATGGAAGCAAATGAAAGACAAGTAAGTGTAGTGTGCTATCATTGCGAACAACGGAGAGAGAGAGAGAGCGTTGTATGATGTCGATAAAATAAGTTTTTATATCATTCTAAGCATTGAAGTTGATTTACCAGGTTATGGGATGCAAGTTTAGGACAAATTATTTTTGTACTCATTGTCTTATAATCCACTCATCCTTCGATTTGCATTTATCTTTTAATCGGTTGACATTCATTGTTTCTTCTCGCTGTGTATGTGTAAACGCCTTGAGTATGTATGTGATCTTTGATGGAAATGTCTACTGTACATATATATAACACCAGGTTTTCACTGTGAACTGTCTTTTTAATAGTACTAGAAGTGGGAATTTGTGCTTACTGTCTGATAATCCCAATGGATTATTATATTAAAACTGTAAGCATTTAATTTCTAGATTTAATTGTATTTTGAGGATTTCAGAGTACTGGTGATCAAACTGTACAGACTATTGTTAATTCATTGTCTATAAACTCTATAATTTATTTTGAACTTTACTCGAGTGGGCAATATGTGGTGTTTTTATGAACTAACGATTCCCTTGTACTTGTTGAATGCTTGATTTTGAATTCTAAATACAGTATATTCTTTCGTGCTTATCTAGTACTTCTTGACTAAATTGCGTTATTTCTGGGATTTCTAGTTTGTACTATAATTCAAATACTCCTAATTATCATATTAGCGTCGCGATGGAACAGTCAGATATCCATTCCACTTCTGAAACTCTTGAGGATTATTTGGAAAGGTTTGAAATCTGGAGCACGACTAAGCAAGATGTTAAGGGTGATAAAGTTGTGGTACATTTCCTTACATTCATCGGGAAAGAAGCTTACAGTTTAGCAAAGTCTTTTGCGTATCCAGAAAAGCCTATCTCACTTCTTTATGCAACTCCTAAGGGACTATTAATAAATCATGTAAAGTGCACCAGTTTTGAATGTCGCGAGAGGGCGAAATTTCATAAGATTATTCGTCAGAATAGTCAGAAGGTTTAGATCTCAAAAATTCGGCTGTTCCTGATGATCATGTGTCTTCATCCACCATTATTGTGGATACAGACAGTATCGAGTCCATTATTTCATTCAAGAACTTGAAATCTTTAGATCCTAACGTTGTGGTACGACCCAGTAAAGTCTCAGTATTATTATTATGGATTACTGGACACAGACTGCCCATACGAGGATTCTGTGGATCGCTAATATGAGATGATAATTCATTCATGCCTTCTCAATTATTAGTTAGCTAGACAGGACTATCAATACTGGGTTTAAAAATTTTGAAGAAGGCCTAAAGTAAAGTTTACTTGACTAGTTTCTAGAAATAAATCTGATGCTTTACTTAAATATTTGATAGCTGCGTGTGCTAAGTTCAGTAGAGGTATGAAAATTCAGCCTATAAAAGTACAGGGTGATCTAGTATTCCTTAAAAGACGAATAATTCCTTATGGTCTTCAAGAAGCAGCACATAAGGAATTGAACGATTTGTGTCCGAAAGGTATAATTGAGCCGATTTAGTCCAGCTTATGGTACTCCTATTGTTACGTTATTTAACTGGGATGGCAAAAACCCCTAGAATATGTGGTCCTTATAGATTAACACTGAATTTTCGTTTGTTGAAGCAAACATGCACGATGGTAGAGGCTGAAGATATTCTAAATCGACTTCATAGTTCTAAAGTGTTCTCTTCGTTTAATTGAGAATATTACAGTGAATCCAAATAAGTGTTCATTTGTGTATCTAGTTTCGAATGTCTTGGATACCTAGTTGATGGTAATATTTTTAGACCAGATATGTAACGACTAGCTCCACCGATAAAAGCACCGTCTCCAAGGAATCTTACAGAACTACGTTCACTAGTGGGTGCTCTTGGTTCCTATTGTTTCTTGTTGTGACAATTGTTTATTTAATATTTCGATATCCAATTAATTTAAATGGGGTGAGGAACAAGAGTCATGCTTACGAAGTCTACTAAATTTTCTTCAAAGTGATGCTGTTTTTCGAACTTACTCCCTTAGTGTACATTCCATAGTTATTACTGATGCATCACCTGTGAACATTGGTGCAGTTATGGAGTAGGAAGTTAAGCCAGTTATCTGTGTTTCACGCAAACTTACTATTACTAAACAAGGTAATTCACAAACTCAGCGAGAAGCATTGGCTGTGTTTTGGGCTGTTAAATGACTTCATAAATATCTATTCGGAAGGAAATTGACTATTGTTACTACTACTGTTACCGTTGTTGCTACCTTGTCGTGGTGGTCGGGCTTGCCTATCGTGATGAAGCGACCGAGCTATATTGGCTGGAACAACCGTTCCTCAAGGTCCCACCATGTCAGACAGGTCGGTTGAAGAGCAATAAGACTAAAAGCAACAAACCCAAGGTCCGAAGGTGAAGTCGTACTGCTGACTGTACAGAGGTAACAGTAGTAAGATGTTTCCTTCAGACAAACAGCATGACAGCGATGCTGCCTACCCACAGGGAAGGGTGGGGTTAGAAAAGGTCGACCCTAAAAATGCACACCTCGCCTTATCCCACGGATAACCGTCTCTGACGGTAAGGTCCCAAAAAGTACGGAGCTAACACAAAAATTACCCATAAAAAGGTGGTGTGTGACCGACCTCAAGTAGTTGCCCCTTGGGCACTGCGCTCACGCCCTCAGGTCACTAAGACCACCTCTAATCCAATTTCCTTTTCAGGTACCTCCAGGTACCTCCACGGTGTGGGCAACTGGGAAGTGATAACCGCCCTCATACCTCTAAAACTTTCAGTTTCAGTTTGAGAAGGACAGGACGCTTGATGGCCTGTGTTAGTCCTGGCAATGGTGGTCTCTCAGTTGATCCAACTTTCTTTTGAATGAGTCGACGGATGGAGTCTCAACCACGTGCTGAGGTTATGAATTCCACTCGTTGATGATTCAATGGGAAAGTCGATAGTCAGCTGACAAGTAATTTGTTCTGGGCTTGTGAACCTTTTTTGAGTGTCCTCCTAAATCCTCTGTTTTGGAAGACAAGAAAAATGAGGGCATATTAGGTGCAAATTAATCACTAAACAGAAGCTCACTGTCTTTTTTAAGCAGGCGCTAGCCGCTTGTGTGCAGTACTCAAGTTTAGGACGTACGAACACTGTATACAAAGTCAAAAGCGTCTTGGCGTCGACATGACTAAAAGCCCTACGTATTGACCATAAGGTTCTAAAACCTTTGGCGGCTATCGCACGGCAGTGTGCAGTAGTCTTAAGGTCTTGGCTAACGATAACTCCTAAGTCATTATATGTCTGGACGACAGGTAGCTCGGTGTTATTCATCGTGTATGTATCTGTACCTTGATGACCGATATGCATCACGACACACTTGGAAGCATTTATCGGCAACTGCAAGGTTTGAGATCACTCGGATATTTTCTTCAGGTCATTTTGGAGTTCTAAGCTATCACTCTTACATCGTATCGTTCTCCATATCTTGACATCGTCAGCATATAGCAAGACCAATGATGATAGGAGACGAGGAAGCTCATTTACATACAAGAGGAATAGCACTGGCCGCAAAACTGTACACTGGGGCACTCCACTAACCACAGTTCCCCAGCTAGATAGCTTTGAGTTCACCCTTACTCCTTGTTGACGCCCAACTAAGAAGTCTTTTATCCACATCAATGAATTGCCTCCAATCCCGACATTTATTAACTTATATAACAGCCGATTGTGCGGGACTTTGTCAAAAGCTTTGCTGAAATCTATGAAGGCTACGTCTACATGTAGCTTTTGCTCCTTAAGAGCGCACCAGGTTTCACGAGCCACTAATAAGTTAGTGAGACAAGAATAACCTATTCTGAAGCCGTGCTGCTTCTCCGAAAGGATCCGGTTTTTATCGAGATACCTAAACAGCTCCTTCCGAATAATCTTTTGTAAGATTTTAACAACCACACTAGTCAGGCTATCGGGGCGGTAGTTCTCAGGTTTGTGTTTCGTACCTGTTTTGAAGACAGGACTTACTATGGCGTTTTTCCAATCTTTCGGTAAGCGACCCTGCGTAACGGATAGGTTAAAGCATGTACTTAAAGGGCTTGCAACGAAATTAGATAATTCCTTCAGTAGCCTAGGATGTAATTCATCGGGCGCCGTGGATTAACCTATGTCAAGCTTATTTAGCAGACCAAAGACATCGAGTTCTTTGATGGTCACGCTTTCCAGTGTATAAATGGTGGGGTCTGTATACGCTGACGAGAAGGGCGCTTCTATGGTACATACGTTGCTAAAGTAGTTCGAGAACGCTTGAGCCTTACCAAAGTCGTCCTCCACTAATGATGAAGCAGTACTATCTCCCCATAGAGCAGGAATATGTAGAATTATGGTCTACTATGATATTAGTGCTGCTCTAATAATAGACCTAATCCTGAAATTGTAGATTTGTCATGATATAACTGCCTAATCTATAAGATCTTACGTGGAAGTCACACCATCGACTACGCCAACTCACTGTATCGTACCAATTAACAACACATGATGTAGAGCAAGGTTAGGCTAGAGAAGGAACAATATATTTAATATGAATAGAAGAAATAAGATAACATTCAGCATGGACCACGCCTGCACGGCCGATCCATGCCGTTCGATCAACTCTAATTCACGCAACTCATTGTTCGCGCCTTCTCCATTGTTAGGTATTTCCCCGAGTTAAATATTGAATATCTATTTTCTGAGTAGTCTCGTGTTCACAGCTTTGTGGATTGTGTGGCTATTGTCCAATGCCACTACAAATATTTCCTTTTCTCCTTGTCCTTTGGTTTATATAGGAATACAAGCGTTTAGGACATTCTATGGATTCCTTAACAAGTTTTTCTTCGTACAATTTTCTAGACTTACGGAGGGTCGAGGCACAAGTATTCCGAGCCTTTCGATACTGAGATTTTGACTCATCGGACCCAGTAACCTAAATCTATCCCACATTTTCCTTTTCTTACGGAGAAGGATACGGACCTCCCTACTGAACCATGGTGGTGAGTTTTTCGGCCCCTTTGGTATAGTCCAAGGGATGTGAGGTGTGGTAACTTTTAAGTATGAATTTCGAAATGTGTCCCAGGCCGTTTCAATGGAGGACTCTGAGTCTATTGTCCAATCTATTAACGATGCTGAGTGCATGATGTCTGGTATGCTTGCTTTCCAGACGTTGGGTCTGGACTGGACTGACGCGTGCTCGTGACTGGCAGTTATATGGAAGTCGAAAGTTAAAACTGCGTGGCCACTTTTACCTAAGGGTGGCATATGATGGAGGTTCGCAACATCATCCTCATAGTGAGTCAGCATAAGATCTAATAAGGATGATTCAGTGTCCGGATCGTACCTTGTCGCTTCTTTCACATGTTGCACTAGAGCACGTGTGATAACCCCATCCACTAGTTCCTGCTCGAAAGAATTCTCTGACGATTTAGTTCGCAGATTTTCCCAGTCTACTATAAGTGCATTGAAGTCCCCTAGGATTAGACACCGACCACTTTGAGACCAAGTATTGAGACTGCTTAACAGGATCTCATTTGCCTCACAGCTTGAACTACGATAGACCAAACCAATCAGCAGCTCTTGTCCCTTGCATTTCAAGCGGCAACTAACAAATTCACACGTCCCACTCAAATGAGATATACTTTCGATAATGGCAAATGGGATAGCATTCCTAATTAATAGAGCTACTCCCCCTCCTTTGCGCTTTTGTGTTCTGTCGGCCCTTACTAACGTAAAACCCTCGAAATCAAGTTCCATACTATTGTAGCGGTAAATAAATCCCCAAAATAAATAGCACTAAGTTTTCGACATTGGATGCTGACCATATGTTTTAGTGGACTCATCTAGCTGAAGGCGATCGGTCAGGCATCCGCACCAGATCACGTGTGGTAACGCCGTGCTCAACATCACTCGCAATCGCTAGCCAGATTAGATCAGAGAATTCCGATATATTGGCGGTCGCCAAATACACTATTCCGATTTTCTCGAATCTGTCTTTTGATTTCTCTGGGTGGGAACGAAATATATTAGAAGGTGTTACTGGTAGAAGCGTTGTCAAACACTGAATACCTGTGACATCATCATTGGTGAAACCGACGTGATCTGGTACACCTTATTGCAACTGTGAGTCTGTTCCTTTTTGGGATTTTTATATATCATTGCCTTATTTTTTATTTTTTTTAAACATTGTGATTTTTTTTCGTGTTTTTTCTTGGATATATATATATTTTCCCCTCGTTCATTATCGTACTTCATACTTCATCATGACTGAACAGACACCTAAAGTACTCAACCTTAAGACTTTGTCCCCGCCTTCGTTTCAACTGATGCCTTTCTGGCCCGACAACATCGACGCCTGGTTCTGCTACGCAGAAGCCGACTTCTCCGAGCACGGCGTGATCGACACACGTGCACAATTCCTCGCAGTAGTCAAGGCACTACCGCGCGAATTCAACAGGTACGTGACACCTAGTATGTTTACTAGTGATGTTTCCGATCCTTACGAAATCTTATAACGCTCGATTCTTAAACAAGGAGATCTAACCGATCGACAATGGTTAGATCGACTCTTCAATAACATCGATCTGCAACACGGTTCTGCAACAGACATGTTGCAACGGATGAGAGAGGTAATAGGCCCAAGAAATTTCGACGAATGTCTATTCAAACAACTTTTCTTGTCCAAACTTCCCCAACATGTGCAAGCAGTTCTGGTCTCGTTTCAGAACAACGCCTTAGACGAGCTAGCTGCATATGCCGACCGCATTTTAGAAATTACGAAACCTTCTATTACCGAGGTATTTTCAGTCAAAGAAAAGCCTCAAACCACTCAGAATGACATAACCGAAATATGTCATACACTCACGCGTTATCTTAGTCTTCGTACCGACCGTAGGAGAACGCGCACACCACGTAGAAGCATTTCTCGTAAGCGATCTGTCTCTAGACCACGAGAGACGGATAACCCCGACTGGTGCTGGTATCATAACCAGTATGGAAAGTTTTCCAGAAATTGCAGAAAACCCTGCAATTTTCCCAACACGAAACCGACTGATACGAAAAACAATTCGGGAAACTTCCAAGCCGGCACGCGTTAACGTCAACCGTAGCCGGCGAACATGGCCATCTGTTATACGTAACAGATGTGACAACGAGAGTTCGCTACCTCGTCGATACTGGCGCAGAAGTTAGCGTTCTCCCAGCGAATCCCAACGATCGGCTTCAAGAATCGGCCCTAAACTTACAGGCGGCAAACGGAAAACCGATCGCTACGTATGGAAAAAGGTACGTTTACCTTAACGTGGGTTTACGCAAACCCATCCACTGGATTTTCGTTGTTGCAGATGTTTCTATGCCAATCATTGGTATGGACCTTCTACAATACCACAATCTGATCATCGACACTCGCAAACGGAGGCTAGTAGACGAAAACACTAATTTGTCCGTTTGCGTAACTTCTTTTACTGGTTGCAGAGTATCCCCAGTCACAGTTAAGCATATGATAGACCCACTCTATCAACCACTACTAGATAAGTACCCTGGAATACAACAAACTCAACCGAAACTACCGTGTGTAACCAGCAACGTTACACATCACATCACGACTACAGGACCACCTGTATTCTCTAAAACACGACGACTAGCTCCTGAAAAGCTAAGGTTAGCGAAAAACGAATTCGATCACATGATGGACTTAGGAATCATACGACCGTCAAGTAGCCCATATGCATCTCCGTTGCACATGGTCCCTAAAAAGGACAGCAACGATTGGCGTCCAACTGGTGACTATCGGCGATTGAACGAGAAAACCATTCCCGATCGTTACCCGTTGCCTCACATTCACGATTTGACAGCTACCTTGAAAGGTACAACTGTCTTTTCGAAAATCGACTTGCTTAAAGCGTATAACCAAATCCCTATGGCTACTGACGATATACCGAAAACAGCTATCATAACTCCCTTCGGACTCTATGAATTTTTGCAAATGCCTTTCGGTCTAAGGAACGCTGCTCAAACATTCCAAAGATCCATAGACGACGTTTTTCGAGGTCTCAACTTCGTACACGCGTATGTTGACGACTGTCTAATCGCAAGTCCGGACAGAGAAACACATCTCAAGCATCTGGATCTTGTTTTCGAACGACTACAAAAACATGGCATTACTGTAAACGTTCAGAAATGCCAAATCGGAACTGACTCACTAGACTTCGTAGGACACACTATGGAAGCGCAAGGCATTCGACCCCCTAGAACCAAAGTGGCGGCCATTCTGGATTGCCCAGAACCGACCACCATCAAGCAATTACGCACGTTTAACGGCCTCGTAAGTTTCTATAGGCGATTCATACAGAAATGCGCATTACTTATGAAACCTCTGACCGACAAAGTTCGTGGAAATGCGAAATCCATTAATTTGGACGACACCGCACGAAAAGCATTCTCCACAGTTAAGGAACTGATTGCTAAAGCAACAATGCTCGCACATCAGGACACCCGAGCACCCATTAGCATCGCAGTAGACGCATCCGACTCAGCAATCGGAGGAGTCTTACAACAATGGGTTAACAACTCTTGGCAACCCTTGGCATTTTTCTCTAGAAGGTTGCTAGACACCGAATCGAGGTACAGCACATTCGGTAGGGAACTCCTAGCTATGTATTGTGCTGTACAGCATTTCCAACACTACATCGAAGGTCGTGAATTCACTCTTTTCACGGACCATAAACCACTCACTTTCTCGTTAAGCTCTCCTTCTGACAAGTACTCTCCGCGTGAGTCTCGACAACTGGACTACATTTCGCAGTTTACTTCAGATATTCAACATATTTCTGGAGCAAACAATGTAGTTGCAGACGCTTTATCTCGTATAACTTCCTTGAACAGTTTCCAAGGAATCGACCTTCTGAAACTCGTCCAGTTTCAAAAAGAAGACACTGATCTTCAGCACGAGTTATCGTCCACATCACTTAAACTACGCATCAAACAGATGGGAACAGGTAGGTAATCCTTACTGTGTGACACATCTACAGGTAGGGATTGCCCAATCGTGCCGAAACATTATCGACGCAATGTCTTCAATACATTGCGCAAACTTTCTCATCCAGGTGTTCGTGCAACCATCAAGCTTATAGCAGAACGGTTTTGCTGGCCTGGCATGAATAAAGACGTGAGGGAGTGGGCACGCTCCTGTGTAAGCTGCCAAAAGCTAAGGTAATCAGGCACAGTAAATGTCCCTTAGGCTCTTTTAAAACTCTCGACGCTCGTTTCGACCATGTTCATCTGGATTGGGTAGGACCTTTACCAGATTTAAAAGAATACTCTTATCTCTTAACCTGCGTAGACCGTTTCACTTGATGGTTAGAAGCAGTACCTATCAAGGACATTACTGCTGAAACAGTGATCCGCGCCTATTTCGAACGATGGGTAGCAAACTTCGGCCGTCTTTCAACTATCACTACGGACCGTGGACGTCAGTTTGAATCCGAACTTTTCCGTCGTCTGACCACACTATTAAGAATCACTCGCTTCCGAATGACCGCCTACCATCCACAAGCAAACGGGTTGGTAGAACGTTTTCACCGAGAACTAAAAGCTTCACTATCAGCTGCAAACGTTTCACAGTAGACCGACGCTCTTCCACTTGTCTTACTAGGTATTCGCAGTGCAGTGAAAGCTGACATTGGATGCACTGCGACTCAACTGGTTTATGGAACGACACTTCGACTTCCAGGAGAATTCGTGGATCCTTCATCCTTTTCAATGAACATGGATCTAAGCTCCCACACGAACAGGCTTACAAACGCAATGCGTTCAGTTAAACCTGCTTCCACTCGACCTCAATCAACTGATGTTTTCGTTGAACCTGACTTACGATATAGTACACACGTTTTCGTTCACCGAGAGTCGCATCGACGACCATTCGAATCAGCATACGAAGGACCTTTCAAAGTTCTTCAACGTGAATCTAAGTACTATATAGTCAACAAGAACGGAACCAACGATAGCATCAGCATCGATCGCTTAAAAGCAGCGTATTTAGAAGGAAATCCTATCTACGTGGATCTTCCTTCGGTACAATCGAACGACACGACTCCGACACTTATAATACCTCATCCGACAACCAACACACACGATGATACTTCGACAGTATCCGAAAATAAACTTAAAACGACGCGTTCTGGAAGAAGGGTGAGATTTCCAGAACATTTAAACGACTATTGCACGTAAGGCACTTCTCGACATTTTATATTATTTTTTTTAAAAAACAAAAAACCATTTTAATATGCTTATATATTTTAATTTCTATTTTTAAAAAAAAAAACAAAAAAAACAATATTTTTTTAACGCTATTACGTGTTCATGAGTTTATTTTCCATTTTTTATCCGCCGACATTGTGTTTTTACGCACATACGAGTGTATTTTCGACATGCACTTACATTTTCTTTTTTCTTTTCCAGGACGACTGGAAAAGAACGATGACGTTTATGAGGATCCGAAATTTTCATTGTACATTTTCTTTTTTTACTATGTTGTACCTCCGTCCCATATAGTAAGGAAAGACGACCAGACGCTGCTACACTTAGTAAGCTATCAGAAGAGTGTTTACCGACGACAAACTCGTTGGGTTTAAACCTCTGGCTGGCCACGTCTTAGGGACATCACTGCCCCACTAGTGGGGGAGTGATCTGTAGCGTTAAATAAATCCCCAAAATAAATAGCACTAAGTTTTCGACATTGGATGCTGACCATATGTTTTAGCGGACTCATCTAGCTGAAGGCGATCGGTCAGGCATCCGCACCAGATCACGTGTGGTAACGCCGTGCTCAACATCACTCGCAATCGCTAGCCAGATTAGATCAGAGAATTCCGATATATTGATCATCGCCAAATATACTCTTCCGATCTCCTCGACTCTGTCTTTTGATTTCTCTGGGTGGGAACGAAATATATTAGAAGGTGTTACTGGTAGAAGCGTTGTCAAACACTGAATACCTGTAACATCATCACTATCTATAGCCTGTGTCAGCCATGTTTCTGTTACTGCGATTATATCTGGCTTTGTAGGGTCAATCTGTACACCTAGTTCCGATCGCTTATTAAGTAAGCTTCGTGCATTGGTGTAACTGATCCGAAGCCTGTTTAAGTGCCTTCGTGCTTCACCCAGAGTGGCTTCGGCATCATTCTCTGTCGAAGTCTTACAACCCGAAAATTTACAATTTTCAGGTCCTTTTCTCCAGCGTCTAACCTAAGTTGTAGTTCCTTCTTGGCTCCCCGTCTTTTAACACAGTCTGCCAACGGTAAGTGCTTTCGGATAAAGACTCCTGAACCCTTTAATTTGTGTCCATTCTGTAAAATTAGGTCACGTTCGTTCGAAGAGTTGAATACTACTTTAAGCAGTCTGGAATGATTTGGTTTTGAGTCCGCTAGACTCCCTAGTCTGTACACCTTTAGCAAGGTGACCCCAGTCATATTTTGAGGCATGAGTTGATTATGCAGCTGCCTAATCAGTACGATGTCATGCTCAAAACGAGCTTTAGGTTCAGAGCTCTCGCTCTCCTTGATCCTATGAAAAATAGCTGATCTGTCGCAATGATAAGCTTTCTTGTTTTCAGCTACTTTTATGGGGGCAGGGTTCCCTTTTTATATCCCTACTTTTCTTCCTTTCAACCTGTACCCATTCGTCAACGGTGCTGGTAGAAGCAATAACAGTTGCGTCAAACCTAGTGTTGGATTTTGGGGGGTCGTCGACGACCTGAGAGGTCAGGTTATGTTTACCGCTTGAAACCGATCGAGCCTTGCGATTGCGGCTTATAGGTGTTTCCTGTTGGATCCCATCTGGCAGACGGGGAATAGAAGACCCTACTTTTCTTGAGCTTTTGTTTAACGCAGGCCCCTTTGGAGGCTGCTTTTCCTTCTTTGACCGGGGTGAGTCATCTATCGAACTAACCTTAGTTTGCTTCATGTCGATTTGTGTGTCGACAGATCAAGTGTTGTTTGATGTGTTCCGACTACGCTTGTCGAAACACTTCTTTGCAGCTTCAACCAGTGAGATGGCCTCGGTTAACAAGCTGTTTGTATCCGAGCAGCACTGTTGACAAAGCCATACGCAACCCTTCTTACTGAACATTTTGAAAGCCGCAGGCGTTAAGTTCGTGCAAACTTCGTGGTACCAGCCATTGAACTCGTCCCACTGCAAGCCGCTTTCAACAGGATAACGAATACCCGGACGTTGGCAACTGCTTTTTTTACACTGTCCGGTCATTTAAAAGGAGTCTTTTTCAAAAAGGAACGAGATGCGATGGTGCTCAGAAACAAAAAAATAATCAATGACCAAAAAGTGAAAAACTGTAGATTGTTAAGACCAAAAGTACTGACAAATACAGTTGAAAAAGAGGTACTCAACAGTACCAACGACAAAACTAATTGAGAGAACAGTAAAAACGGTACTCTGGTCGAATACTTTAACTGAAATAAATTCAATTAAAGTGAAAACAGTAGTCTCCATACGTAATAAACGATCAAAACAATGAAATTTACTCAGCGAGGAAAAATACTACTGTCCTTTTTAAATAGCACTCAAGACTACTGTATTCATATTCAACCTCCGTCTTCATTTCTTATTATTGCTCATACATCGACTTTCACCTCTAAACTTCCTTTTTCGGTTTCCCTCTCAAGTGTCACCATAGCCAACGATTCTAGTGCACAAAACACTGTCCCAGTTCTACTGAAACCTCGTTCCAAACTACAGATTGGAGCCTTCAACGTACGCACCCAATGTCAAATCGGTCAACACGCTTCCTTGGCTAGAACCCTAGAATCTCGTACCATTGATGTATGCTGTCTCTCTGTAACACGCACACAGGATCCCAGTGTGTCATTCACGTGACCTCACCTCGGCAACACAGAGAGCCAACGAGATACACCCTCCGTGTATCTGGTGACCCGACGGCCAGCTCTCGTGGACTGGAAGGAGTAGGCATAGCACTAAGCATGAGGGTGGAACAAGCACTGTTAGGGTGGATCCCCAATAACAGTCGTTTATGTGCTGTTCAGCCAGACGGCTCTGTAAGAACTCGAAACGTCAAACACACACGTCGTTGCCTTTTTGTCGTTTCTGCCTACGCTCTCACTGACTGCAGCTCAGATGAAGTGAAAGATGAATTTTACAGAAAGCTCTCTGAACAGATAATGTTGACCGTCTGCTGCAACTGTGCTCAGACAATCGCTTATTTTTAGCAAACACAAATTTGAAGCATAAGGAGAGACATCGTCTAACATGGCGACCCCCTACACCAAACCAGCAATGGACTCAAATAGACCATATTGCCATCAGTCATCGTTGGAGAGGGTCGGTAGAAGATTGTCGCTCATTCTGGAGTACCTGCTTGGACTCCGGCCACTCCCTAATACGGGCACGCATCTGCTTGCGCCTCACTGGACGCAAAAAAGCCACAGTGAAAAGACCCATTAGAATTGAGTTGAGTAGCGAGAAAACCAAAAGTAGGTTCCAGGAACAACTGAGGTCAAAATTAAGTAGTTCTGAAAACGAGGATGACCCAAATGTTGCTTAGAAAGCTAAACAAACAGCTTTGGAAACAGCAGTGACATCTATCAGTGATTTAAACCACAGGGTTACAAAGAACCAGTGGATTTCTTCAAGGCCTATTGCACCGATGGATTCTCGTAAGCTCATTCCATCAGTCTCTGAACACGATGATGAGCGACAACAAATCACATCTAGGTTAAACAAAAGCCTAAGGAACGACCGTGAGCAGTGGTGGGCAAAAGAGATGGAAAAGGTGGCGGCTATAGGGAACACAAGACAGCTATACAGACTAATAAAAGAAACTGAAATTAATAAGTCAAGTGTAGATGAGACTATTTCGGATAAAGACGATACTCTCATGTGCTTCCAGTCCAGATGTTTAAAACGATGGGTGGAACATTTTAGAGAGCAGTTCAGCTGGCCTTCAGCTACTCTACAACTACCGATCATTCCAAGACAGTGTGAATGGAACATTGAAGTAGGTCCCCCAACTCTAGCAGAAGTTCAAAAGGCTATAGCGAATCTGAAACGAGGAAGGGCAACTGGTTCAGATGGATTGGCTCCAGAGGTCTTTAAGGATGGTGGTCCAATTTTAGCGATAAGTTGACTAATATTTTAGCTAAGATCTGGGAGTTAGACGTTATTCCATATGACTGGTCACAATCACTTATCGTCACATTATATAAGAGAGGGTTAAAATCATCCTGTGACAACCACAGAGGGATTAGTTTAACTAATTTAGTATCTCAAATACTAGCCTCGATAATTATCAGACGCCTAACTAAGACTCGTGAACTGCAAGCACGAGAAAATCAAGCTGGCTTCAGACCTGGTTGTGGCTGCATCGACCACATTCACCATTCGTCAGGTTCTTGAACATAGGCATACTTATCGACGTCCGACAATGGTGGTCTTACTCGACTGAAAAGCAGAATTTGACTCCGTAGACCGTGAGATTCTGTGGCAGTGTCTGTCTTTTTTTGGTGGAGTTTTGTTCTCTGAGCTGGATGGTTTGGTCGTGGAGCTTTCATCGTTCTTCTGAACGACATCATCAGCACAAACTTCAGATAGAAGTGAAGTGTTCGAATTTCTTCATGTGTTTCACAGCTTGTTCTATGCACCTCGATGTTGATTGGTTCTTGTTGACCTTAAATTTATCATTGTTTACTTCTTTGTTTTGGTTGTGTCTTTCATTGGTTTGATTTTTTGTGTCATTGAAAGGCGTACCACAGAAGTACATAAACCTTGTGAAGGCTCTTTACTCGAACACTACCAGTCGAGTCAGAGCTTATGGCGAACTGTCATCTGCTTTTGCAACCTCAAGTGGTGTCCGTCAAGGCTATCCAATTTCTCCATTTCTGTTTAACTTCATCATAGACTTATTGATGGAAATAACATTCTCGTCTACTGAATTCTCGTGTATTGATATCCTTCCAGGAGGTCCGCTTATCAACTTGGAATACGCAGATGATATAGTCCTGTTTGGTGAAGACGCTGATAAAATGCAGTCTTTTAGTAGCACTACGCAACAATGCCAGGATGTTTGAAATGCGTCTCTCCCCCTCCAAATGCAAGTTCTTGCTTCAGGTCTGGTCTGCGTCAACACCTGAACTAAGGATAGGGAGTGAAGTAGTCGAACGCGTTGACAACTTTACTTATCTTGGAAGTCTGATCAGCCCTAACGGGTTGGTGTCTGACGAAATCTCAGCACGGATTCGAAAAGCTCGTTTAGCTTTTGCCAACTTACGTCACCTTTGGCGAAGGCGAGATATACGTCTATCAATAAAAGAACGAGTATATTGCGCGGCAGCCCGTTTTGTTTTAATTTACAGCAGCGAAACATAGCCATTAAGAGTAGAAGACGCTCGTAAGCTACTAGTATTTGACCACAAATCCTTTAGAAATATTGCTGGCGTCTGTTGAGATCTCCGGATAAGTAATAGTGTGGTTCGACGCAGGTTATTAGGGAGTGATGGTAAATCAGTTGATGAGGTTGTGAATCTTCATCGACTGAGATGGTTGGGCCACGTGTTACGTATGCCCGAACACCGATTACCACGAAGTGCAATCCTAACCGTCGTTCGGGATAGTTGAAGAAAATTAGGGGCTGGCAAACTATAACGTGGCATCAGTCCGTAAAGTCACTAACTTCTAGTCTGAGCCATGTTGGTAGATGCAGACTACTTGATTGTAATCCGCGTGACTATCAGAACCAATGGTTGGAGACTGTGTGTGACGTGGCTCAGAATCAATCACAATGGTGTAGATGTAGGCACTCTCTGTCCCCCTCAAACCATGAGATTAAAATTGCTTTATATCTTTCTTCCTACGAACTAATTCTTTCTTCCTGTACTATATCCTTATCGCAGTCTTTGTTTTATATATTACCACCTCTGAATTAACTAGTTCTATGAATCCGGTGTCCATTTTGTTGTGTTGATGAGGTATGACAACTTGAACTGATGCACATATGTGCCTGGTCCTACGTTGTAGCTGACTGACTGATCATGAAGCTCTGAAATTCACCTGTCATCTTGAAAAATCTTGAGCACATTCCTCAGCTGTTATGGTTCCACGATAGAGCATTGTTATGAGTATCTTCGACTATACGGTTCAGCACAGAAGTGCTAAACAAATTCAACACGTTGACTAACTTTCTTGACAATCATTATAACATAGACCTTTTATTACTTCAGACTGTTCGTTAGTGCAGCCTTTACCGGTGAGACGTCCAGATCTCATTGGGGGAACTCGTAGATACTTTGGATGTATACTCAGTGCTATACGGAAATGGAATGCTAATCTGAAACGTAGATTTTCTGTCTGTTTTCCAATGCGGGATGAGTTATCCATCACTCCTGATGGTATTTTGTGCTTAAATGATTGTTTTGTTAATTCTCCTTCATTGCGTAAATCTATCGTCGGTGATCTTTATAATGGACAGTTAGGTGTTGAGAAAATTATGTACTTGGCAATGCTCACATGTTGGTGGCCATAGATAAATGCATATATATCATACAGCGAGCAATTGTGAAAAATGTCATAAGTCGGAGAATCAGTCATCGAAGCGGACTCCATTGCCAGTATCGTCTTAGACCTGGCAGAGAATTCATGCAGACTATTGTGGTCCATTTCTTGGCAAATACTATGCACATGTAGTCATTGATTATTTGTCGAAGTGGCCTGAAGTTTGTTTCACAACTTCAAATAGATACTTCTCTACTGCATTATGGAAACGCTAAACATTCTGTGACGAAAGAGGAATTCTTCGTTCGATTATGAGGTCTTTGGAGTCTGATGAAGTTACATATTATTGTGGAAATGATCTTCGGCCAGCCATGGGGATTGTAGTGAAGAATTTTGGAAAACCTATGGTACGAATTCTAGATATCAGTGATTTAAGTACACAACAAACATGTTGATGAAATACAATTACAGCATAGCGGTAAATAAGTCCTCAACTAAATAGCCCTGTAAGTTTTCGACATTGAATACTGACCATATTAGTTTTAATGGACTCACATAACTGAAGGCGCTCGGTCATGCATCCGCACCAGATCACGAGTGAGAAAGCCGTGCTCAACATCTACTGCAATCGTTAGTCAGATTAGATCAGACGATTCTCGATATATTGATAGCCTATCAAATATATCTTCGAACCTCCTGTCTTCTGTCTTTTGATTTCACTTGGTGTGTACGCTTCATAATATAAGGTGTTACTGGTTAAAGCGTTGTCAAACTCCGAATAACTGTGGCATCTCCACCGGGAACCAGGTGAGCTTGTTCTAATTTCGGTTGGTTGTTCTACTCTTAATGAGTACTTTCTAAATTATAAAGTCTTTAAATAATACACTGTCGAATAAACTCAGGATAAACTTAAGAAAGCTTACAATAGATTACAGAAACTTAGATTCCAATTTTAGCTGTCAAGGATGTAATGTCTGTATGAAATAATGATTTCCTCGTACTTGTTGAATGCTTGATTTTGAATTCTAAGTACAGTATATTCTTTCTTGCTTATCTAGTACTTCTTGATTAAATTGCGTTATTTCTGGGATTTCTAGTTTGTACTATAATTCAAATACTCCTAATTATCATACAATATTAAATTGAGATGCAGAGTAATGAGTAAATCTACAAATTGGTTGACAATGCTGATGCTGTAGTGACCACGTTCATTGACCACGTTGTATGTAATATGTATCATGTAACTAAACCTCCTTTCACCTCACATAAAATGTGGATTTTTATGGGATTTTTGGAAGAATTCACTATGTATTGAATTGATCCTCACGGTATTATGTAGGTTTTAGGGGCTTTATATCTGACTCCGGCTGGATCATATGAAGGTTATCAAAATATATATGCTGTCAACCCTTGTAATTTATTATAGACTTAGTTCACGTTTAAGAATATCGGAATAGAGTCGAACATGAGGGTGAAGTTTTAACATGTATATTTCATACACCTCGGCTGATGCTGCTCTCTTTATGTGGTGGTCGGGCTTGTCAATTGTGATATACCATTCGAGATATATTGGCTAAAACAATCGTTCCTCGACGTCCTACCATGCCAGGCAGTTCGGTTGAAGAATGGTAAGTTCAAGTGCGTCTAACTCTAGATCCGAGGTCCTAACTGTACTGCTAACTGTACAGACGTTTGACGTCAGCAAGTATTTTCCTCCATACAGCCAGCATAACAACAATGTTGCCTTTCCACGGAGGAAGAGTGGGGTTAGGAAATGTCGATCCTAAAAACGCACATCTTGCCTTATGCCACAGACATCCGATTCCAGCTGTACGGTCTCAACAAGAACAGATATGACACAAAAATTACAAACAAAAAAGTTGTGTGTAACCGGCCTCAAGCAATGGTCGCCTGGGTACTGTGGTCACGCTCCCAGGTCACTAAGACCAACTTTACCAAGACTTTCTTTTCAGAAGCGTCTTAAAGAATCCCTCTACGGTGTTGGCAATCTGGAACTGATAAGCGCTCTCATAATTCTAAAACCTCTCAAGACCACTGTTTTAATTTCGTACACCCATTGAGTTGAATAGACAGCAAAACTAGATGACATTGCGTCACTCAATATTTATGCCTAAACAAAAATAAATAGCAGACACGTGACGAATGGGGTGGGCAACTAAAACATACTAGATGACAAACAACCTCAGGGTTAATAAGCAAATAATTAGCAAGGACGGATAGTTTGGAATAACCAAAAACTGGAAAGGAGTATATGGTATTCACATAGTATCAGACAGTAGAAAATTACCTAATAGTACCTAACCGAGAAGTAATAAGCACTCGCATACTTTGAATTCAGTTTCTTGATTGTGTTTTGTCGAAGTTCTAGACTAATTGGGAATAGTACTATTTTCTTATATTATTTTAAATTCACATAGATTTTGATAAGCTAACTATGGAAACCTCTCATGAATATTTCATATTTTTCCCATGTTCCTAATTTCAGTTCCAAAAGTCGTCTTAAATTTCAAACTTTGTTGTAAAGTGGTCTTTAACTTTATGTTCCACATCAACATACACGTTAACCCAGCTTACTATTACGCTATATTATATTATCTGTATGCCATTCGATTTTGATTATTATTTGATTTTCCCCTTACATTTGTAGTGGATAATAGTAAACTCTTATTCAAGATATAAAAATACACAGTTATTATTGATATACCAAAACGAACACTACAAACCGAAGTGTCTGTTCATGAGTAAAGCAAAAGTTAACAAATTGCACTCACAACAAAGTGGTATATTAAGTAGTGAAATGATGACAATTGTTTAAAAATGAATGTTACTTGTAAGCTCCTTCTGAGGCAATAACCACAAACGAGGTCACTTTATAAACGAGGGTTCCGTTGTACATGGTGGCACTAACAGCGTAATGAGGAAGATTGAGTGGCGAGACTATAATTGATGGACGAACCAGTCAGGTATAAAATAATATGCCTTAGATTCTGCCGATAAATCCATCCACCCGTTTGGCTTAATATAGTCTTGGCATCATAGGTGATGTCAGTTCGTGATGAAATCTCTAAATCTAATTCCTGACCCTAATCATCAACTGTAAATCATAATCCTTATTGTCTAACTGCTTTATAACCCTCATGTGGCCAAAGTAAATAGATAGACACTCTCAAGGTCAAATTAGCGTCGCTGAAGGGTCCATAAATTATAGTCTCACCGATTAAATCCGTTGGCTTGATTCAACGATAATCCCGGCCATAACTCAAATGTCATGAAGAATGGCCTAAAAGTATGTCTACAATCGCAGACCGTGCTAAATAAAGTAGGAAGACAAACGACGGAGACGGCGTTCATGATTTTGTGTATATTATAAGCAGCCGAAATCAAGGGTGATATCAAAGTAACCACATTCGAATACTATCGTACCACACGAATGTAATGACAAAACTATAACACGGTTGCTTCTAATACGCCTGCTCATGACTGAAACAGTGAGATGCACTTCGAAACTCAGCACCACGTCATGATTTGTTACACAAACCACATTAAATTTCCGACACTTCCGGACTACTACTCGTGAACCGAAATAGAACTACCAAATTCCCACTGGCTGACGTCCAAGCAACTAAAAACTGAATAGTTATTCATAACGGCATTTCATCATCGTTGCAAAGCATTTTATCGACTTGATAGTCACGTAACAAGATTGATGAAATTGATCAACCTGTCAATAACAACTCGATCGGCAATCGGACTGTTAGTTGTCACGGAAAGGTATTGTTTCCTTGTGGTCTTCTTTATCTAACATGGATGATTTCAGTATGTTTTGCTATCAGTTTCTCATCGAGTAAACAGCTTAGAACTCTGTTCGTCTCACTGAATGCATAGCGTCACAATCGTTCGTGCAAGTCATCAATGTGTTGTTGTTATTATTATTGTTAGCTTTATTCAATATTATATTTCTGACACAATATAGAATTTTATCACAAGATATTTCAACAAGCTTTTTCTCATTATTAGTTTATCGTTTTTGACAATAAACACTTAGTGGTCTCCAGTTAGGTGTCAGCAGTTCAGGAATCGACATCTGAACGATGCACAATATTTTCGATGCATGTTGCTAGCAACCACGATGTCTCTGTTTTGGCTATTTTGTCAATTGTACAGTGATAAGTCGTTTTACAAATACACCTGGATAAATTATGCGATTAATAGACAGTGAGGTGTTCGAACAGACAGAAAACACATAGCTTTGCAATATCTAGATGGCAGAAACAGGTAGTCCAGATACTGAAGCAGGCCATCAATGTAAGCAGTCGAGCAAACCTCCTGCAAACTGAAAACATCACTGTCAAATTTAGCATAACACTGATAACAGTCCATATCGTTATCATAAATTTCAGGTGGCAGTATCAATCTACCTATTTTGGGGAAATCTTCAAACATCCAATGATCTTCCTTCATAAATTGCGGAAATTTTGGTCTAATACCACCAGCTCCGCGCTGCGCAGTTTTCCGGACAAACTGTTAATAACCAGTGTGATTTTTATACCTTTTAGGATGAAATTACAAATGATAAATATGATTTCTCATATTATCATGAAGTTCGTTCACCATTGCATCACCGATGTTCAGGTTTTGTTTTAGTGTGTCAAACAGACACGAGACAATGAAGCGTCAGCTTCACACCAGTTTTTCAAAAATATCACGCGATTCAGGTCAGTT
Organism: Schistosoma intercalatum; assembly: GCA_944470365.2. Taxonomy (NCBI): domain Eukaryota; kingdom Metazoa; phylum Platyhelminthes; class Trematoda; order Strigeidida; family Schistosomatidae; genus Schistosoma; species Schistosoma intercalatum. Next base: position 1,287,450 of record OX103728.1, on the reverse strand, counting down.
GTTTGTATTATCCAGAACTTCAATTATTGCATCTGTTCAGTCTGACGACAGCTAATTGTTCCTTTCAGACACAATGGTACAACTGGCTTTGGCAAATGTCAGGTTTCAGGGACACGACTGTATGGTCGGATGACTTTTTCCAATAGTGAAGACGACTCGAAATGTCATGTCGGTTTTCGTAAGAAGTCTTAATCGATCCATCATCACGGTAGGCATTCCTTTGAAAACCCACCACTGGATATGTCAAGAGCTTTTCAATCAGAACCAATGCACACGATATATTTAGGCACCACCGAAAGACTGATTTCCCTGTAAGCGTATCTAGTTAGTAAGTGAATAAATAGGATGAATCAATTTAACTTTCGTATCTATCAGTGTAGCCCCAGAATTATGTAGACAACACACTACATGTGACTTTCAAAGTAAATGTCGACCACTAAATGAAGATTCTCTATGGAAAGCAACTGAATGCCTGTTGCGTTTACTATACTCAGGTCCTGTTTTTCTCCATGATAGGTTACTGTTAGCACTGGACAGCAACGTCGAAAGTCTATATTCATCGGTATTTTTTATTACACCCAAAGTTGCACACTACCTTTCCAACAGTGTTCACAATAATCTGAAAATCTTCTTATTGAGTTACGAATACTGTTACTTTAGGGAACACACAGTCTACAATGCGCATAGTTTGAAGCACATTTCTGATTGATCGTGGCTGCCTTTACTTCTGAATAATATATGCGGAAAATTAGGCGTTCAATAAACTGACGACTAACGGTGGCTTAACAAGCTGCATAGCAGTATGCCAAAGAAGTTTACTTTTAAAGTCTACTGAACCAGAACATGTCAGACAGTGTGACTGAGTTTGAAATAAGTTATGAGTTCTCTAAGGAAATGGTCTTTTGCAGAATTTCAAAGCTGTCAACTACCAGACCTGACATCGTGTTAATCGCAAGCCGTCAATCGGGATTCATCGCACAAATTACTGATGGAGGCAGGATTAGGTTTAAGGCACTCGTTAACCCCTAGGAATTCTTTATTGGGTTTTTTTGCTTTAGCACTATAGGTACATTCAAGTGTTCTATCGTAAGCCCCGAATATACATGGATTAAACCGAGAGATATGCTTTCATGTGTATCTGTGTACCGACACAGCATTATGAGATTGCCAGTCCCATGTTATATACAATTCAATGGATAATGTGATATCATTTCCCAAGGTCTGTCGCAAATATTATAGTTTGTGTAGTAGGTATGCTCGTCGGTTGGTAATTTGACCTCATTCACCAGGAACGTATTATGAATGTTCACGAATGTAGTAGATTTATAAGTTTGAACGCTATAGCATTGATCTTTAGAATCAGTCAGGACAGTACATATTTGTTCACGACAAGGAGAAAGTCAATTCTAGTCACCCCTTATAAGTGGCCGCTGAAAAACGAACCTTTTGTTTATCGTGATGATGTATTTGCAACTGATATTGCTGACAGTATCGATTGCGATAGTCGCTTTTGTTTGATAAGGTGCACAGCATTACATCGTTGTGCTATTTTGTTATCACTTTGATTTAATTGTTTTCAGATGACTGCCATGAAGCCGAGGGACTGAAATTATCTTATAATGTAGTGCTCGATTACAGAAGCACAAATGCACCCAACGATCACACGCTGCCGTGTGGAACAGATAAACCAAAGACGTCAATTGACAAACGTGAGCAGCTAATTTAATGTCAAGTTTTCCAAACTCAAAAATAGCGTGTAGTGGTGCAACTCTGGAGAATTAGAGGTTGCTAAAATGTTAGGAGCATATGTCTCAGTCGAATTTCCAGTTACCGACATTTTGATTGGGAACTTTTCATTTACGGCAAAGTAAGTACTTACTGAAAATCGTTAGCAAAGCAGCTATTCGAAAACAGAGCTTTCCTCACCACTGTTTCCGCCAACTAAAAATGAAAGTCGACAAACCGTAGGTTGAAGTTTACGTAAACCTGATAACAAAATGTTATAAAATAATGACAGTAAAATAATGGAAAAAGCCATCAAATGTCTAATCTGGAAGACTTCCATAATACCGTTATTTATATGAAGCATATTCGATCCTCGTAATATTTCTAATTTCTTTTCTCCCAACAGTATATTATGCTTTTCCGGGTCAGGGAGTATTCTTATGCACCAGCGGCTACGAACCCGATTTTGAAAGACGGACTCAAAGTCGTATACTTAACCCGACCGAAGCTGCTACCTTGGCGCAGTGGTCAGGCTTGCCGATCGTGATGACCCACTCGAACTATATAAGCTGAAACATATGTTCCAGTGGCTTCTACCATGCCAGGCAGGTGGATTGGAGAACGGTAAGACTAGAAGCAGCAACTCAAGGTCTGAGAGCGAGGTCGTACTGCTGACTGCAGAGGGGTAAGACAGCATTAAGGTGTTTCCTTCAGACAACCAGCATGACAGCGATGCTGCCTTCCCACAAGGAGGGGTGAGGTTAGAAAAGGTCGACCCTAAAAATGCGCACCTTACCTCACGGATAACCGTCTCCGGCGGTAAGGCCCTTTGAAGAACGGAGCTAACACATTAAAAACCTCCCACAAAAAGGCCGTGCGCGACCGGCCTCAAGCAGTTGTCCCTTGGGCTCTGCGGTCACGCTTCCAGGTCGTTAAGACTAACGCCAATCAAATTTCCTTTTCAGGTTCCTCAAGAAATACCCTTCCACGGTGTGGGCAGCCGGGAAGTGATATCAGCACTCATACCCGTAACAGCACACGAGACCAAGTCGGTCACATTCAAATCCTTCCTACACTTCCTAATACCTCTCTTATCTCCGTGACTAACCCTCCTCACGTCTCTTTATCACCTCGCACCGTTAGTGCAAACGGTTCGAGTACGCGGAACGTTGTTCCTGGTCTCCTGAAATCACGCTCTAAACTACACGTAGGAGCTTTTAACGTACGAACACTGTGCCAAATAGGACAGCAGGCTTCCTCAGCTAGGACTTTAGAATCTCGCGCCATCGATGTGTGCTGCGTCTCCGAAACGCTCATACAGGATTCGAGTAGCGTCATTCATTTGACTTCACCATGCCAAAATAAAGAACCGACTTGATTCACACTTCGTGTATCTGGAAGCCCTGATGTTGCCTCCCGTGGCCTCGCCGACGTAGGTGTAGCATTGAATTCTAGGGCAGAACTAGCTTTCTTAGAGTGGATCCTAGTAGACAGTCGTTTGTGCGCTGTCCGACTGAATGGAACAGTAAGGATCCGAAAAGACAAGAACACTCGTCGTTGCCTCTTCGTCGCCTCTGCTTATTCTCCCACTGACTGCAGCTCAGATGATGTAAAAGATGAGTTTTACAGAATGCTCTCCGACCTTCTCCGAAGAGCTAGGCGCTCGAATGTAGTGATAGTGGCCGGTGACTTTGATGCTCAAGTAGGTAAACTAAGCGATAGGGAAAGACACCCGGGTGGATCTTACAGCATCGTGGCTCAAAGAACAGATAATGGCGACCGTCTGTTGCAGATATGCTCAGATAACCGCCTGTTCCTTGCAAATACTAACTTCAAGCACAAGGAAAAACATCTTTTGACATGGCGACCCCCTAATTCGTCCCAATGTTGAACCCAAATAGATCATATCGCTATCAACCACCGATGGAGGGGCTCGATAGAAGACTGCCGCTCATTTTGGAAACCTCTTAGGGGACTACTTAATGATAGTCAAGCTAAGAGTATATTTCAGGAACAACTAGGAAAACAGTTAGGCAGCCATGTATGTGATGCCCACCCTGAGGCAGCATGGGATGATATCCGAAAAGCTGTGGAAACAGCAGTGATATCTGCTGTTAAGGTAAATCACAAGGTTAGGGAAAAACACTGGATCTCAGCAGCATCTATCTCACTGATAGATGCTCGGAAACTCATTCCACCTGGCTCTGAACATAATGAAGATTGGAGTCAGCTTAAGCGCAAGCTGACAAGAAGTCTACGCAATGATCGTGAACAGTGGTGAATAGCGAAAGCAATAGGTAATAGCAGACAATTGTTCAGACTAGTTGGGGAAACCGGTATTAGGAATCCGACTGTTAGCGTAACAATCTCAGAGAAAGATGGACATATTATACCTTCTCAATCCAGGAGATTGGATCGATAGGCAGAACACTTTAGAGATCAGTTCAACTGGCCTTCAGCCACACTTCGGTTTCCCACGATCTCCAGTCAACCTCAATGGCAGGTTAATGCAGGTCCTCCGACTCTTTACGAAGTTGAAAAAACTATAAGAAATCTGAAGTGCGGGAAAGCAGCAGGCCCTGACAGGTTTACTTCTGAGATTTTTAAGGATGGTGGTCCAGTTTTAGCAATGAGATTAACCGAGGTCTTAGGTAGAATCTGGGAACTGGATGTAATCTCATCTGACTGGTCTCAATCACTGACTGTGCCAGTCTATAAGAAAGGACAAAAGTCCTCTTGTGACAATCACAGAGGAAACAGTTTGACTAATATAGTGTCTAAAATATTAGCTTCAATAATACTTCGACGCCTAACCAAAGCTCGTGAAGAGCAGACTAGAGAAAATCAGGCTGGTTTTCGACCTGAACGTGATTGTATAGATCAGATATTCACACTACGTCAGGTTCTAGAACACAGACACACATTCAGACGCCCCACAATGGTAGTATTTCTCGACCTTAAGGCGGCATTCGACTCTGTTGATCGTGAGGTTCTATGGCAGTGTTTGTCACTGAAAGGAGTACCAAAGAAGTACATTAACCTTATAAAGGCTCTCTACTCGAACACAACTGATCGGGTGACAGCTTATGCCGAACTGTCATCAGAAATGATTACCTCAAGTGGTGTTCGTCAGAGCTGTTCACTCTATCCATTTTTGTTCAACTTTGTCGTCAACGTAGTTTTAGAGATAACGCTTTCCTCGTCTAGATTTCCAGGGGTTGAACTTCTACCGAGAGGTTCACTTGTTGACTTAGAATATGCTGATGACATAGTTTTATTTGGTGAAGACGCTGACAAAATGCAGAGTCTTATGACCACTCTAAGCAACAATGCAGGCATGTTCGGAATGTGATTCTCCCCCTCGAAATGTAAAATGTTGCTTCAGGATATGGTCGCATTGAAACCCGAACTAATGATAGGGAGTGAAGTAGTTGAGTGTGTCGACCGCTTCACTTATCTTGGAAGTCTCATCAGTCTTTGTGGTCTGGTATGTGACGAAATCTCAGCACGGATACCGGAGGCTCGACTAGCTTTTGCCAACTCGCATCATTTATGGCGTAGACGAGATATCTGTCTATCAAACAAAGGACGTGTTTACTGCGCAGCAGTTCGTTCCATCCTACTTTATGGCTGTGAAACATTACCGGTAAGAGTAGAGGATATTCGTAGGTTACTAGTATATGATCATAGGCGTCTTCGAAACATTGCTCGTATATCCTGGGACCATCGAGTATGTAACGCAGTTGTTAGGAAACGGGTACTAGGTTAGGATGGCGAATCAACTGATGAGGTAGTGAAACTTCATCAGTTGAGATGGCTGAGACATGTGTTACGTATGCCCAACCACCGACTGCCTCGATGTGCGATGTTTGTTGTATAGGAGTAGATTGAAAGAAAGCTAGGGGTGGCCAGAACAAAACATGGCACAAGTCTATGAAGTCACTGACAAGTGGACTGAGTCATGTTGTTAGGAGTAGACTACCTGGTTGGGATCCGCGAGATGATAGTAACCGATGGTTAGAGACCCTGAATGACATGGCTCAAAATCGTTTGCAATGACACTAGTGCATCCACTCTTTGTGTTTCCCCAAATTCTTCATGTTCCTTATTTTTCTCTTTGCAAATTTATTTCACTGTATTATACTCCTTGAACAACATCTTCAAACCCTAATCTTTCCGATTACTACTTATACTCCTACCTCTACTGCTACGGAATTTGGGTCGACAACTGCATCTCTGTGCTAATGTGGTACGGCAACTCGAGCTGATGTAGGTGCGTACGAAGTTCTACGTTGTTACTGACTGACTGACTTAATCGAATTCGGTGAGTAGTCCAACTTCTCGCAAATTCACATGTTAACATATATGCATTTTAATAAAGCAGATTTTTGCTTTCATACCTTTTCGTACACGAGTTATCTACGCTGTTTCTGTTTCCTTCAAAATTGCCAATCCGTTCTGAAAGCAAAACACTTACGTATAACCAAACAAATATCAATTATATTTGTGCATTTCCTTTTATTACATTTATATTTTATACAGGCAGTTTAGCAGTTCTTCAGGTGTGAGTGATTATCGTCATTGTTTTTGCGGTATATTTTACTCTTTTTAATGTTTGAAGACGTTTACAGTCTGTCAATTTTGCATATTTTAGAGAAACTGATTTCCCACAATCTACGAAAAGCTTACTATTAATGATTAATGAGTCAATCAAAATATCCAAAAACATTACAAAGACCAAAGTGAATCCGTTCAAATTTTTTTGTTAATTCTGGTACTAAACAACGATTTTCAGATCTTACAGCGTCTATACCTAAAACACTGCAGGAAATACACATGACTGAGCTAAGGAAAAATGTATGAGAGATTGAGATAATCTGGGTGCATATTTGAACCATGGTATTTGTAGTGTTTATGGGAATTATTGATCTAGGTATTGCAATGTTTGGCACTCTTCAACAACATCCATTTGGTCATATTTATTTACAATTGATTGATCACTGGGTAGTTATCAGTGTTATGTAAGTCAAGTCTTTCTTAGTAGTGCTGGTTAAATGTGGTCACTAGTGTAAGTGGTTCGACATCGCGTGCATTATGTTAAAACAGGATGGTGTTTAGAGGTGGCTATCAGGAGACGTTAGACCTAGGTTTTGTGATGCATGGTACTCTTCAACAAGGTGTAACTGTAATGTTGAAGAAAGTCACCGGCAGTTCGAATAACGTGGTGCTAACGTCCTTGATTGTGAATTCGGTTGTAACTCGAGATCGGATGTGTTAGAGAGCATCAGCCCCCTCAAGATTGTGTCGTAACCTCAATATTCTGATAACCTAATAAGTCGCTTATAAAATTTGTAAACCCGATTTAGCTAATATAGTTATGTTACAGGTAACATACTGAACGATATCCTCAGTTAATTGTCTATAAATTGATTAAATGGATGCAAGCCAAAAGAGCATAAGTCTTAGTAAAAGGGAGTAATATTCTCAACCCATCAGTATGATAATGGTCTGAAAATTTAGTCGGTGTTTGTATACAGGTAATTGTTAGAAAACAACACTATTTGTGTAAAGAGTTATCAATCACGTTATTAACTGTTATAGTTCTTAGTTTCATCGCTTAGATCGACCAAATTGCTTGCTTTTGAATCGTAACAAAGCTTTGTGGTGATGTCAAGAAACCATTTATGAATAATTTTGATTTGGAGATTAACTATGGAAAACGCAAGAAACCAAAAATATAATAAAAGAGAAATTGAATGATTCCAATGAAACTGAGTTATATGATCACGTTTTAAATCATGCTGAAGTAACACTCGTTGCCTCAATGCATAACCTTTATAAGTATGTAAAAAACATGACAATGAGAACCAGTATCAAGTATTTAACCACTGTTTGATCTAAAGTGTTTTATCTAAAAATAAAACACTTTTAATATTAGTATTGATCGTATAAAGCTACTAAACCTAGCCCATACCAAAAATACGGTTTTGAGAGTTGCTCGTTTGAAAGATATAAAACCAGTCTAAGGAAAAACATTTTATAAGTTAAGGAGTACTAAAAACATAGTAAGTTAACCAGGAAAGAAAAAAAACTAAAACTCGCCTGGGTGGCTTTTGGGATTTGTCGTTATTCGATATATAGTGCTTGTACACAAAGACATTGTTCGATGTTACCACACAACTTTCTTATTGTCTACTATTTATTTGGCAGGTGAAACATGCTCGCAGCAGTCACCTCAATCGAAGATTATTCGTTCTTTGTAACTTAGCCCTTTTTATATGTATTCGCATTATATAACTCAGAGTGTGTTTACGGATAAAAAGCTTATGTATTCAGCATTAAAAAATGAACATAACGCTCATGTATCAAAAGAAAAAGGTCTAAGGAGTGTGAATGGCATAATATTGCTGACTACATTTTTAAAAATGTTTTTATCGCGGCACAAAAAAAATAAGTTAAATAAGCACAAGACCTGAGTATATACGTCGTTACATTTTAGTCTTCAGCCAAAACTGCCAATATGTCTAGCTGACTAGTCGGCTATGCCCATCTGATCTTTTTAGCCACTCCTGGATATTTATCGTCTTTAATTGTCGATTCCATAATTGTTTTGTTCTTCCGAAAAATAGTTCCACTACCAAACGTTAAGCATCACTTTTGACAGATGTTCGTATGCCTAACATAACTAATGATAGGAATTCTGTCGACTGACTGGAGTTCAATAAAAAGGCAACCTTCAGTTGACGGTGGAAACGTTCTACAATTCCATTAGCCTGAGGGTGATATGCAGTAACGCCTATTCTATTGGAGCCTGGAAGTTTAGCTAAGTTGTTAAATAGTTCGGATTCAAATTGTGCTCCTCCATCCGTCGTTATTGTCATAGGTGTACCAAAGATGGTCACTCAGTTTTGCATGAAGGCCTTAGTCACTGTCTCAACTGTGATGGCCGTTATGGTATGGCTATAAAGAGTCTTGTGAATCGACATATACATGTAAACAGATAATTAAAACCATTCGAAGGTGGTGAAGGGCCTACCGAATCGATATGCAAATAGGCGAAACGTGCATCGCTATGAGAAAACGTAGATGGATGGATTGTGTGACGCTTGACTTTGATCTTTTAACATACCAAACACTAACCCATTTGTGTACATCCTTCTGCTAATTCGGCCGTATATATCTGGCATTGATTAGCTTGGCGAAGTATTTGCACCAAGATGAGATAAAGAATAAAAGTTATTAAGTATTAGTCCTCGCATACTTTTGGGGACGAGAGGTCGTGGCATTACCTTGGTCATCTCACAGTAAGTTAGAATACCGTTAATCGGCGACGTACCTGGTTTAGTTTAAAACTAGAGTTGTTTTCTGAAAGGTGTCGTAATTGTTAATCCTCTTTCTGGTTGACCCTTACTGTCTCAAAATTTACTGTGGAGTGCTGTATCACATTCATTTCTGGTCGAGATAATGCATCTACCGCCTGGACTCCTGACCTTTGGCATGTCGGATACCACATGTAATCTGTGTCGGACTTCTCGAGGTGAGTATTTATCGGCTCTCGCTTTTAGTGCAGAGGTCTGCGATTTGTAAAAAAATGAATGGCCGGCCTTCTAACATGTGTCGAAAATGCCTAATGTTTAGGTAGATTGCAAGACGTTCCCGCCCGAAGGTAGAATACCTTGTCTCTGCTGGAGCGAGTCATTTTCAAAAGAAAACATTCGGTTTCCAGGCGTTTTTTATATGGAAGCAAATGAAAGACAAGTAAGTGTAGTGTGCTATCATTGCGAACAACGGAGAGAGAGAGAGCGTTGTATGATGTCGATAAAATAAGTTTTTATATCATTCTAAGCATTGAAGTTGATTTACCAGGTTATGGGATGCAAGTTTAGGACAAATTATTTTTGTACTCATTGTCTTATAATCCACTCATCCTTCGATTTGCATTTATCTTTTAATCGGTTGACATTCATTGTTTCTTCTCTCTGTGTATGTGTAAATGCCTTGAGTATGTATGTGATCTTTGATGGAAATGTCTACTGTACATATATATAACACCAGGTTTTCACTGTGAACTGTCTTTTTAATAGTACTAGAAGTGGGAATTTGTGCTTACTGTCTGATAATCCCAATGGATTATTATATTAAAACTGTAAGCATTTAATTTCTAGATTTAATTGTATTTTGAGGATTTCAGAGTACTGGTGATCAAACTGTACAGACTATTGTTAATTCATTGTCTATAAACTCTATAATTTATTTTGAACTTTACTCGAGTGGGCAATATGTGGTGTTTTTATGAACTAACGATTCCCTTGTACTTGTTGAATGCTTGATTTTGAATTCTAAATACAGTATATTCTTTCGTGCTTATCTAGTACTTCTTGACTAAATTGCGTTATTTCTGGGATTTCTAGTTTGTACTATAATTCAAATACTCCTAATTATCATATTAGCGTCGCGATGGAACAGTCAGATATCCATTCCACTTCTGAAACTCTTGAGGATTATTTGGAAAGGTTTGAAATCTGGAGCACGACTAAGCAAGATGTTAAGGGTGATAAAGTTGTGGTACATTTCCTTACGTTCATCGGGAAAGAAGCTTACAGTTTAGCAAAGTCTTTTGCGTATCCAGAAAAGCCTATCTCACTTCTTTATGCAACTCCTAAGGGACTATTAATAAATCATGTAAAGTGCACCAGTTTTGAATGTCGTGAGAGGGCGAAATTTCATAAGATTATTCGTCAGAATAGTCAGAAGTGTTAAGAATTCATCGTTGAATTGTAAAGACAAGGTACCAAATGCAATTTAGGAGGTCAACTTGATGTACAGTTGAAGGATCTACATAAACTATCACTATCTGTAAATACGATTTTTACATTAGACGTTAATTAACATTCGAATGCCTACTGGCTCACTATTTATACAGCTGTCATGTCTTCACCTGTCGAACTAACCTTTTAAAGATTAGGGTATGATAAAATTATGTCTCGTCCGAATAAATATATGATGGTGACGAGTGCAAAGATGCGCTTATCAGGATCTGGAAAGTCAACTATTCATCTTGATCCACAGGATGGAGCAATACTTGTGGATAAAGATATTCGACGGCAGCGGAACTTGAACAGGCAATACTACAACAATCGGTGAACTGAAACTAGATGAAAGAGTAAACTTTCAATAGCGTCATGAATCTACAACAAAATCATTTAATAACAGTCAGCAAATATGAGAACGTAAATTAGTCTGTTTAAATTATTAATCGAGAAACTGAACAACAGAAGTAAAATAGTGAAAACGAAGTTCGTGGAATATGTTTTCTCACAACGTCAATGTTGTTGCGAAATAAAGCAATAAAATGAAAACAGTACCTCATATGTACCCGTGATTCTTTGAAATTTTCATGAACTGAGATGAAATTTATAAGAATCTTTTCAATAATTATGTAGATTAACGAGGTAAATGATCTATGTGTAATGAATGAGGTCTAATCAATTTAGGTGAGAATCGTGTGAATAACAACTAACGTTGAAGTCACACCCAGCGGTCATAACCTTGTAGCGTATTGTCCAGCCGTGGTTGACTATGACAACCACTATGGGAAGACCACACGCTAGTTAACCGATAAAATACCCCGTAAGCCAAATGTCAGAAGGCTGTTAATGGCTGTAGTCGAAATGTATTTGTTGGCGATCTCGTGGTATCGAAATAATACCAAGATTGTGCAAGGTTACAATGGAAGGAAGAATGTCTTTAGTACAGCTAAACAACCAAGTATAGTAAAACAATCACCGGTACAACTGGTTATAATAATGATTGTTTTCATTAAACCCATCGCGTTTTCTTGTTAAAAGTAGGTCACTACAGAAGCCCCTCGCCAGAAATGGTTTGCACTTTCGATAAGTAGCGGTTAGGTTCGTGGGACTGATCGACGAACGCGCGGTAGTTGGACGTGAGAATCGGAGGAACAGGAAGCGATCGTTGAACCGCGAGTTGCCAAGGAAGGTCTTTTACGGAGAACGGTACCAGAAGTGTGTCGTATTTGTTGCTCGAGTTAGCATACCACACCAGAGTGGATTGTATCCAGGATCTGAGGATTGCGTTCGTACGGATGCGGACCAGAAAACGCTGCAGACGTAGGACGAAGCCAAATTGTGCCAAGAAACCGGAAGCGACCATAGGAATCAAGTGCGAAACCAAACATATGCTAGGCAGATTCGAAACCAGAACATCGACTGAGACTGCAATCTCATCCGAAGTCAAGGGCGGCGTGGTCTGCTGATCTGGACGTGAGACTGAAGTCTCGTCCGCAGATGGTTCAGATGACGCGTGCTTTTGACTGAGACGTAGGAATGAGGTCTCAGATGTATCTAGCGTGGGACCTGAAGATGGTTTGAGGATCCTGCTAGTAGGTTTGATAGGTCTAGCATTGGGTCCCAAGTTATCGAGTAGGGCACTGTCATCGATGTGTGCTGGTTTGAGACGATCAACGTTGACGATCTCGACGCGGCCACGTCGATCAACCTTGAAGGCCTTTTCGTGACGAGCGATCACGTGAAAAGGGCCTTCGTGGGGCTGTTGCAAAGGTTTGCGTACCGAATCTACTCGTATGAAAACATGCGAACAAGTAGATAACTCTCTCTCAACAGCGACCTGTCGATGTTGTATAAGAGTTGACACCGGAGACAGTGGTCGCATAAATGAAAACAGTCGATGGATGTAATCTGATTTACCGAAGTCGTTACTGCTCCGTGGTGCGAAAATTTCCCCAGGCAGACACAATGTCGTGCCGTATACAAGTTCAGCGGCGGAACATTGAATATCTGCCTTCAAGCTCTTTCTGATACCTAAGAGGACGAGCGGTAAGCTTTCGTACCAATTGTTGTTTTCGTGTGTTCGAAGAGCATTTTTAAGTTGGCGATGAAACCGTTCAACTAAATCATTTGATGCTGGGTGGTAGGCGGTAGTGCATAAGCGTTCCGTACTAAGCAGCCGGGCCAGTGAGGAGAATAATGCGGACTCTAATTGTTATTCTCGGTCGGTCGAGGGACAACCGTACAGCGCTATCCATCGTTCTATGAAGCGGTGAGCAGCTGTCTCCCCCGTAATAGACACGATGGGTATAACTTCGGGCCATCTTGTGAAACGATCGATGCTAGTGAGTATGTGATCATACGCATGCGATGGTGGCAATGGGCCCACAATATCAATACGAACGTGATCGAAACGAGCATCAGGCGTAGCGGACGTGGCGATAAGGGCAGCTACGCGCCTGTGCACTTTTGATCGTTGACATTGTGAGCATTACTTTACCCACATACCGACATCTTTATTCATGGACGGCCAGACATATCGTGCAGCGATGAGACGTAATGTAGATGCGATACCTGGATGAGACAATCCATGCAGAGCATCGAAGACGAGACGACGGTAAGCGGAGGGTACGATGGGCCGGGGAAGACCGGTGGAAGTATCACAAAGGATTTTGCCTGAGGTAGTAGCTAGTGGTACTGAAGGAATGAAGATTGTGGTGCTTCTGTACAAAAAGGATCGTTTGCTTGGGCGGCAGCCATAGAAGGAAGATCGAGCACCAGTGAAGTAACTGCATCCACTTGCATATGTGACAGAGCATCAGCAACATAGTTCGACTCACCTTTAATGTGACGAAGGTCCGTCGTGAACTGAGAGATATAGTCCAAATGTCTGCATTCTCGTAGTGTGTGTAGTGGTATTGGACAATAGCCACACAATCCACAAAGCTGTGAACACAAGACTACTGAGAAATAGATATTCAATATTTAACGCGGAGAAATACCTAACAATGGGGAAGGCGCGAACAATGAATTTAATGAACTGGAGTTGATCGGATGGCATGACTCGGCCATGCAGGCGTGTTCTCTGCTGAATGTTACCTTATATCTTCTATTCATATTAAATATATTGTTCCTTCTCTAGCCTAAGCTTGTTCTACATCATGTATTGGTAGTTGTTACGATACAGTGAGTTGGTGTAGAAGATGATTTGACTTCCACGTAAGATCTTATAGATTAGGCAGTTATATCCTGACAAATCTACAATTTTAGGATTATGTCTATTATTAGAGCAGTACTAATATCATAGTAGACCATAATTCTACAGTGTGTAACGGTCAGACTTGGCATGCAGAGCATACGTTAAAGGCTTGTGGTCGGCTAATAAAATGAGATGGCGATCTTCTACTGCGCGCCGGAAATGTTTGATGGCACATTAAGCTGCTAGCAGCTCTTGGCCTAAAGCGCTTTATCTCGTCTCCGTGGGAGTAAGGCGTCGTGAGAAAAATTCAAGAGGTTGCCAACTTCCGGAGATGTTCTGTTGCATAACGGCTCTTATGGCGAAATCCGATGCATTAACCGCTATACTAAGCGTGTCTGATGAGTCTGGATGCGCGAGAAGTGTGACATGAGCAAGGGCTGTTTTGATCTCTGAAAATGCAGTACGTGCCTTATTGTTCAATTCTAATTTGCGTCGATTACCGCGATTTAAGTCGGTTAATGGTCGTAACCGTTCTGCCGCGTGTGGGATGAAATGTCGGTAGAAGCTAACCAAACCGAGAACTGCCTACAGTTTCTCGAGTGAAGACGGCACGGTGTACTCTTGTTGCACGTTCTTTGTCTTCACAAGGTAAAATACCCTCTTGCTTAATGATGTGACCCTGAAACATTATTTCCGATTTGCCCAATCCACACTTGTCTGGGTTGACTACTAATCCATTATCCGAGAAACGTTGGAATAAGAGTGTAAGGTGTTGATAATGTTCATCTACGTTTGATGATGCGATTAGCAGGTCATCAATATAGACGTGAACAAAATTTAACTCCTGTACTATGCTATTGATAAACGTTTGGAAAGTTTGAGCAGCATTCCGTAATCCAAATGGCATTCGTAGGAACTAAACAAATCAAAAGGAGTCGTGATAGCAGTTTTCTCAAAATCTTCACGAGCGACTGTGGTCCGATGATATGCTCTTACCAAATCGATCTTAGAAAAGATAGCGTGCCCTTGAGCGATGCTGTGATGTCGTGTATGTGGGGGGTGGGATAGCTATCAAAGCGCGTAACTACGTTCAATGCTCGTATGGTCTCCAGCTAACCCCATTCTTTTTCCGCACCATATGAAGAGGTGAGGCCCAGGAACTGTGAGGATGACGAATAATACCAGTAGCTATTAGATTCTCAAACTCACGTTTAACGAAGGCTAGTTTGTCCGGTGCCAGTCAGTGTTGTCTTGCCGTGACTGGTGGTCCGCGGGTGACTATGTGGTGTACCTCACGGTTGGTCACCGATGGAATCTCGAGTGGTTTAGTTAATGTGGTGAATTTCTCGAATAAAACGTGGAATTCATCGTTACGCGAATAAAAAGTGCCTAGGATTCAGTACGCATACATCAGAGTCTATTATAATAATACTATTCTTATCGTTATCCGTCATCACAAGTTGTTGCCAGAATATTACATATTGAAAAATATCAATATGAAAATGTGCAACAGACGTGGATAGATAAGTAATAGACTCACCGCAATTAGCTTCTTTTGAAGATTTGACCAGAGGTTGAGAAGTGTTCGTACTTTTGGGTTCACCATTTGTAGCGTGGAGTCAAGTCGCGATTGAATATGAACACCACTACAAGAAAGCACGTACCAGAGAAACCAGAAGGCGAAGATGGAGCGTAACCTGATTTATTTCGTTGGCGATCTCGTGGTATCGAACGAATACCGAGATCGTACCAAAAAGGATACAAGCGGAATTAGTGGACGAGAGTACAAGCGTACAAGGTCACAGTCCACAGGAAAGTAATGGAGAGTAATGGAGTAGTAATATGGCTGTCTTTAGCACAGTTAAACAAACGAGCACAGTAAGACGATCACTGGTACAATTGGTTATAATAATGATTGTTTCCATTAAACCCATCGCGTTCTCTTGATAAAAGTAGGTCACCACTATTCCTCTTGTATGTAAATGAGCTTCCTCGTCTCCTGTCATCATTGGTCTTGCTATATGCTGACGATGTCAAGATATGGAGAACGATACGATGTAAGAGTGATAGCTTAGAACTCCAAAATGACCTGAAGAAAATATCCGAGTGATCTCAAACCTTGCAGTTGCCGATAAATGCTTCCAAGTGTGTCGTGATGCATATCGGTCATCAAGGTACAGATACATACACGATGAATAACACCGAGCTACCTGTCGTCCAGACATATAATGACTTAGGAGTTATCGTTAGCCAAGACCTTAAGACTACTGCACACTGCCGTGCGATAGCCGCCAAAGGTTTTAGAACCTTATGGTCAATACGTAGGGCTTTTAGTCATGTCGACGCCAAGACGCTTTTGACTTTGTATACAGTGTTCGTACGTCCTAAACTTGAGTACTGCACACAAGCGGCTAGCGCCTGCTTAAAAAAGACAGTGAGCTTCTGTTTAGTGATTAATTTGCACCTAATATGCCCTCATTTTTCTTGTCTTCCAAAACAGAGGATTTAGGAGGACACTCAAAAAACGTTCACAAGCCCAGAACTAATTACTTGTCAGCTGACTATCGACTTTCCCATTGAATCATCAACGAGTGGAATTCATAACCTCAGCACGTGGTTGGGGCTCCATCCGTCGACTCATTCAAAAGAAAGTTGGATCAACTGAGAGACCACCATTGCCAGGACTAACACAGGCCATCAAGGGTCCTGTCCATCTCAAAGTAGAACTGAAACCTAAAGTGAATTATCACTTCGTCGTATCAGGATTCTATGGCTGCTTTGAAGACCACATAACGCAAACGACGTTATTACAGAGATGTATTGATAAAAGTAGGTAAGGGGGAGAAGTCGCGATCATCACCTCATAAATCAGTCCATGGCGTGCAATTATTGGTTGATCTTGACCTTTAACGGCGAGCCACGAAATCAGTTCGAGGACTCAAATCTAAGCCTTACGAAGAACACCTCCGTTCACTAGACCTATACCCACTAGAATATAGGCGTCTTAGAGGTGATTTACTAATGGCTTATAGTATTCCTAACACTTCTGGACATCCTCTTAAACACCTACTTAAGCTTAGTTCGAATAATAACCTAAGGGGTAACACCCAGAAACTGGAAACACAACATAGCAAGACGGAATGTAGACACAACTTCTACTCCTTAAGAGTTGTCAAAAGCTGGAATTCGCTGCCGGCCGAGCTAGTCCAAGCGACTTCTCAGGAGTCCTTCAAGAGGCAACTTGACCTATTCTTAAGGACCAAGGACAGCATCACATTATTATTTACCAATTTCTTTTCCTTTTTTATTGTTAACATACCTAGGTTCCTGCCTGGAGGATTTGGTGATCCCCTGCTACTAGACACGGAAGTCTGTTAAGCGAAAGCTTCTTCTATTCCGTCCACAACCATTTGAACCATTTGAAGTGGATCGATGAATTGTTCGACATTCAGTGACCTAACTGCCGGATTATTTGGCTAGGATTCAATGCTATATAATGCTCGACTTTTGATAATCAAGGGTCACGACACTGGGACAAATGCATTCGTTTTTACCCAAACCTCCAAATAACTCAGAAATGAGATTAAAATAGTGTTTTCGGGTGACTGGACTAAGTTTACTGAGAGCCATGAAAGCCATGAAAAACGTATTTGAAAGCACTAAATTCGTGCAAACGAACCAAGTGATATAGATTAACTTGTCTCAAACATCCTGCATATTGAGTCGAGGTAAATGGCGTTTGAGCTCACTGTGGTATTCTGCCGCGCAGTTTCGAATTTCTTGTTCCTCAGCTGTACAAATGGCCTTAAGGCGTATATCTAAAGTAAGAACGTGTTCAGTGTTTTGTGCAGCAGAATTGTTTTATTAAGGAGTTACAGGACTTAAGCGTAGATCCTCCAACCCAGTGTTCAGCTGGACCTATTCACGATGATCGTAAGTCATTATATGTTGTATTAGTTTATATTTAGTATTTGCCTGGCAAGCCACTATTATGGGACCTGTATGTTCGTTTATTCCGTAATAATGTGCCTGTAGGCCGATAGTCCATATGAAGGTGGAGTCTTTTCCCTGAAAATCCTATTTCCCACAGACTACCCTTTCAAACCCCCTAAAGTAAGCGTTGTATCACTCCCAAGCCAACCTTGTGGCAGATCAGTTTCATGACGAAAATATATCATCCGAATATAAATCCCAGTGGTAGTATCTGCTTAGATATCCTCCGTGGACAATGGTCACCAGCCCTCACAATATCGAAAGGTAAACATTCATATATAAATACTCAATTTGTGTTTAAATTAGTTCTACTCTCAATTTGCTCACTATTGACGGACCCCAATCCAGATGATCCTCTATGCCCAGATGTTGCACGTCAGTACAAAACAGATCGTAAGAAATATGATGAGTTAGCTCGAGAGTGGACACAGAAATATGCTATGGATCCATGATACGGCACTACACAAAACATTTCGATAACGTATTTTCTCCTTTCTTCTTGTACTCATTGATAACGTACGTGTTACATTTAATGTCGATCGATTTTTTTCAGCCCTCGATTAACCTTACTTTCTTATTCTATTCTTACTGGTTTGTCAGTTGTGCGTTTGTGAAAATGCTCTTAAGGTTGTCACGAGTATTTCTTCTTTTTTCGAACAAGACTTGTGCCGTGTTTAGTGACAGTTGGCGGTACAGGTTGGTTCACTCAGACGTTTTCATTTTTTAAAATATTTAATTGTATCAATTCACTTTACGAGAAATTCATTACTTGGGCAATTGCTGCTCGTGATACTCATCATCTAATCTTCTCAGAATTTAGTAATCTGTTTATATTTGACCAAAGCTATTAAAACTTGTGTTTATTCAAGAGATTGCTTTAAGGAAAAGTCTGATTTCATGTTGGGAAGAAGATTGCATCAATGAGAGTATCGGATTTTACGTCAGTCTAATCTTGTTTTTCAGTAGTCTGTTTACTCGTGTTGAAGCATGATCTAGTTAAAGTTGTTACTGCAAACCCTTATTTGAAACCTACGTCGGTAATTCTGATATGTTTATTGTTAGCATCGGTTCGAAATAGTGTAGTTGCAAGTGGATTTTTAAAATCTTGCACCCATCTCACCTGTTTTATAAACATAAACAACTACTTTCCTCATTTGACAGTATTTTGCCGTAGTTGTACATTTTGTGGATAGTACTGTCGACCAATACAGTCCGTAATTTTTGTTACTGTGTAGTTACAACATCGTTTTTCACTCTTCAATGTAGTTATTTCTACTCAATACACAATTGGACCTGATACTTATGGTAATGTAAGCAATGTGTAACAGTCTTCCGAGTTGATGCACACCATTTGAGATGTGATTTCTAAGCTCGAATCGATTGTTTGTTGAGATGAGAATCCACAAGTTCAAATTTTACTCGTTGATCCGCATATCTAGAACTGGTTATCATCATGTTGTCTATGTATAGCTTTAACGGTCTTGCTTGACAAGTTAATTCAGGACAGGCTTTGGTCTTCTGATAATTATCTTGCCCATTTCTTCACGCGAACTCGTGGTACTTTCGTTTCTGAAGTAAGCATAAATAGAACTTCCAGTACACTTGAAATTACGTTAATGGATACTGTTGGTTTTTAAAAATATATTTGTGAACAAGAGAACCATGTAGTGTGCATTTCCGAGCCTTACCAAGTCCTGTCATACTGCTAATAGTTAGATTTTAGGGATCTGACGATGCTATAATGCGAGTTAGGTGTCAGCACGAATGGAAGAACTTATTGTGGATAGTGAGAACGGTGACGGCACATTTATGTTTAGGAAATAATTCTGTCTTAGCATGAGGTCGTTTGTACTTTCCGAATTGAAATATATATTTTATGCAATTCAAGGAAATTTGTTTTGCTTATACTTTTTCGAAATCCATAGATTATAAGCTTCTGTCATGCGGTAATTCATCCACGAAAATAGCCGTTATTTTAAAGATTTCACCGTCGTTAGGGTGCGACCACCCATAAGTCATGTGTCTGGAGAAAGTAATTTCCTCAAAAATCTGTAACCTACGCGTGCCGTCTACTCCCTAAGATCGTTTTCTAACTATAAACTGTGCAGAGGACTAATGAGGAATATGGTCGTCCTTTGCTTAGCAGACGGTTTTCTCGCCTACGCGAAGGCTAACCAACTTTTCTGAATCCTTGACATGATTGTCATATAACAGCCGACCATGGTTCATGAGACTCCTGAGATAAGTAATGTATGTTTCATCTATGCATATTTGACCGGAATAATAGCTTTATAGTGAAGAGGTTTTCAGCAATATAATTAGAATGAGTAAATTTATGGTACCTCAAAGTAACGGTAATTTTGTCACTAAAGTATGTGGTGTATTTCCAAATTATATTGTTGGTGCACCAAAAAGTGTGGTGGGATGATTCTACCACATCCTGACACTTGTTAAAGCCTCTTCTTCCGAATCTGAATACGCAGTGTTTTAGATTCGAACAAAACAGTCAGTCTATTTTTCGAACTTTGGAAGCACAAAATAAGAAGACAATTTGACTCGACAATGAATATTATTTATTTGCCCAATGCACTCTGAATAACAATCTGATCATATTTATTTACAATTGATTGATCACCGGGTAGTGATCAGTGTTATGTAAGTCAAGTCTTTCTTAGTAGTGCTGGTTAAATGTGGTCACTAGTGTAAGTGGTTCGACATCGCGTGCATTATGTTAAAACAGGATGGTGTTTAGAGGTGGCTATCAGGAGACGTTAGACCTAGGTTTTGTGATGCATGGTACTCTTCAACAAGGTGTAACTGTAATGTTGAAGAAAGTCACCGGCAGTTCGAATAACGTGTTGCTAACGTCCTTCATTGTGAATTCGGTTGTAACTCGAGATCGAATGTGTTAGGGAGCATCAGTCCCTTCTATATTACAGGCACACTTTATCGTCTCTCGCTTTAGTGCATTGTTCAGTGTTTTGTGGTCCGCAAGAATAGTGCATCACTTTTGACAGATGTTCGTATGCCTAACATAACTAATGATAGGAATTCTGTCGACTGACTGGAGTTCAATAAAAAGGCAACCTTTAGTTGACGGTGGAAACGTTCTACAATTCCATTAGCCTGAGGGTGATATGCAGTAACGCCTATTCTATTGGAGCCTGGAAGTTTAGCTAAGTTGTTAAATAGTTCGGATTCAAATTGTGCTCCTCCATCCGTCGTTATTGTCATAGGTGTACCAAAGATGGTCACTCAGTTTTGCATGAAGGCCTTAGCCACTGTTTCAACTGTAAGCATTTAATTTCTAGACTTAATTGTATTTTGAGGATTTCAGAGTATTGGTGATCGAACTGTACAGACTATTGTTAATTCATTGTCTATAAACTCTATAATTTATTTTGAACTTTACTCGAGTGGACAATATTGGGGCGAGTTTTTGAATAATGAGTAAATCTGGAAATTGGTTGACGATGTTGGTGCTGTAGTGAAGCTTAATTGACCACGTTGTATGAAATATGTATCATGTAACCGAGCATCCTTTCACCTCACATTTAGATGTGGGTTGTTATGTGGGTGTTTTTGAAGAATGCTAGGTGTGTGTAGATTCAAATGTGGTATCATTCCATGAATTCACTGAGTGTTGGACTGAGTTTAACGTGTAGATTACTTGATTAAGGTCCCGACCGTTGTTGCTGCCTTGACGTGGTGGTCGGGCTTGCCTATCGTGATGAAGCGACCGAGCTATACTGGCTGGAACAACCGTTCCTCAAGGTCCTACCATGTCAGACAGGTCGGTTGAAGAGCGGTAAGACTAAAAGCAACAAACCCAAGGTCCGAAAGCGAAGTCGTACTGCTGACTGTACAGAGGTGTGACAGCAGTAAGGTGTTTCCTTCAGACAACCAGCATGACAGCGATGCTGCCTTCCCACAAGGAGGGGTGAGGTTAGAAAAGGTCGACCCTAAAAATGCGCACCTTACCTCACGGATAACCGTCTCCGGCGGTAAGGCCCTTTGAAGAACGGAGCTAACACATTAAAAACCTCCCACAAAAAGGCCGTGCGCGACCGGCCTCAAGCAGTTGTCCCTTGGGCTCTGCGGTCACGCTTCCAGGTCGTTAAGACTAACGCCAATCAAATTTCCTTTTCAGGTTCCTCAAGAAATACCCTTCCACGGTGTGGGCAGCCGGGAAGTGATATCAGCACTCATACCTCTAACAGTACCCAAGACTTGATTAAGGTTCGAGTGGTTATCGTGACCAGCGATTAGAATTGTTGAATGACATAACTGAGAATCGATCGCAATGATTCATGTAGGTGGATTGACAGTTCGCTTACCCATTGGATTTGCAAACTATTTTATGCTGCAATTTCATTCCTTCTACTCGAGTCATAACGTCCATGTCTAGTGTTTCGTACTCTCACTGATACTGTTACCATTTTCTTGTTTGTCTTCATAATTTCATCTGATTGTACAGACTATTAATATTTCTGTGTCTATGTACTTTGTAATTTATTTTGGAATTTAATCGAGCATAGAATAATGGTTAGAGATTCAGATATATTCAGGTCGGTTAAAGTCACAAAATGTTTTGTCGGAAATAAAAATAATTTAGGGAATCAATACTTCAATAGCAGGAGCCATCTATCAAGTTTAATTTTGGTGGTCAGCTTCATGTCTAGCTTCGTAATCAATCAATTATAGGAAGCAACATGCCAAATCTGGAAGGAGAGCTTATAGAAATGCCGAAGTGTTCCTTTCAAGACGCTTGGACTGTGTGTGTTGATTATGATTCAGTGCATGAAATCGACTTCAAGGACATCAAGAATTCTGCTACATAACTTAATTATCCTAATCCGATTCATATTCAACGTCATACAGGTAGGCTTTTAATTAACGCAAATTGTCTTTCTCATGAAAATGTAGATAACAATAAATTAAAGAGTCATGAAACAGGTTACAGAGGTGACCACATGTATGGTTAATGTTTATCTTGTGGTTAATTTCACTTACGTAATTCGTCCATCCTGCGTCATGATGAGTACTTAAGGTGTGGTAAAATAGGGCTGTTTAATTAGACGCGAGTAATACTGAACCTTCTAATTCGGATCGTAATAATTTAGGTGATTCCGATAATATACTATCCTTATTTAAAACTTCCAGTGGTTCACTTCACTGAGACCATGAATTGGTGCTGTTCAGTTGTGTCCCGAATTTATCCCTAAATTTACATAGTATTGTCTTGTATTTATGCTCACTGATGATTCCTGTGTACTTGATTGTGCTCTCATTACGAAGAAAATATATTCATTTTTGCTCATTTAGTTTCACATTTCTTTAATATTACTATCTCAAATATTCTTGGTTAGTATACCATTTGGAATGCTTCTGAATATCAGATTGGCATCATGATGGGGCCTGTCATTGAACAGTTGGGCACACATTCCAATTTCGAGGATTGCATAGTATGGTTTGAAGTATGTAGCATGACCAAGACCGATGTCAGAGATGATAAAATTATGGCTGATACCCTCATATTCATCGGAAAGGATGACTACAGCTTCCTGAAAACTTTGTAGTTCCCAGATGAGCCCATTTAACTTCCTGATACAACTCTCAAACAACTACTTCAAAACCGTGTAAAGCTTACTAATTTAGAATACCGTGAAAGAACGCAATTTCATAAAATGATCCGTCAGAATTACCAGAAGGGTAGCGAGTCAATCCTTGAATTGTAGTTACTTGCCTTAATGTTGTTACTGAGTCGGCGCCTTTCTAGAATTATATTGATTTGACTTATAATGTTTATGTAAATAGTTTAAAACAATCGACCAATCACTCACTAAGTATACGAAATATAAACTTTTCCGTTTTTACCATGTTTAACTTTTTTGGAATGAGCCAATCAAATTAAAATAATATAAGATGGAGTGAGGTAACATTCGTTAGAAACCTTCTACGTAGTGAAAGTAAAAACAGGACGGATAGGTTTTTGATTATTTGACTGCAGTAGCATTCCCATGCACAGTACAACTGAGAAAGAAACAGTTCACATCTACCATTGCAATATGAATGGATCTGAATGACTTGGGGAAAATGCCCATCAGCGAGTCGCCCCGGGAAGTAAGAGATTACTTGGAATACTTTAATGTTTCATGTTTGTGACATAACTTCAAGGGAGATATTATTTCAGCTCATCTTATTATTGCGATTGTGAGAGAAGCTTGTAGTTTGTTAAAGAACCTTACTTATCCTGACAAACATATGCTACTTCCGTACAACCATCTAAAGAGGTTATCAACAAATCATTTTCACGTAACATTCGAAACATGTGAAATAACTCAGTGAAACAAGTTAGTTTATGCTCCAATCTGACTTCTAGAGATTTCATTCCACTTCAGACGCTAGCTTCTGGGTGCAATTTTAGTGAACAACTCCATATACAACTTGATGATCGTGTGATTGCTGATATACATGGTCTCAAACTAGAGGACGAGGCGAACCAAATTGATTCTTGAATGACAATTCACTCGGTACATTTAGAAGTCAAGGATGATCTCATCTTCTTGAACTGTTCCAAGCAACCAATAAAGGGAAAATTAAACGGATGAAAGCGTGAGTAAGTGGAAAATTCTATTTTTCTCTTTGACGTTGATTATGTAGGGGAAACGTTGATTTTCCTCCCTCATGTCCTGTGTTTGGGGGGAAACTTGTAAGGAAATATATGTAAAATACCGTGTTACGATATGCCACTTCCTGTACTTAAATCTTCATAATTATCCATAAAATGAGGTACTGTTCATTAACAGACGACAATAACTGTCATTAGCACATGTCAAAAAATATAGACGCAGGGAATTCCCCTAGATGCATGTATCCAAGCTTCGTTGTTTGTTTAAGTAAATTGTTCCGACATGCGTGGTGGTCATCACAAATATTTCGTGAGATGCAAGTGAGTTGCGTGCTCTCTGTTTTTATGTTCATTATCACTAAATACCTTGGTTGTCCTGTAAGATTGGTCCAGTAAAAGTCAGTGAGAGAGCTTTTAGACGTAGGGCAACATTGAACTTGTCAAGCGTTCTTGGTTGCCATAAATCGACTTATATCACATGGTGAGATAAAATGCGAACAGCTTTCATGAAAAAATCACACTCCCTTTCGTTTAGTCAGTTCGTTAACGAAAACACGATCAACAAAAACCGTTTTTAGGAGTGATTTATGTTGCATTAATAGCAGTCAACACTGTGTAGCGGTAAATAATAATAATAATAATATATTTCTGCATGTGCAGGTACACACCGTTTTTACAGGCATGATCTATAAATTACAACATTTGTTGGTTCGCAAAATGCTTCCCAACTTATTAAGTTTATAGTTGTTATAAAGTGAAATCGTAGAGCGCTTGCTGTAAACTATGACCTTGAGAGGACGCGTACGTTAAGTTTGCTCCAAACGTCAGAAGTTTCATAGCTGTGCTCTCAGAGCAAGATTCTGAAGGAGAAAAAAAAGAAACAGAGGAGCAGCAAGGCACTTGGATATGAACGCCAAATGTTGCTTAACATTGTGTAGTTGAACGGACAGAGGTATAATAAATTAGAATAAATTCATATTATGTCTTGTTAGAGTGAAGTGAAGTCAGAGGCTCCATATTAGAGAATGTACTAATAAAGAACAACGAGTTGTGATGTTTAACAAGTTGGAGTAAGCTCACATGAAGGAAGGGAAGTCAAGGTTGGTACAAGGGAAGCGGTTTATTAGAAGGGTGTGTATATAGAGGGTGAAGTGTTAAGAATACTAGTGACTATATCTTTCATTGTCTTTTTTCTTTTCTTTTTTTGTCCATCCGATGTCAGCCACGCAACCCTAGTGTAAAAGTCCGAGTTAGCATGTTATAGGTTGTCTTAGTAGAATAGCTAATCCAGCATATTATTGGAAACATGAGTCTGAGTGGTGAGCGTAGGAAGACAATCTATATCTTAGATTGACTGTCTTATTCTCAATTATAAAGAGCCTGATACATACAAAATGTTCTGTCCCCACAAACACGGGTGGATTGAAGTTATCGCCCTCACCATCAATGCTTGCTGGTCAGTAACTCCACCCTCCCTCCTTTTGTGATGTTAGGCTCATTTAAGCTTATTTTTGTATATACGTCATACCTCACACAATCCTCTGTTTCACAACTTGTTGGAAAGCACTATTTCTATAAGTACCATTTTACAAGCTTATCAGGCAGTTACAAGCTGTGGACTGTGGGTAAATAAATCCCCAAAATAAATAGCTCTGTAAGTTTTCGACATTGTACGGTTGGGCTACTTTCAGAGTGAATACATTGAACGAGGATGGAAAACAATTAGAATTTGTTATTATTACCACCTGAAACTGAATACTCTGATTTCACAACAGAGTTCCAATTTAGTAGACAAAAACTCAGATACGGCAAACCAATTTATTCTTTCGAGCAAAATCAAACAATACCTTTTTGATACATGAAAATCCTACATTATTCACATCTTCGCTCAGTTTTCCTTTTTAACAGGAGAACTGAAGATATTTGGCTGATAAAAAAATTCATATTGAATATTAATGATTTCACTGCGTTTTCGGATGTATTTGTACTCAACTTCTTAACTTAGTTGTTTGCATCGTTCCTTTCGAACCTTTTGGTTTGGTATTTGGAAGTTTTTGCTCCAGGAACCTAAAAAACTGGAGAAGGACATTTGGGTCGTCTATTTGTAACTTGCAAATAAACTTTGGAACCTAAATTGGAGTTCGGTTCTATTGCTAATTTGGGTTCGTAAGTTACAAGTAGATTGACATACTGTGCCTCAATAACTGAAGAATAAAATCTCGGGCGCAACATACTTTACATAGGCCAACATCTTTCCGATCCTGTTGTCTTATGACTGCTCTTTGTTTTTCTCCCTTTTATTTTGTTATAACTCTCGGTTTTACTTCGTCTAATGTTATAACGTTTGGTTTCCCAAGGTTTACACGTATGGGACGTTAATTTACCTTGAACGATTATTTACACTAGATTCCCTCCCAGTGTCTGTTCTATACGACTTCAACACAACTCAGATCAAGAACACGTGATTAGCCTGACCACAACGTAAATATATTTCTACACTGAAACCCGACACAATCTAAGAACAATGAAGAGTCAATAATAAGTGAGTCATAATATATAGCTCATGTGACAGCTGTCAGACCATCTATATATCTGACCAAGCAGACAACCAATCATTATCATCCTCGCTCACACATTATATATTTACTCCAGTCTTCTGCTGATCAGCATTCTACCCCAAATTCCCGTACCATACTATTTATGTCTGTCAGCATAAGTAGCGCAGACCACAGTACTACCGACGATGTTGTATATAAATTAGGAGGGTCAATATACTTCACCAAATTTGACCTTGAAGATGCTCGTTTGCGAATTCCATTGAGTGAAATCTCCAATGGGCTTAATGATTTTAATACACAATTCGGGCTGTTTAGATACGAATTCCCACCGTTCGGATTAAGCGCCCTTTCTACGATATTGCACAATTTTATAAATCACATTAACACTGGACCTGATAGGGTAGGACCGTATAGTTGTGTGTGCTACTTATATCGATATGAGTAGTGCATTAAACTAGCCAGGAATTGAGTGTCTAGCAGTGGAAGCTCAAGAAGATCGAGGATAAAAGAACGGGAACTGTAAGGAGTTGGTATGGAAATTCAGGAACATTGTAGTCTGAAATGATTGACAGATAGTTGCAATTATTTATTCTTACTACAGGCGCATCTACATTGGTGTCAGGTGCGGTTGTAGAGCAGAATGGGAAACCTGCTCGAAACTATTAATAAGAAGTAAGTAGGGTTATTCTCAGAACTCAAAGGAGGGTGTGGCGTGGGCTGCACTAGGGTGCAACATTTCAAATTTAGCTGATCGCCTCGTCTTATACTTTATCTACCATCCAACTTAGTCACTTCATCGGTCATCCACCGCCATGGACTGTATATAGAGTTTAGAGTTCAGTGGTTATGATTTCATCATTGATCACTGAGTGACTAATAGCATAGCACACGCGGATTTTCTATCACGCTACTCATATTTCAAAAGACCACCTAACAATGCTAATATAAGTCGGAAATCGAAAAACTGTCGTACTTGTTTACATGAGTGATCATATAATAAACCTACTTGAAATTCTTCACCTGCATTTAATGAATTGTGGCAACGCACTCATGCGGATTACTGTGGCTTGTTTATAATCTCATTTTATTCTTCATTCAAAATGGACAGACGTGATGCTCACGAATGGTCTTAATGGATAATTCATTCACAGAGCGACGAGAAGGGACACTCAATAGACTAGCGAAGGATAATGGAACTCATTTCACAGAAACAGATTTTAACAGATGGCTGAATGATACTAAATGCCGCATTTATTCACATTTCCACCAAATACAGATGAAGATGACTGAAGTACGGGATTTCAATCGACTTTGATAACATTGAAACTGATACTTATCGCGCATTTATCAGTTCACTCGTCCCTTTAGTTGTCTAAGAAAACTTTGGCCACATTGGAAACTATGAGTGATATCAAAGCCACCGCGTTCAAATACTATCGTACCACACGAATGTAATGACAAAACTATAACACGGTTGCTTCTAATACGCCTGCTCATGACTGAAACAGTGAGATGCACTTCGAAACTCAGCACCACGTCATGATTTGTTACACAAACCACATTAAATTTCTGACACTTCCGGACTACTACTCGTGAACCGAAATAGAACTACCAAATTCCCACTGGCTGACGTCCAAGCAACTAAAAACTGAATAGTTATTCATAACGGCATTTCATCATCGTTGCAAAGCATTTTATCGACTTGACAGTCACGTAACACGATTGATGAAATTGATCAACCTGTCAATAACAACTCGATCGGCAATCGGACTGTTAGTTGTCACGGAAGGGTATTGTTTCCTTGTGGTCTTCTTTATCAAACATGGATGATTTCAGTATGTTTCGCTATCAGTTACTCATCGAGTAAACAGCTTAGAACTCTGTTCGTCTCACTGAATGCATAGCGTCACAATCGTTCGTGCAAGTCATCAATGTGTTGTTGTTATTATTATTGTTAGCTTTATTCAATATTATATTTCTGACACAATATAGAATTTTATCACAAGATATTTCAACAAGCTTTTTCTCATTATTAGTTTATCGTTTTCGACAATAAACACTTAGTGGTCTCCAGTTAGGTGTCAGCAGTTCAGGAATCGACATCTGAACGATGCACAATATTTTCGAAGCATGTTGCTAGCAACCACGATGTCTCTGTTTTGGCTATTTTGTCAATTGTACAGTGATAAGTCGTTTCAAAAATACACCTGGATAGGTTATGCGATTAATAGACAGTGATGTGTTCGAACAGACAGAAAACACATAGCTTTGCAATATCTAGATGGCAGAAATAGGTAGTCCAGATACTGAAGCAGGCCATCAGTGTAAGCACTCGAGCAAACCTCCTGCAAACTGAAAACATCACTGTCAAATTTAGCATAACACTGATAACAGTCCATATCGTTATCATAAATTTCGGTTGGCAGTACTGATCTTCGTATTTTGGGGAAATCTTCAAACGTCCAATGATCTTCCTTCATAAATTGCGGAAATTTTGGTCTAATACCACCAGCTTCGCGCTGCGCAGTTTTCCGGACAAACTGTTAATAACCAGTGTGATTTTTATACCTTTTAGGATGAAATTACAAATGATAAATATGATTTCTCATATTATCATGAAGTTCGTTCACCATTGCATCACCGATGTTCAGGTTTTGTTTTAGTGTGTCAAACAGACACGAGACAATGAAGCGTCAGCTTCACACCAGTTTTTCAAAAATATCACGCGATTCAGGTCAGTTGTTTGTATTATCCAGAACTTCAATTATTGCATCTGTTCAGTCTGACGACAGCTAATTGTTCCTTTCAGACACAATGGTACAACTGGCTTTGGCAAATGTCAGGTTTCAGGGACACGACTGTATGGTCGGATGACTTTTTCCAATAGTGAAGACGACTCGAAATGTCATGTCGGTTTTCGTAAGAAGTCTTAATCGATCCATCATCACGGTAGGCGTTCCTTTGAAAACCCACCACTGGATATGTCAAGAGCTTTTCAATCAGAACCAATGCACACGATATATTTAGGCACCACCGAAAAACTGATTTCCTTGTAAGCGTATCTAGTTAGTAAGTGAATAAATAGGATGAATCAATTTAACTTTCGTATCTTTCAGTGTAGCTTCAGTGTCTTATTGAATTACGAATACTATTACTGTAGGGAACCCCTAGTCTATTATGTGCATAGTTTGAAGTACATTTTTGACGACGTGATTGACCATGGCAGTCATTTTCTGCCTTTACTTCCGAATAATATATGCGGAAAATTAGGCGTTCAATAAACTGACGACTAATGTCGGCTTAACAAGCTGCACAGCAGTATGTCAAAGAAGTCTACTTTTAAAGTCTACTGAACCAGAAAATGTCAGACAGTGTGATTGAGTCTGAAATAGGTTATGAGTTCTCTAAGGAAATTGTCTTTTGCAGAATTTCAAAGCTGTCAACTACCAGACCTGACATTGTGGTAATGGCAAGCCGTCAATCGAGGTTCATCACACATATTAGTGATGGAGGCAGGATTAGGTTTAAGGCATTCGTTAACCCTTAGGAATTCTCTATTGACTTTTTTCGCTCCAACACAATAGGTAAATTCAAGTGTTATTATACTCAGTCCCTGTATGTAGAGCCCGATGAAAGAGATAAAATACGGCTTAGAGCTAACAAAGCGTCAAACCTGATAAACTTTCTTAGATCGGCATTTGCAGAAAGTTACGAAATTTAAGATTTTATTTTGCGAAAAAGTATCAGTAAACGACCAATGACTGTGAAAACTACCGTTCATTTGGTGAAGAAATAGGCAACGCCGCAGCTACAGAGCGGTGTGGCAGTAATCTCCCACAATCAGCTACCTCCTCATGTAATTACGTCCCATGTGCACAGAGTCCGGCAAGTCGCATAGTCTAGGTTTCTCTATTACCAAATTGTAGATGGTGCAATTACTGAAATGTCTCCACTTGTTCATCTCTCAACAAAGCAACAGCTAGACAAATTTTTAATCGAGACGATGAAATGTGACATAGCTGTAAAGAAGGCAAATAGAATTCTAGATATTCTTCGGGTGTACATTCCAAAACTCACATCTCCGTCATAAGTATATTATATCATTGCCGTAACGTAGAACCAACGTTTTGGGAAATAACAGTCTACTACCACAGTGGATAGAAAACAAGTTTCTTGAGGGTTTCAGAAAATTGCCTGCGTAAAATCAGTTTCAGCGAACTGAAGCTTCAACTGAACTACGACGGTCTATCTTTGTTCAAAAGCTCTAACCAACAACTGTGGCGAATCCTAGGTCGCTTGGTAGGTTTATTACTTCGTGAATTATTCATCTTTGGGATCTATGGTGGTGAAGTAAAACCATCTGATTTCAATAAAACCAGTTTAACTATCCTTGGTTACAACTTATGTTCTCCCCAACAATCATATAGTCATTGCTTACTGTTCGCTATCTTGCAAAGATTTACTTAACTGATAACATGCAAAGTCTTGTGGAACATAAGTTTTACCAAAATCAACTACTCATAATGCCTCCATTTGAAATGAGTCAATTTCTACTTTATTCCACATTTGGGAAAGTATGAGTATGAAGTTTTGGTTTATTGGACATAAGAACAATAAGCTTAGAGCATTTTTATTGCGCATACACTCATTCTAAACGAATCGCCTGTTCGAAATTCTCCTGATCATCAGTATATTTAAGTAAGAGAAGGATTTATGATAATAATTTATATGGATTTGTAGCAGTGCATATTTTATCGCAGTCAGGTAATGGTGAGGTAGAGAGAATCTCCTGTGACTATACAGATCGCAAAAGCTTGATCAGCCAACTAATAAAGTAGCTGGCATTTTTTCTCTCCGTAGTTATACTTCTGTTTCTTAAGTTGGCTTACTAATCCATATGCATCTGGGAATCAACACACTGACAGAGCGTTTGCATAAAGGCTATCTGACTTTCTGTATTTTTACAACATTGATTGTTTTTCCACATTGTAACCCTACATCTCAGTACAAGATACTTGTACCGTTCTCTTACGTTCACGTGTTTGCTCTCTTCCGTTATCAAAGCACGCTAAATCGATCCTCTTGTAACTTACGAAAAAAATAACAATAGACTCAAACTCGAATTCAGGCACCAAACTTTATACGCAAATAACAAGTAATTGATCGAAATATCGCTGTAGTAATATTTATAACAATTAAAGAATAAACCTTCAATTTCTTAGATTCCGGAGCAAAAACTTCCAAATACCGAAACAAAGACAGAGAGAAAACAAAATGCTAGAAGACAAAGACATAAATAAACAACTTCAGATGTTGAGTAAACCAGATACATCGAAAACACAACGAAATTATAATAAAATACAAAAGTTCTCAATCAATCAGCTGTCTCCAGTTCTCTCGTAACGCCTAAATAAGTTAAACTATTAACCATCGGTTATTACTATGCATCTTAGGGTGGCTTGTTATAATAGCTTCATACTAAACCATTGTTCTTGATTGTAATATCGATTTCTTTGACCATTAACTGATCCTCGATTAGATTTTTCTTCTATGCACATTAAGAATAAAATCAAATATTTGAAATTTACAGCCCATAACTCTTTTGCTGTCTTTGGTTTATCTTTAAGTTTATCTGAAGGACTCTTGCTATTCGTTTTGTAAAACCCGGCACGCGACAAACATACACGATTTAGTATCAATTCATTGTCAAGTTGAATCTAACGGTGTGAAATGCAGTAGTGTTTGTTCCTAACCTCACGAAGTCACGAAACATCAGAAATATAATCTTTCTTCTTATTGGCATATGAAGAAAAGTATGTTTGTTATTAACCTCACGGAATTTCAATCTGAACATATAAATACTGAAAAGATTGACATTCAACATGAAACACTTCGAAGTCAAAAATGTTTACGCGTGAACACCGGTTTAGTATGGCACCGTTTGGCTTTGCAGGTGTGGTCATTTTTTGCAACTCATTCCTCGTAATGTTAAACACCTCATTTTATTCCCAGACCAAGTGTTATTTTTAGAAATGCTGAACATGACACCACTGATTGTTAGTTTAACGAGTCAGTATAGACATTGATGTGACCTTTAGGTAAGATTTTATAGACCAGGTGGTCACATCGTGACAGGCCTACAATTTTGGTATCGGTTCTATTGTTATGGTAGCAAACAAAAATGCTCTCATGCCGAGCTATATCACAGCTCCAGGAAATTCTTGGCAGAGCCTCAATGTCGGTAGCAGGATATAAATGCAAATATATGCCGTACAACAAACAATTTAGAAAGATCACCCTTCAAAGAGGACTTCACGGCCTGTGTCGTTTGGGGCTTGACAGTATATACATGCAGACTATAATGGTCAATTTTTTCGACAGTACTTTGCACTTGTAGTCATTGATTCTGTTACTAAGTGACCTGAAGTTTTCTTCAAAACTTCACCAAATTCTGACTTTGCGATTCAGGCACTAGGAAACATTTTTAGTTGAGAAAAGTTCACC
Organism: Schistosoma intercalatum; assembly: GCA_944470365.2. Taxonomy (NCBI): domain Eukaryota; kingdom Metazoa; phylum Platyhelminthes; class Trematoda; order Strigeidida; family Schistosomatidae; genus Schistosoma; species Schistosoma intercalatum. The sequence goes on along the minus strand of OX103728.1, from coordinate 1,254,033 downwards.
ATGGTCCATGTGTGCATGTTCCAATTCCCGTTGTTAGTCCAATTACCAATGTGTGCATGCTAGATCATATAGACTATATTTATACATATGAAGCCGTATCAACACGGCATAGACTCAAAGAGAAGACGCACAATCAATTACAGGAATCTCAGACACCAGTTAAGCTGCATTGGCTGCAGTATTCGTACAAACTACAAACTAATGATACTGAAGATGGCACAGGTATTCAGTGTTTGATAACGCTTCTACCAGTAACACCTTCCAATATAATTCGTAACCACCCAGAGAAACCAAAAGACAAAGTCGAGGAGATCGGAAGAGTGTATTTGGCGATTACCAAAATATCGGAACTCTCTGATCTAATCTGGCTAGCGATTGCGGTTGATGTTGAGCACAGCGTTACCACACGTGATCTGGTGCGGATGCATGACCGGGAGCCTTCAGCTAGATGAGTCCACTAAAACATGTAGTCAGCATCCAATGTCGAAAACTTACAGAGCTATTTATTTTGTGGATTTATTTACCTCTACAATACCTTTGCAGTTGATTTCCTGATAATTACGAATTCCGAATATAATACGTCCAGTTGCATATATCTGTAGTGGCATTGGACCATAACCACACAATCTTCAAAGCTGAACACTAGACTACTCAGAAAATATATATTCAATATTTAACGCGGAGAAATACCTAACAATGGAAAAGGCGTGGACAGTTAATTGAATGAATTAGAGTTGATCGAATGGCATGGCTCAGCCATACAGGCGTGGTCCCTGCTGAAAGTTACCTTATATCTTCTGTTCATATTAAATATAATGTTCTTTCTCTAGCCTAAGCTTGTTCTACATCATGTATTGGTAGTTGTTACGATACAGTGAGTTGGTGTAGAAGATGATTTGACTTCCACGTAAGATCTTATAGATTAGGCAGTTATATCCTGACAAATCTACAATTTTAGGATTATGTCTATTATTAGAGCAGTACTAATATCATAGTAGACCATAATTCTACATTGGTAAGCCCGACTAAAGAAACGCAGCCATAATTCTACATATCTACGTATCTTAAATTGCATTATTTTGAAAGTTCCTGATTGGAAAATCATCATAAAACATCATAGAGAATTCGGCGGGCAGCTCACAAGCAGGTAGATACTTTTGACCTCCTACATAACCCAGCTCTCCCATCCCATACACAGCAACAAGTGCAGGTGAAGACAGCCATTATGTCAACGGCCTCTAAAGAAGAAACTGAGATCCTAAAGTACAACATTTAGAACTTCAACCAGTCGCACTCGATGGAGATCTGGATGAGCTAGAAATGTGCTACTCATCTGAGCAGCATCAATGATAAACAAGGCTCTAAGTCACGGATTAGCAAATCGAAGACAGGATCACCAGAAAAGACTACGGTGTTAGATAGAACACACGCTGCCGAAGTCACCAAACTACATCTCAGATTAGGCAGTGACTTGAGGTCCTGAAGGGAAAAGGAAAAGCGGTCGACAAAGAGCACACTGTGTTGGAAATCGAAAGCAGATATCGAGAGAATGTGTAGCAGTTAGGAAATTGGGAGAAGCCGAGATGATGAGCCTAGGGTATTATAGGCTGGAGCATCACGGCATAAGGTTTATTTTCCATAAAGATCTAGTAAATATACTCGGCATTTCGGTTTATCCTCATTAGAAACCGGTTATTTACTGTGGCGTCTCGCAATTAATTTTGTGACACCCGATTTGTTAAACCAAGTAATGACAAACATTTCAAAATTGTTTTATCTCTTGTAAATGATCTTTGGTTGAAGAGTATTTCCAACCTGCACACAAGTGGAAGCGATTTGGTCCACTTTGAAACGTTTGCAGCTGAGAGTGAAAATTTTAGCTGTTCGTGAGAGCGTTCTATAAACCTGTCGGCTTGTTGATAGTAAGCCGTCGTTCGGACTCGTGTAGTTATTAGTGGTGTTGTCGGACAACGGAAATTTCCCTATTTGAACTGGTGTGCACATTCTATATTGATAGTTGAAGGACAGGCGAAGTTCTCGCCCACCGTTCAGCCACGGCGCTGGTCATCGTTTCAGCAGTAATGTTCCTGTATGGTACTGTTCCTGGCAATCCTGTGCAACGTCCCACACAAGACAAGAGATTGTGGTATCCATTTGAATATGGTAAAGGTGCTACTAAATCCAGATGAACATGGTCGGAACGAGCTTCGGGAGCTTTGAATGAGCTTAGAGGACATTTGTGTCTCATGACCTTAGATTTCTCGCAGCATATATAGAGGGACGTGTTCAGTCACTCACGTCTTTATCAACAACAGGCCGGCAGAATCGTTCTACTATGAGGTTGATGGTTGCTCGAGCACCTGGATAAGGAAACGTTTGCACGTACTGAAGACGTTGCGTCGATAATGTTTCAGCACGATTGGACGATCCCTACATGTAGATTTGTTAGATAATATCTCCATCTGTTTAGCACGCAGTTTTAAATTGTCGAGGATAACTTGTGCTGAAGACCAGTGTCTTCTTTTTGAAGCTGGGCGAGTTTAAGAAGGTTGATTCCTTGAAAACCGTTCAAGGATGTTATACAAGACAATGCGTCTGCAACTAAATTGTTTTCCCCAGGAATGTGCTGTATATCCGGAGTAAACCGGGAAATGTAGTCCACTTGTCGAGACTCTCGAAGGGAGTACCTGTTTGAAGATGAGCCTAAAGTGAAGTTAAGAGGCATGAGATCGGTGGAAAGAGTGAATTCTCAGCCTTCGATAGAGCGTTGAGAGTGCCATGCAGCAAACACATGGCTAGAACTTCCTTAATGAAAGTGCTATACCTCGGTTCTGTGTCTAGAAACTGTCTAGTGAAGAATTCCAAAGATTGCCATATCTGTTTAACTCATTATTGTAAGACTCCTTTGATTGAGCAGTCGAATGCTTCTATCGCAATGATGACAGGTGTTTTGGTGTCGTAATGTGCAAGCAATGTTACTTAGGGTGTGAGCTCCTAAACTGTAGAATGCTTCTTTGGCGATGTCCTCTGTATTGATGTATTTCTCATTTCCACGAATTTAGCGTTTAGGGTTACCTTAAGAGACGCTCTGTTCAGTGCGAATCGTAGAAAGACACCAACCAGGTCATTGAACGTACGTAATTGTTGATTTTGGTCTGTTCCGGGTAATCTAGAATGGCCGAGATACAGAAAGTTCTTTAGCGTTGTGTTGGAATGGGACAAGAACAACCTGTCACTAAAGATTTTAGGGATATATTCATTGATAGACTTCAACAAAACCATTTAATAACAGTGAGCAAATATGAACAAGTATATTACTTTGCTCATATTGTTTACCGAGATACTGAATGAGAAGTGCACAGTAGTGAAAGAAATTTAGCAGAATATGTTTTTCCATAACGTCAATGTTGTTGTGAAACGAAGCAATAAAATGAAAACTGTACCTTACTTGTACCGGGATTCTTCACAATAGCCATGAGCTGAAATTACATTTACAAGGGCTTCTGATATAATAATATTGCTTAACCTTTGATAATTAAAGACCAGACGACTGGGACAGATGCATTAGTTTGTACTAATGGTATGTCAACCTACAAATAACTCCAGATCAGCTTATATTAATGTTTTTGAATGACTAAACTACCCTCATCGAACTCTATTAATGTAATAGAACCGTGCTTTAGAGCGAAAACTTCGTGAAAATAAACCAAATGGCTCATATAAACACGTTTCGAATATCCTGTATATTGAATTGAGGAAAATGGCGTTGGGGCTTACCATGATCTTCTGCCGCGCAGTTTCGAATTTCTTGTTCCTCAGCTGTACAAATGGCCTTAAGGCGTATATCGAAAGTAAGGACATGTCCAATATTTTTGTGCAGCAGAATCGCTTTATTTAGGAGCTAAAGGACTTACGTCTTGATCCTCCAACCCAGTGTTCAGCTGGACCTATTAAAGATGATCGTAAGTCAATATATGTTGTATTAGTTTACATTTAGTGTTTGCCTGGCAAGCCACTATTATGGGACCTGTATGTTCGTTTATTCCGTAATAATGTACCTGTAGGCCGATAGTCCATATGAAGGTGGGATATTCTTCCTGGAAATACAGTTTCCCACAGACTACCCTTTCAAACCCCCTAAGGTAAGCGTTGTATCACTCTCAAGCCAGCCTTGTGACAGATCAGTTTCATGACGAAAATATATCATCCGAATATAAACCTCAGCGGTCATATATGTTTAGATATCCTCCGTGGACAATGGTCACCAGCCCTCACAATATCGAAAGGTAAACATTCATATATAAATACTCAATTTGTGTTTAAATTAGTTCTACTCTCAATTTGCTCACTATTGACGGACCCCAATCCAGATGATCCTCTATGCCCAGATGTCGCACGTCAGTACAAAACAGATCGTAAGAAATATGATGAGTTAGCTCGAGAGTGGACACAGAAATATGCTATGGGACCTTAATGCAGTCAATACACAAAACATTTCGATAGACATATTTTCTCCTTTCTTCTTGTACTCATTGATGACGTACGTGTTACATTTAAAGTCGGTTGATTTTTTTCAGCCCTCGATTAACCTTACTTTCTTATTCTATTCTTACTGGTTTGTCAGTTGTGCGTTTGTGAAAATGCTCTTAAGGTTGTCACGAGTATTTCTTCTTTTTTCGAACAAGACTTGTGCCGTGTTTAGTGACAGTTGGCGGTACAGGTTGGTTCATTCAGACGTTTTCATTTGTTTAAATATTTAATTGTATCAATTCACTTTACGAGAAATTCATTACTTGGGCAATTGCTGCTCGTGATACTCATCATCTAATCTTCTCAGAATTTAGTAATCTGTTTATATTTGACCAAAGCTATTAAAACTTGTGTTTATTCAAGAGATTGCTTTAAGGAAAAGTCTGATTTCATGTTGGGAAGAAGATTGCATCAATGAGAGTATCGGATTTTACGGCAGTCTAATCTTGTTTTCCAGTAGTCTGTTTACTCTTGTTAAGGAGTGTATTTTCGTTAGCATAATACGCTTATTAGTTTGTATGAGATTTTTAGTGACGATCCTAAGCATAGTTCTGTAGTTAATTCATATAACTACTGTTAATTCATCCGTTTTAACATAGTCCCTGTATGACTTCCGTTGGCTGACGAGATTAACGCCTCTGGATTTGCTTCATAGTACTGGATCATGAACAGAATAATTACTTATCTTTCAACCTTTCTGAATTTCGTATTATGAATTAGAATTCGTTCCAATCTATGCAGTTATGTAGAAGTGTTGGTAGAAAATGTTACACTGTTATTAACCAGCGTTCCACGAGCAACTATTTAGTCAATATCAAATCTCCATTTATTACCTAGAGCCTTCTTTTGATTGCCTATTGGTTACTTTGATGACCCTATTACTCTTATGATCGTGTTGTACTCGATAAGAAAATGCTTTGGATCACATGATTAACGAGAATGTTTTTATCATGGAACCTATGTGAAAAGAAAGCTGAAGCCTGTAGTTTATTTTACTATATGGACAGTTGTTCGTTAATCAATAAGGTAATTGGTAATATTTGATACTGACTGCAAAGCTTATTTCCAGTAGTGGTTGAGAGTATTTACAGTTCGTATCTTAATCTTCATGAACGATAATGTTGCTTATGTGTCGTCCCTTCGTCTTCGATCGTTTATTCATTAGTACACTGAAAGGTACAGAAAATCACAACTCTTATAATTTGTCAGTAATTTGTATGCCAAGTAGTTTCTGGCTAGTGATACTGGGTCCTTGCCATGGTAATCGATGACGCTTCACTATCTCATTAAGCGATTTGTAACATTTGACTAGTATCCTATGCTTAACATTGAAACAAGCAATACATACAGGAAACCTATGGTCAAAATTATGTAACTTACGCTGTCACTGAAGTATGTGGTGTATTTTCAAATCATGTTGTTGGTGCACAGAAAAGTGTGATGAGATGATTCTACCACATCCTGACACTTGTTAAAGCCTCTTCCGAATCTGAATGAACAGTGTTTTGGATTCGAACAAAACAGTCAGTCTATTTTCCGAACTTCGGTAGCGTAAAGTAAGAAGACAGTTTGATCCGACAATGAATATTATTTATTTGCCCAATTCAATCTTAATAATAATCTGGCCATATTTATTTACAATTGATCACCGGGTAGTGATCAGTGTTATGTGAGTCAAGTCTTTGTTAGTGCTGGTTAAATGTGGTCACTAGTGTAAGTGATTCGACGTTGTGTGCACTATGTTAAAACAAGATGGTGTTTAGAGGTAGTCGTCAGTGGACGCTATACCTAGGTTCTATGATGCCTGGTACTCTTCAATAAGGTGTAATTTTAGCGTTGAAGAAAGTCACCGGCAGTTCGAATAACGTGATACTAACGTCCTTGATTGTGAATTTGGTTGTAACTCGTGACCGGATGTGTTAGGGAGCATCAGTCCCTTCAAGATTACAGTCACACCTTGTTCGAGAGTGTGAGATATCACTGGACTTAGGTCAAGCTGGGGATCCTGCCGACTGCTTTCGGCTGCCACCTTAAATGATGATGCGTATATTTGTCATTCATATATGGAAGCTAACGAAGGGTGAGTAATTGTAATGTGCTGTCATTGTGAACAACGGAGAGAGAGAGAGCGCGTTGTATGATGTCGATAAAATAAGTTTTTATATCATTCTAAGCATTGAAGTTGATTTACCAGGCTATGGGATGCAAGTTTAGGACAAATTATTTTTGTACTCATTGTCTTATAATCCACTCATCCTTCGATTTGCATTTATCTTTTAATCGGTTGACATTCATTGTTTCTTCTCTCTGTGTATGTGTAAATGCCTTGAGTATGTATGTGATCTTTGATGGAAATGTCTACTGTACATATATATAACACCAGGTTTTCACTGTGAACTGTCTTTTTAATAGTATTAGAAGTGGGAATTTGTGCTTACTGTCTGATAATCCCAATGGATTATTATATTAAAACTGTAAGCATTTAATTTCTAGATTTAATTGTATTTTGAGGATTTCAGAGTACTGGTGATCAAACTGTACAGACTATTGTTAATTCATTGTCTATAAACTATAATTTATTTTGAACTTTACTCGAGTGGACAATATTGAGGCGAGTTTCTGAATAATGAGTAAATCTGGAAATTGGTTAACGATGTTGGTGCTGTAGTGAAGCTTAATTGATCACGTTGTATGAAATATGTATCATGTAACCGAGCATCCTTTCACCTCACATTTAGATGTGGGTGTTTTTGAAGAATGCTAGGTGTGTGTAGATTCAAATGTGGTATCATTCCATGAATTCACTGAGTGTTGGACTGAGTTTAACGTGTGGGTGTAGATTACTTGATTAAGGTTCGAGTGGTTATCGTGACCAGCGATTAGAATTGTTGAATGACATAACTGAGAATCGACCGCAATGATTCATGTAGGTGGATTGACAGTTCGCTTACCCATTGGATTTGCAAACTATTTTATGCTGCAATTTTATTCCTTCTACTCGAGTCATAACGTCCATGTCTAGTGTTTCGTACTCTCACTGATACTGTTATCACTTTCTTGTTTGTCTTTATAATTTTACGGTCTTCTCGTATATGCTGTGGGGACTCTTTCTTCCTGTACTTTGTCCTTATATGGAATCTTTTATATATTACGACCACTGAATTAACTACGTTTATGATTTTATTGTTCTTCTGGTTGTGCTAATATGGTATGGTAACTTGGACCGATGCACATGTGTGCTTGGTCCTACGCTGTAGCTGACTAACTGGAGATTCGGATTGATAATCGCATGTTTCTTTCTACTGATTTCCAACTGTTATTTGTATGACATTTTAGCATTTTTCATGAGATTATTTTATCAAATTTTCATACATGTGTTCACTCCATAGTATTTTTTGTATACCAATTGTATCTTCTTGCTGATCAAATTCCTGCCGTTATATTGTGTTGTGTACTCTAGTTCGCTGTGTCATTAATATTTACTTGTAATTATGAAGGACATGATGCTCTTTGACTAATTTTATTTCTTGTCACCACGATCTTTACATTTAAAGATGTTAACATTGGGTCCTTCTGACCAAGAGTAACCTTCTGTAATACTAATTCCCAGTTCCAATTGATTGTTTATTGAGTACTGATTCATTTATTCCTAATTTGTTAGGTTAATACTACAAATGTAAGCATAGTTATTTTGATTGCCTCATTGACTAACTGATAATACATTTCACTTATAATATCAACATATTAGAACGTCACTTTAAAGAGGGAGTTTATTTAGTCACTTATGTTAGAATGGTTGTATGTTGTTTCTTTTTTCTCCCAAGATTTGGGAAGTATGCCTCATTTATCTCTACTATCAACAATAGATGTTCATCAATATGATAGAAAAAGTGTTTCACAGTGAAAAATATGATGCTCTTATTTGAATAATCTGATTAATTTCAAAATGTTTCACCTTATGATGAAACCATTCATCAGTAGTATACTTATGGTGAATCTCTAATCAATCAATCTATCATATTTTAATAGTAATGAATTTTTCAATGAGAGTCAATTGTTATGTTTTTCTTCTATCGGTGGATAATATTTAATATGTGTTCACTAGGCGAATCATTAGTCGAACAATGTAAATGGTAGCATAAAGATAACGATAATTAAGGATTTATTTGTCGTGTGAAATGAATCAGAAATTGACAGATTTATATGAATTAAACTGATCAGTAATTGACAGTCACTATTTCATAACTTATTGTATGAATACAAATACACAATATCATACAATAAAAGGTAGTAAACAGACAACCCTAAACCTAAGTTTCATGCTACTTGGCACTTGTCAGCATGGTGTACTTGTAATCTTAAGGGAACTGATGTTCCCTGACGGATTCGATCCTATTTCACTTAGCTTGGTCAATAGGATTCGATTTGCACCAAGAGGGACCTGATATACATAAGACTGATCAATCAATTTGTAAATATCATACGATTAACGAATGATAACCAATAGATATAAATAATTTGCTAAGTTATGAAATTACATCGTACTTCATTGCGTCAATTTTGTTTAGTAATTGACAATAATGTTTAAAATCTATTGACTTGGTATAGTTCCCGTTATATCTTCAATTACATTACTCATCAACGCTCCGATTTGAAGCAGTCAGTAATTTATTTAACGAGACTAACTGATTATTTATTGTTCCTGAATTTGATTTTTGAAAGATACATCCTAATATTGTTTCCTGAAGTATATAACAACTGTAAGATCTAAAACACGTGTTTCGTCTTACTTTTTATTCAAAATTGTATCTGTTATTTTGTCGAATTACTGAAATTTGTTTAAAAGTCCTAGATAATTCACTTGGCATCAGTGCTTGAAGTCACTAACTTCTAGTCTGAGCCATGTTGGTAGATGCAGACTACTTGGTTGGGGTTCGCATGACTATCGTAACCAATGGTTGGAGACTGGGTGACATGATTCAGAATCAATCACAATGGTGTCGGTGTATACACTCTCTGTCTTCCCTTAAATTATGGATTAAAATTGCTTTATATATTTCTTTCTACGAACTAATCCTTTCTTCCTGTACTATATCCTCTTTCTTTTATATATTACCATCACTGAATTAACTGAGTTTATAAATTTGGTGTTCATTTTGTTGTACTAATGAGGTATGGCAACTTGGACTGATTCATCTATGTTCCTGGTCCTACGTTGTAGCTGACTGACTGATTTAATATTGTGATCGTGATCAAGTATCAATTTGTCCAAGGAATGTGAATCTCATTCTTGCTTATGTATGTTATATTCGATAAAAATTTGAAAATGTTTTTTACTGATTGTCTCCTTAGTAAATATCGAATGTTTAATGTGATCCTAACACCAAAAAAACGCTACTTATTACATGTCAGGAGTGACATATGACTTTAAGGCACTAAGTTGTATTCCGTACCAAGCCCCAATCGTTATTATTTGGGTGACTAAATAGGACCATGTACTCATATATACACTGAGTGTAGATAATCTACACTTAATGATACAGTCTGACGTCGGCTGGATAACTATTTGAAACTAAGGTACATTGAACAATTAAGTATTGGCATGCAAAGATGGATAGTGGCTAGCAGTGTAATCCAAAACGCGCGTTTCGTCCCATTTGCGACTCGTCAGCTGGATGTATCTGTATCTTCGTTGCAGTCCTGAACATCAATGGTAAGATTCAAACAAGCAATATCAAGTGAGTTTACTATTTGGTTCTTTTTGTAAACTTCGTCAGTGCCAACACCTGAATCTACCACAGGACCTATAATTCTATTATCTCGTAAAACACTAGACAAGATTGTATTGTTTAACATCATTAACCTTCACTCAACTGGGAAACCATGATCTTAATCCAACGGTTGTTGAAACAGTCAGTCAGTAACAACGTAGAACTTCGTACGTACGTACATCAGCTCGAGTTGCCATACCAAATTAGCACAGAGTTGTAGTTGTCGACTCGAATTCCGTAGTGGTAGAGGTAGTAAGAGTATAAGCAGTAGTCGGAAAGATTAGGGTTTGAAGATGTTATTTAAAGAGTATAATACAGTGAAATAAACTTGGAAAGAGAAAAAAAGACAAGGAGGATTCAGGAGATTAGAATTCGGGAGAACACAAAGAGTGGATGCACCTGTGCCATTGCAAACGATATTGAGCCATGTAATTCAGGGTCCCTAACCATCGGTTGCTATCATCTCGCGGTCCCCAACCAGGTAGTCTACACCTACCAACATGACTCAGTCTACTTCTCAGTGACTTCATGGACTTGTGCCATGTTTTGGTCTGGCCGCCCCTAGCTTTCTTCCAATCTACTCCTATACAACAAACATCGCACATCGAGGCAGTCGGTGGTTGGGCATACGTAACACATGTCTCAGCCATCTCAACTGATGAAGTTTCACTACCTCATCAGTTGATTCGCCATCCTAACCTAGTACCCGTTTCCTAACAACTGCGTTACTTACTCGATGGTCCCAGGATATACGAGCAATGTTTCGAAGACGCCTATGATCATATACTAGTAACCTACGAATATCCTCTACTCTTACCGGTAATGTTTCACAGCCATAAAGTAGGATGGAACGAACTGCTGCGTAGTAAACACGTCCTTTGGTTGATAGACAGATATCTCGCCTACGGTTCTTGAAACTTCAAGAATGAATTTCAAAAATCGATCGCTAGTATATACATAGTTGTTGAGATGAAATTTAATTATCTTTCACAAGCTAATTTCTATTAATATAACAATCCCTTGATATTCCATCGAAATTCTCAATGTTTTCACATTTCTTAATATACACACATATCTATTACTAAATTGTCATTTGATTATTGATTTATGAATAGGTGATTGTTTGTAACTCTATAAAATTACGTAATTGTTATCGTTTCCTACGAATATTAAAATACAAGAATGTTGGTTGGTACTTATCAATTTCTTATGAAAAAACAAACAGACAGACATGCAGTGTGTATTAATGTATTGAATGGTTTACTGATTTAGTTACTGAGTGATTGATGATAGAAATATGGTAACAGATGGTAGGTAATCGATAGATAAACAAACAAAGAATATTTAAACAAAATAGACTTAGTCTACCCATAGTTACTATGCAAGGATTTATTGACGTTGATTTGATGAATGATTCCTTTGCTAACCATAATTTTCCTACATACTAGCGTCTTTTTGTATGTCTTGATAGGTTCTCTGATTGAACGGTTGAATCGGTTTCCTAAGCTCTTTTAATTAACCCAAGCCGAATTTATACGACAACTTGAACTCTAGAGAAAAGGTGCGAAACGCGAAAAGAACTTACTGTAAACTTAGTTTTTGTACAGGAAAACCGAGGGTATTAATAGCATTTCAAATGGCCTTTGGCTTCTGGAAGGTTCTGAAATTCCACTAAACATAGTAGCAGGATAGGTAATTGTCCAATCAGATATGTGACAGGTGATGTCACTTTTTAGATGTTTCTAAGGAGATTTCACGCAATGCTGACTGGATAACATGTCTCCCAGCCTTTTCAGGTCTCTTCTGGACTCTGAATCTCCCCCAACATTACTGTATTGAAACATGTAGCTTGTTCATATTTGTCTGTTATATCATTTCGACTGTTCGACATTTATGACATTGGAGAATATGCACACATAACACTGCATCTCCTCACTATGCTTCACTGCCTTGTGGGTCAGATCTTTAGGTCGGATGCTCCGGGTGTGGCCCCCTAAAATAACCACCTGTTTCGGTTCGGGAGCCCGTGCAGTGTTACAGCCCTCACACAAATCTAATGAGATTTGTGCGGCTCATATGTATGCGGTGTCCCCTTGTACTAATACCTTTGTGTTCAAATAAATAGATATTCTTGCTTATTCACATGGTATTCGTGATTGCTTGACTGATTAATGAAATGCTAAACTCTTTAAATAATTAAATTGACGGTAACCAACAAGACTGATTTTTTCTAAAACCGGATCGCAGAATATAGAACCAAAAGTCAACCGATTGAATGTTTATAAAAAGGATCTTTAAGTTTATCACTAATATGTATTAAATATCCTCTCAAAAGTTTGTCAGTTAGTTGTCCGATGTAGAACTTGGCATACGTGTGCATCGGTTCAAGTTTCCGTACCATGATTTCGAGTGATGTTAGAGGTTTGAGTGGAGTTGTTACTCCCTTATTTATCGATGTTATGTGAGTTCCTCAAAGGAAATAATTGAAAGAGTTTTGTGAGTGGTCGTGCGCAGACCAAATTGCGACACTACAGATGATTGTGGAGTAATAAATTGGATGCAATTTGTCACAATAGATAAACTTCCTTCACTATGAGAAAGAGTTATGTAACCCACTTCGACCCTGTAATCTACCTGAAAATATCGTCAACATCATACAGAATTCATACGATGGAGTACATTACAAAGTCGTGCATAGATGACAGCTAATAGATACATCCCAAGTGAAGACCGGAGTCAGACACGGCTGCTCACTCTCCCTATTTCTCTTTCTTCTGGTGGCTGACTAGATAAAGAGGACCTCCACATCTAAGGGGAAGCACGGAATACAATGGACAGCTTGGAAGCAACTAGACGATTTGGACCTAGTCTTTTTTATCAAAATTATTTATTTGAATATTGGTACAAAAAGGCACCAAATACATATGCGCAAAACAATAACAATGAGGCCAGTAGTAGTCATCGTTGACTTATGTGAGGGATGTGATACTGCCCGGGTGTCAAAATCGAAGCAGGTGATTTTCTTAAGAAGCCACACCTGAAACCTTTGGCCTAAAGCTCTAAACCATAAGATTGTAGAGTAATGTTAGGAGAGACGGTCCCATGGTAGCCAGTCACCAAAAATATGTTCATACGCCATTTGTTCATTCAGGATCTTGGATCCCATGTGCACCATTGGTTTGGAATCAGAGTTTCCCAACTCCCCAAGGTGGACTCTCCGTGTCCACCAACCCGGCTAAAGTGCCAGGTATCCGCTTTTCGTCATCTTAATTTCGTAAACAACAATTCTGCCTTGAGAAGGTAGTGAGTAGGACTTCCCTGACAGTATTTATATACCTGTATTCATATGAGAGCATTTCGAGAGGGAGAGCAGACTTATCTCGCACTCTGCCGTAAACACCAACAAATGCAGATGAAAACAGCCAGTGTAACAGCAATTTGTGCACCAATTGGCGTCAACATACACAAGGGAAAAACCAAGGTCCTCAACACAATACAGAGAACACTAAGCAAGTCACACTTGATGAAGAAACTCTGCAGGAAATGGAAACATTCACGTACCTGGTCAGCATCATCGATGGGCAAGGAGGATCCGATGCAGAAGTAATGGCAAATATTGGGAATGCAAGGGTCTCATTTCTACAGTTGCAGAACGTATGGAACTCAAAACAACTGTAAGCTCACATCAAAGTCAGAATCTTCAATAAGAAAGTTAAGACAGTTCTACTGTACGGAGCTGAAACTTGTGAAGTACTACAACCATCATCAAAAAGGTACAAGTATTTATAAACAATTTTCTACGCAAGATAATCTATCCGTAGGCCGGATACCATCAGGAACAGACTACTGTGGGAGTGGACAAACCAGCTTCCATCTGAAGAGAAAATGAGGGAAAGACTATGAAAGTGGATAGGAAATACATTACGGGAATCACCGAACCCTAACTTGAAATCCTGAAAGGAAGCGTAAAGAGGAAGTTCAAAGAACACACTGCACCAGGAATTGAAGGCAGATATCAAAAGCAAGTGGAAAGAATTGATTAGGATAGAGTTGGACGGAGAATGAAGGTGTGCGGTCCATGCTCCTCCATCAGGATTAGCAGGTTTCAGTAAGTAATACCATGGTAAATGTATATATATATGTTGGTAAAGTGTTACGTCCCGATAAACATAATGAATGGTAACTTTGGGATTCTTTTATGGACCAATATGAAACGTATATTTTTATCGTTAAATAACTAGACTATTCATATTTATGTCCCTCTTATTATAAGTTTGATTTTGACCTATGAACTATTATTGTACGACTTATCATCCTTGAGTTATGCTCAGTCTATCAGTTACTACCTCCTATATTCACAGCCATATTGGGCTAATTCTTATACAAATGTTGTTTCCTATTTTATCGTACGATGTGGTCTGCTTGATTGATATATAAACAGAGTATGTTTGAAATATAATGATTCATATCGCAGAGGCTCGGATTGGTGTTCTGGACTTAACTGGCTGGTTTAGTCAGAAAACAGGGTCAATCAGAACTCTAGGCTGCTCATATGGGTTTACGCGTCATTGATCCGATCGATAAGTCACTGCTCTCTAATTGGCGGTCACAAGATATAACATAAAGTTGTCTAACACTTTACGATGCTTTGATGTTATGAGTTACACAGATTAGAATAAAGTTTATCTTAAGTAGTATAAAATACTACTCACTTGCATAAGTAATATAAGAAATTAAGTGTTCCTTAAATCTTCTCTATTCTTATTAAATGAAAATAATATATGTGGATGTGTCTTTCAATTCCGTGGATTGGTTGAAGTTAGACATTAACACTGTTGGATACCGGCCGGCTCAGTGGTCTAGTGGTAACGCACGAGACTGATAGTTCCAGGGTTCGAGTCCCACTAGACAAGATCATGGTTGCGCACTACTGAGGAGTTCCATAATAGGATGAAACAGCCGTCCAGTGCTTTCAGGTTTTCTATGGTGGTCTAGCTTCAATTGACTCATGATCTCAACCATTGGAAATAACATAAATGAATGAGGGTTATAAAGCAGTATGAAGAATAAAGATTATGACTTACAGTTGATGGTTAGCGGTTAAGAATTAGATTTATGGTTTTTATTATGAAATGACGTCAGTTAAAATGTCATAAATCTACTTGAACAAATAAGTGAATGAATTCGATGCCGAAATCCAAAACATTTTTATCGTAAATCTGATTGGTTTGTCCATAAATTGTAGTCTCACCCTATCTTCTATTTGTAGATCATTCTCATTACTAAGGTTGGTTAACCTATTACCGGGATCAAGGGATTATATGACAAATGTTTTATTTTTATCTATTTTTTAGCAAGGTTATTTTCTACGGGATGGGGTTGTTGACCGCATGCTCAACCTTTTACTTTTACCCGGGCTTGGGACGGGCAGTAACTCTAGAACAGATTGTAGTGGTCGGTATTCCATTTAATCCTTACATTTCGTATATAATTCGTCCTGATAACCGTCACTAGATAACACCCTAACGGTGTATTAATCAGGAGAATACGAAGTGTTGATTACATTTATTACTGCACCACGCACGGATAACCAAAATGACAGGCACGCTAAACAAGCATGAAATAGTATTGACGAAAAGCAAGTGAGTGAGAGTGTGAGTCGAATGAGCCAATCGAGTCAATGAACAGGATACAAATGAACATATACATACATGGTGAAATCAATGAATCATCGAATCAATTAAGCGACTAATATTAAGGCTAGCAGAACGACTATATGCGTAGGCAGTAATCAATGCTCAAGCATACATATTCATACAAGTGCAACAATACTAAAGACACAATGATATAAGATAAGTAGTTATGGTACGAATAGTTCTCTCCGTTAAATAAGTTAACGAAAGGGCTTAACCAAAATTAAATCTGAACAAACTCAGTTGCATGTGAGCTTCTATAACATACATGCAAGTGCTAACTTAGAATCATGAAGAGAAGAGAACGATCAAGGAACACATTGTGCCGATAATTGAAAGTAAACATTTTAAAAAAAAGAATAGCAACTGCAAATGATTGCCCAGGATAAAGTTCGATGGAGATTCGTCGTGGGCAGCGTATACTCTTCTATTAGTGGTAAACGGCACAAGTAATTAAGTTTTATTTCTAACCTGAAACACTTTAACAAATGACATATACACACACTCATTAAGTGTAAATTAAAACTGATATTTAAATAGTATACATTTTATTTGGACATTAAATGGGCATCATGGAGGAATATTTGTAGTTTATGATATGTGATTAGAATCAAATTTCATTTTTCACAAACGATTTATATCAGCTCCCTAATGCTCTAGTGAGGCCGAGAGTGGGAAGAGTCAGGTCTCTCTTTCGAATCTCTCTCACATGGCCACGTGCATAGAACCGCTGTCTTCTCGTAATATTACTGTTGTTTGCGATGTTGAGATGAGGAAAAGCGAATGTCCGGTGGTTAGTGGATACGAATAATCCATCTAGGAAAGTTGGAAAACTGATTCCAAACCAATGGTGCACATGGGCTCCAGGATCCTGATGGAACAAATGGCATTTGAACCTATTGTTAGGTTCGCACCTCCTAACATTGTTCTACTGCCTTATGGTTTAGAGCTTTAGGCTAAAGACTCTGAGTGTGACTCCTTAAGAAAACCACCTGCTTCGGTTTTAACACCTGGGTAATACCAAGGCCTTATGCAAATCGAATGATTTGTGTGGAGCATATGTATTTGATGCCTTCTTGTACCAATGTTTATGCGTTTAAATACATAAATAATAATATATCACCTAGTGAGGAACCATTTTAAAAGAAAGAATCACTAGACAAATTCCCTCATCCTAGAATTCAGTGGTTCTCTTCAGTACTCTCCACTTATAACATCACAAAAACATCTTATGTATCGCTAACATTATATCACTTTTAAAATCACAAAATCATATTTCGAATTTCAATAGTCAATATTCACAATATATATATGCCATAAAATACTTCGGATCCGTTGGCCGGACACTATTAGCAACAACCTACTCTGGGAGAGAACAAACCAGATCTCAATGGGTGAAGAAATCAAAGAGAGGAGCTGGAAGCGGATAGGACACATATTGAGGAAAGCACCCAACTGCGTCACAACACAAGCCCTCACTTGGAATCCTCAAGGCCAAAAGAGAAGGAGTGGAAGACCAAAGAACACATTACTCCGAGAAATGGAGATAGACATGAGAAAAATGAACAAGAATTGGATGGAACTAAAAAAGAAGGCCCAGGACAGAGTGGGCTGGAAAATGCTGGTCGGCGGCCTATGCTCCTTAGAAGTAACAGGCGTAAGTAAGTTTAACCCCTTAATTACTAATATGATTAATGGAATCACTTAACGAATGATCCATAATTAAATTGTTTGCTTAAGTTTAAACATTAATCAATAGAAAAGTGAAACTTTTGATGTTTCGTGACTTGGAATAAGTTGCTTCTTCAGAAAATACCCAAGTAATTGAATTAAATTTACAAAATTTTATAAAATATATAAGAAACAAAATAGAATATCTTTAGTTTAATCAAAATCAGTTAAATCATTGTAAATATCATCCAAATCAAATGGGATTCTTTGTTAGATTTATTTGTATGTATGTTAGTGAATGTAAGAAAATATGAAAGTGGAAAGTTAAGTTTATTTGTCAGTATTAACGGTATAAGATGTGAATGAATCTAGAGCGATTATAGGTTCGTACTTAGTCAGTCATAGACATTGTAGAGCTTAACATAAGTTACTACCCTGTAAGCAGTATCAAATTAACAGAGCAAGATGTAAATATTGCAAGACGAATTCATGAGCAGTAGAAGTAGGAATGGTAAAGGGTAGAAAGAATGTATCAAGAGATTGTGAAGCTAATGAACTAACGGAATATAAATGTTAAATGTAGATGACTATGACCAGTGTCAACTAAAATTTCTTACAATTTGTTAAAATAGTATTGCAGATTTCAACCACGTAATGGGGATACGCCTACAGGGCTCAGTTCAACAGTTTACAATCAATGCCTTTGCATTAAACAGATTTCTCGGAATGTTATAAGCAATGAAATCCAGGATGTGCGTTTCATCCTATGTACCTGCATCTCAGAGTTAATGTTCATTCCGTGATTCAAACCCAGTACTGTTCGCTTCAAATGTCATCGCGTTGTCTGCTTACCCACTGATTCCTGACAGCCACTTGCTTATCCAATAAGGTGATTCTAGTAAACAATAACAAATGAACTTTCGAAATATTGTTTGTATCCAGTTGAACCTTCAGGAGTGTTCAAGTCTATTTACGAAGAAATACATTCTCAATTTCATAAAATAAACTCCTTTGATGATCTATTCACAAATTTTTGAACATGATGCACGTTTTGTAAAGGTGAGTTTTATACGAAGTTTGTTTGATTGACTGACTGATACAACCTGCAAAGACAAACAACATCGTGGAGTTCTAGGCAGAATTATGCAACCGTTTTTCTCCCCTCTTTCTGATAACACTTGGGTTATACATTTCCTAAACGAGATTATTTTATATTTTGTATGTATTTACCAATTCATGTGTATATATGATCACATATATACACCCGACCGTTGCTTCTACCTTGACGTGGTGGTGGTGCTTGCCTATCGTGATGAACCAATCGAGCTGGCTGGAATAATCGTTCCTCAAGGTCCCACCATGCCAGACAGGTCGGTTGAAGAACGGTAGGACTGAAAGCAGGAAACCCAAGTTCTGAGGGTCTAATTGTACTGCTGACTGTAGGTACGTGTGACGTCGATTTTTGTTTTCCCCCAGACATCCAGCATAACAGCGATGCTACCTTTCATCGGAGGGAGAGTGGGGTTAGGAGAGGTCCCCCCTGAAAACTCACATCTCACCTTATCCCATGGATATCCGTCTCCGGCTGTACTGTCTCAACAAGTATATAGTTAACGCAAAAATAGCCAACAAAAAAGTCGTGTGTGACCGGCCACAAGCAATTGTTCCTTGGGCACTGCGGTCACGCTCTCAGGTCACCAAAACCACTTGTAACCCGATTTTCTACTCCGGTACCTCCAGAAGAACCCTTCCACAGTGTGGACAACCAGGAAGTGATAACTGCGCTCATAACTCTAACAGCACTCACGATCGCTGTGGCTGACTGCATAATCGAGCTAAACAGTTGTTGAAATATTCATTAAAACTGATGATTCAGGCTTGATATTTTTTTTCTCATATCATAAAATCAGAATTCAAAGACATCAGCATAGAACTTAAGTTTTTATCAAATTATCAGTTAAGTTAGTCTTCAGCGTACTCAACTCCCTTCTAGAAGTATGATCGATCTCAGGGAATTTCTAGAACAGTCCGTATGATCTTATAACAAACGTCTTAGGAGAAAGATGATAGAAAATTTCTCACAATGTAAATTCAATGTAATCAGTTATGTAATACTATGTACTTAAAGATTGATTAACTATGTATGCTTCGAATAATAAGAAATGAATAAATAATTAAATAAAGAGGGGGCATAAAATACAACCCGAGCTCCCAATTTTGGGGAAACGGCACAAAAACCCAAAAATTTCCCCAAGGTTGGGAGCTTGGGAATGTACCACAAATTACTATTAAATCTATGGTCCTAAGATCAAGACTGAAAAGATGGTTCTTTTTTTCATGTAAAAAATGGATTAAATCTTTAGAGAATGATTACGTCATGAAAGTACATTACATATGATATCATTTGTTTATTGATGACTTTGATAATGAAGTTGTAGTGTGGCGTCGAGTCACAGTTGACGATGATCACCACTGCAGGAAGACTACGTGCTAGTTCACCGATAAGATCCCCCTGTAGGCCAAATATCAGAAGGCAGTTGATGGCTGAAGTCGAGATGTATTTGTTGGTGATCTCATGGTATTGAAAGAATACCAAGAACGTGCCAGGTTACAATCAACGGCAGAATGTGTGTCTTTAGTACAGTTAAACAAACAAGTACAGTAAAACAATCCTTGGTACAATTGGTTATAATAATAATTGTTTCCATTACACCAATCGCATTCTTTTGATAAAAGTAGGTCACTACAACGTAAATGACAAGTAATAATACTGTTTATAGTACGTTGACTGTTAAGCCTTAATTTCCAGGGTGATTGGAAAAACGCAAAGCACAAATGATTTTCTTTAAACTGTAGTATAGATAATATATTGAATAAATTTAGGCCATTCATGTGATACCTTTATGTTGTCATGTGCTCAATATTGTAATTAATTTATCAAGTTCATCCATCTACAACTTTAAAGTCAAGATCATTATGAATATAAATAAAAACAATTAAATCTAGACTATCATGAAAAACCTGGAAACACTGAACGGTCATTTCTTCATAGTATGGGACTTCTCAGTAGTGCGCATCTACGATCCCACACACACGAATCGAACCCAAGACACACGAATCGAACCCAAGACACAACGGTCTCGCTCGCAAACGCTTAATTACTACACTACTGAACATGTCTAGTTTTAATTGACTCACGAATTCAACTATTATATTACTTAAATCTCCACAAACCACCTCTCTCATTATAATAATATTCATCATGTGTTCACTAGTGACTGGATTCATTCAAGATGTATTTTCTGGAGTTCTAGTGAGAAACCATAACCAATGCAGTTCAACTAGGTTTGTTGTGAAATAGTAACTAATTGAATACAATAGTGAACGCTGATTCAATTTCGTGGATTGTTTGAAGTTGGACATGAACATTGTTGGATGCCTACCATCTCAGTGATTTATGTGTTAAGAGTTCGAGCGCAACACCGGAGGTGCTTGTTTCAAATTCCTTTGGTGAGGAATCGAGGATAGACATTGATGAGAAGTCCCATAATAGGACGAAATGATCATTCAGTGCTTCCAGTTTTTCCATTGTAGTCTAGCTTCAATTGACTCACGAATTCAACTATTAAACTACTAAAATCTCTACAAAATATATGCTCCTTAGGCACACTAATGAATGAATACAAATGTAAACATCTTATTCATACATGGTAAAGATCAACTTTCAAATAACCAATTCTAATCACAAGAATAATAAATAGACAATCAAAAAATGACGCATAATGGATTTCAGGTTTTCTTAAGGGTGAAATTATCCACAATATAGTTGTCCAATACGTGTGTCTTCTACAAAACTGTTGGACAATTTTCTTTTCATCTATTCAATTCCTGTAGAATATTGAAGTGTAATTGTCATCCGAGATTCTCTTTCAAGTCTTAATGTTCACGGTTTATACCGTCAAGTATTCTTAAACTTTCAACGATTTAATTAACAAATGATGCTTGTTTTTGCTTGAGATCATGAATCTATAGATATTAGACCACCACTGAAAACCTGTAAGCACTGGAAAGCCGTTTCACTCTAGTATACAACTCCTTGGTAGTGCGCACTCACGATCTCCTACAAGTGATTCGAACTCAGAGCCTTTGGTCTCGCACGAGAACTCTTAACCTCTAAATCATTTAGCCGGCATCCAACATCGATTAATTCGTAGTCTCAATCAAAAACTTAAAAAATCTCCACAACTCCATACTGAACTTTTGTTTTTTTTAAAGTTTATAATAACCATATTGAAAAGTATTGATCTAATCTAGTTGGATGTGCTTATCAATAACACAAATTAAAACAGAACTGTTGAAGTTATATTTGTATCACCATTATGTTTCTTTCTTTTTAAATCTATTTATACAACATAAATTGGCAAAACGAAAAACAACTACCAACGTTTAGATTTCACACACCTTTTATTTTAGTGCTGATTTAAATCATACGATACCTATGTGTCTGCGTACATAAGAGTGAGGCAGAATTTACTCACCGAAGACAATGAAAAGTGATTGGGCAATGTCGTGGATTGATTAAAGTGAGACATTAACAGAGTTAGATGACGTCTTAGTGGTCTAGAGGTTAAGTATTCGTGTATCAGGTCGAAGGCGTTGGGTTCGAATTCCGTCTGCCAACAACAACACCACCATTTTCATCACACTACTCATGTTTGTGCGCAGTGTAGTGCGACAAAGCTAGCGCATAATCTATCACTAACAGGCATCACGTTGATCGATTGGTGATTTGAATCATGAAAATAGTCAACAATCTCTACAACCCTATACTGATAATTATTATGATATACTGTCTGATGACTAGCTTGGAGGGGTGAATTTCGGAGTTGTAGTGAGAAGTTGTGACCAGTGGAGGTAATCCGTGTGGTGTGTGAGCCAGAAGTTATCCATCGAAGACAATGTAAAGTGGTTGGGCAATATAACTGAAATGCCTAAGTTCTTTTTTAAAAAATGTTTAACCAAAAGAAACCCATAAAACACCACTAGAATAAATGAGAGAGTTGTTCTCTTCAAAAAACATTATCTTGACTATTGAAAATTATAAAAAAAGCCCCTTCCATTTCAACTGTGAATTTTAACATAAGATATATGGAATATTGAGATTAGATGGTGGTTGGAGGTAGTCGACACGAAACCCTGGACCCGGGTTTCGTGCTACTTGGCACTCGTCAGCAAGGTGTACCTGTAATCTTTTGGAAACTGGTGCTCCCTGGTGGATTCGATCTTTTGTCACCCAGCTTCACAGTCAAAGATGTTACCAACGAGCTATCTGGGCCGCGACTGACCTCCCGTAGGACTGAGGTGTAATCACAATTGATTGATTTCAACATGGTCGATAGCATTTGATCTGCACTAAGTAAAGACTTGACACACATGAAATTGATCACCACTCAGTGATCAATCAATTGTGATATATGGAATATATTTAGCCGTGGAATTCAGTAAACCAGTTTTGTCCTACATTGAAGTTATCGTCTAGATCGTAGGCAGAAATATTCATTTAAATTCAGCCTTAAAATGATTGATATTTATCATTGTTATTTGTGTACACCTCAACGGAACTAATCAAAATCAAAGTGGTTATCAAATGTGAAAATGTGATATGTTTTTGAGAACTGACATTATTTTGAATATCTTTCATAAAGGATATTTTATACTAATAAATAACTAGTTTCCACAAAATGTATTTATCAATGTGACACCGAAGGTCATTGGGTTCGAATCCCGCTGGTAGAATCGTGGATGCGTACTTCAGAGAAGTTCCACAAAAGGACGAAATGGCTTTCTAGCGCTTTCAGGTTTTCAATGTGGTCTAACATCAATCAGTTCATGATCTCAATCAAAAACTTACTAAACTCCTCTACCCCATACTAATATCGTGGAATAGGTGAGGAGTTGATTAGACCTACTTATAAACGTGTCAAATGATTATTAAAGTTTGCTTTAGTATCAGGTAGTCAGTTAGATATCCTAGTCGACCGATGTCATGTGCTAGTTAGGACTTATTACGAAGTCATGTACTATACACAGTACACTCTTAAGGATCTGATACTGTCTGTCGGATTCAAACTTGCACCATTTAGCTCTATTCTATGAGCCGTTATCACTGAGCTATCCACTTCATAACAAACATTTTGTTCAACGGAACTATTTAAAACCGATTGTTCAATGAACAATGAAGTATGCCATGCTTCTCTAATCATTCCATTCTGTTAAAATTCCATTGATATTCAACCATACTAACAATCTTGAATTCATCATCTTATAATGAATGTAATAATAACAAATAATTAACTGTATTATTCATTTCAATGATCAATAATAGGTTTTACCATTATCTTATTGTATTTGTATATGTGTTCAGTATCCAATGTTAGAAAAGGACTAGGAAGAAGTGGTAAGATCATGTGATTCAATGAAGTGATGATTAATTTGTTATTAATTGTTAAATGACATTTTGTTACTAGGTTATATTTCATTTTGATTTTATTGTATTATGTATATATTACTTTTTGATTGAAATCATGAGTCATTTGAAGCTAGACTACCATGGAATACCTGTAAGTACTGGAAGGACGTTTTGTCTCAGTATGGGACCCATCAGCAGTGCATATCCACGATTCCGCACCCCGCGAGATTTGAACACAGGAACTATCAGTCTCGCGCCAGGCGCTTAACCAACTAGACCACTGAGCCGGCATCCAATGGTGTGAATGTCTAGTCTCAACCGTATATATTATTGATTCAACAGTGTTTACATGTAAGCGATACATATATAACATCATAGATTCGGAAATTTTAAGTATCATATACTGAATTATAGTCAGAGAGGGGTTTTGTAAAGATTTTAGTAGTTTAATAGTTAAATTCATGAGTCTATTGAAGCTAGATTACCATGGAAAGTCTGGAAGCACTGAATGATCATTTCGTCCTATTATGGGACTTCTCATCAATGTCTATCCTCGATTCCTCACCAAAGGAATTTGAAACAAGCACCTCCGGTGTTGCGCTCGAATGGTTAACACCTAAATCACTGAGATGGTCGACATCCACCAATGTTCATGTCCAACTTCAAACAATCCACGAAATTGAGCCAGCGTTCACTATTGTATTCAGTTAGTTACTATTTCACAACAAACCTAGTTGAACTGCATTGGTTATGGTTTCTCACTAGAACTCCAGAAAATACATCTTGAATGAACCCAGTCACTAGTGAACACATGATGAATATTATTATAATGAGAGAGGTGGTTTGTGGAGATTTAAGTAATATAATAGTTGAATTTGTGAGTCAATTAAAACTAGACATGTTGAGTGGTGTAGTGGTTAAGCGTTTGCGAGCGAGACCGTTGTGTCTTGGGTTCGATTCGTGTGTGTGGGATCGTAGATGCGCACTACTGAGAAGTCCCATACTATGAAGAAATGACCGTTCAGTGTTTCCAGGTTTTCCATGGTGGTCTTGCTTCAATTGACTCATGAATTCAGTTATTGAATATACTGAATTAAGTTGATTTAATATGGGCAATATTTTAGCTGTCCAAGATCTGATTTGAGTTAGTTCGTATGATGATTTTTATCGAGTTATTGAAATATACATCTCAGCTACCCTTTTATATTATCATTTACTTAACAGGTATCAGTGAATAAAAGAATTAAAATAAGTCAACTATGAGAATGGATTTTGAATACATATGTTTCATACAATCATTTGTTTAGACAGACGATCAAAAAAACGAAGCGAGGATAGCGAAAAAGCGAGAGCGAAGCGAAACGAAACGATGCACGATGATGAAGACATGTGAGACAGCCTGATTTAACTAAGTGTTAATCAACATTTTGAGTCAGAGAAAGGTAGGTTATCGACATGTGATGGATAGGATAAGAAATGCACATACATATGCTTATAAAAGCACAGTCAAGGTTGATAAACAAATAAGTTACAAAGTCATAACGTGACTCAAGAAGAACGATTATTGTGATCTGTCCAGAAGCTAGGATAACCTATATGGGCTTAACATAGGGTCAACCACTACAACATAATGAAGACCACAGTAACAAGCATTCATAAATAAAAAGGTGATAATGACATATTTTTTTATTGTTTTAGTGAAATATTTTTACTGTTCAAGATTAATTTTCGTTACTAACCATGAATAAAAATAAATTGTGTTATAGAACTCAAAGAGATAGAACACATTGCCGATGAATATACTTTTGATGATGTTGTGTTCGTTAAATTAATTTGAAGTGTGAGAGATTTAATGTGTTCAACAGGACAATCATGAATTCGACAACGTTCTCCATCACGATATTGAAGCAAGAAATTGTCAATGCATTTTTTCTTGAAGCTTTGCTAGATTACTTGAATCGCTGATATGATAATATTCTTTCAAGTTCGAACGACATTTCCTGTTAAATCATCAAAATGAGGATGTCGTTGAAGTGTGAATAGATGACGGCATACAGTATTAGAAAGCCATCTGCTGAACTCTGTGCCACAATACATTGGGTGTACACTTCACGAACAAACGACTTTCTCATCGCACTTTGAGTGATGTATCCTCTAGGACAGCTCGTAAGCACCATGTCTAGCCACAATGCATAGAATGCAGGGGAAGAATTTCAAGTAGGTTTATTACACACTCACTCATGTAAACAAGTACGACAGTTTTTCGATTTCTGACTTATATCAGCGTAAATGTCAAGACGTTAGCAAGCCTGACGAACAAATGATTTCATTTTTACTGCATTCAAATGGGTGCAATGAAGATCGTCCCATATTGCAGTTCTGTGTGGGATGGGGGAGCGGTTATTCCATCATTAATGCACAAAATAGTTCAGGATGTCAAGTTATGTCTTCTCTCCTTTTATAAAATTCAAAAAAACCTTCTCTTCCACTGAATATTCCAACCACTTTTCACTGCACTTATGAGAGTTTTACGATTCTTACGAGTACCCTTCAGAAGTTCCGCCACATCAATAGGTAACAGTTGAACCAACGTACACTCATTTTCGTTAGGTGGTCTTTTGAAATATGAGTAGCGTGATAGGAAATCCGCGTGTGCTAATAGTCACTGGGTGATCAATTAAATCATAACCACCGAACTCTGAATTCCATATATGATCCATGATGGTGGATGACTGATGAAGTGACTTAGTTGGATGGTAGATGAAGTTTGAGACGAGGTGGTCAGTTACGATTTGAAATGTTTCATCAAACAAGTGTATGAAGTTTATGCAGTCGTTTTTTGCTCATGCGACAGCCAAAACCTTCATTTAGGTCCGAGAATAGCCCTATTTACTTCTTATTAATAGTCTAAAAAAATAATAGGTTCGTCACTCCACCTTACAACCACACATAACACAAATGAAGATGCAGCTGTAGTAAGGATAAACTTTTCCCTCGGTGAAAACGGCCTGGGGAGAGCCTCAGCACTTAAAAGCTGCTTTTTAGAAACTACTCAGATAATACTTTTGTAAAGTCGGGAACAAATCTGGAATGAAATCGTAGAGCACTAATTCTTAATCTGGGTGCTGAGATATTCGCAGGTGGCGGTAGATTTATGTTCACTTGTGTATCACAAAGGCATCTAAGTAACTTTAAAAGACGTAAACTATGAGATTTCATATTTTCAGCGTGAACTATGATATCATACTGATGCAACTGTACACCATTATGTTAAATTTGTGCTGATTTTATACAAAGCTTTTCTAAATACATAATATTTACAAGTTGGAGATGAACCATCTATTGTAGAATTACGGTCTACTTCGTTATTAGTACGGCTTTAATAATAGACCTTATCCTAAAATTGTAGATTTATCATGATGTAAATACCTAATATATAAGATCTTATGTGGAAGTCACTTCACTGTCTACACTGACTTGTCGTATTGTAACAATCATCAATATATGATGATGAATACATTTAGGCTGGAGATAGAACAATATATTTAATATGGATAAAAGTTACACACGAATGACCACGTCTGCAAAGCTGGGCTATACCATCCGATTAATTCCTCCCGCTTTTCCCATTGTTGCATTTTTCTCCGCGTTATATGTTGAATATCTATTTTCCCGACTGTCTTGTGTTCAGCTTTGAGAAGTGTACGGTTAGGACCTAATACCACTACACTATTATCAATTGAAATTTACAATGTAACTTGGAAATTTAAGAAAGACTAATTGTTGATATGATCTTTGTAAGCTAGATATTTCAGTTAATATATTGAGAATATCAGTGAGGATTTGGAGTGTGGCATCGAGTCGCGTTTGACTATGAACACCACTAAAAGGAGGTTGCGTACCAGAAATCAGAAGGCGGTTGCAGGTTGCAACGAGATATATTCGTCGGTGATCTCTTGGTATCGAAAGAATACCAAGATCGTGCCAAAGAAATACAAGTGGAATCATTGGACGAAAGTAAGAGCGTACAAGGTCACAATCCACGGAAGGATAATAGAAGAATAATGGATGTTTTGGTACAGTTAAACAAACAAGTACAGTAAAACAATCACTGGTACAATTGATTTTGATAATAGTTGTTTCCATTAAACCAATCGCGTTCTCTTCATAAAAGTAGATCACTACAAATTAATGTAAATCTAAACAGAAATCTTTGACTAGAATAAGTTTTATAGTTTCTAGATGTATACCTACTAATCATTAAGTAGCTGAAAGCATTTCTCATTGATCTTATGATGAATAGTTATGCTGTAATATTTACGGTTCGTTTTATCTGGAAAGTTGGAATTCACTAAAGTATTATGTTCGTAATAGATATATGTCGATGGTCTTAGATGATTGAAATGTACTCATATGTTGACATTGACAGATTAAATGAATGTAAAAGTACTCAAAAATACTACATATTACAATTTTATTGAACAATCAAAAGATGAATGGTTTGTAGTGACCTACATTCATCAAGAGAACGCGATTGATTTAATGCGAACAATTATTATTATAACCAATTGTACCAGTGATTGATTTACTGTACTTGTTTGTTTAACTGTACTAAAGACATACATTCTTCCGTTGATTATGACCTTGCACGCACTTACGTTTGCTCAGTGATTCCGCTTGTACTCCTTTGGCACGATCTCGGTATTTTCTCGATACCTTGAGATCGTCAACAAATACATCTCGATTACAGCCATCAACTGCCTTCTGGTTTTTGGCTTAGGGGGGATCTTATCGATATCTGGTACGCAACCTTCTTATAGTGGTGATCATATTCAATCGCGACTCGACGCCATACTATAGGTTATCTACATACTTATAACTTATTCAATAACAATCAATAAGAATCTGAAGATTCTCATCAACTGGATTGTTATTGACATTCTGTAAACCATTTATAATCTTATTGATCTTGGCTGTGCACTTACTTAAAATAAGACATCATATGAACTATGAGACATTCTAACCGTTATTGTTAAAACAATTTAGGTCATTCATATGATCGTCTTGATTGTACTGTAAGTCGACTATTGACCGCAATCATGTGACATATTTCACCATTTCATAATTGTGTAAACCTCTTTTTATTATAAAAGCCAATAAGAATATCATCAAATTTACTTGACTTACATCTTGGAAATTTAACTTTTTAGCTTTCAGTCCATTCCATTGTAATGAATCATGTTATCTCACTGGTATATCTGACAATTTCCAGATACAGTATCTGAGTGGAATGAATAGTGTGAGTTAATCATCAATCACTTTTCAACTATAGTTATCTAGTTTCATCAAATGTATAAGTGATTCACGGCAAAACTATGATTTATGGACGAACCGATCAGGTATAAGGTAATGGGTCTTGGATTTTGGCGCGAAATATATCCATCCATTTGGCTAAATAGAGTTTTGGCATTATAACTGATGTGATGAAAATCTTAAATCTTATTTCTAATTCTAATCATGAATTATAAATCATAATTTTAATTCCTCACGCAGGTCTATAGCCATCGTTCGGTCCTATTGACTAAATGGACACTCTGAAGGTCGGTCTAGCATCGCTGAAAGGTTGTCCATGAATTATAGTCTCATCCTGATTCACTTTTGACTTGGTTAAAGTTTTATGTCATAAATTTCATAACTTTGTATTCGTATCCCTATTGAAATTTGAAATTCATGGCTTCTGAGATGATGAAACTTTGTAGCACAGATGAATGAACTGTGTGGATTGTTTTTTCTTTGAGTTGTGCAATTTGCTTGTGAACAGAAGTACATTGAAAGCTTTATTATCAAATCATTTAGCTCAGAGAAAGAAACCTGACGAAAACTTATGAACTTAATGAAGATTTCAGTGAAAGTAGAAACAGTCTCATAAAAAAAAATTCTGTTAACTAGAATGATTCATTTCTGATAAATTAGTTACATGCCATTTTTACCGCTTTAATCAATAGGGTGTAACAAAGTTTTGCAGATAGGATAGAAGCCCAGAAGAGTTATATAAAGATGACATTAGTAAACCAGTAAAGATTTACAACAAGATGTTCATGAAGATTTACCATTTGATTGTTCGTATAATTGTAATAAAGTAATGAGTGAAACGTTTATGGTATAATTTGTGACACTGACAAACTCTTACGTTAGATTCATGTTCCAGGAGTTAGGAGATGCTTCATAAATGTGTACTGTAAACATGGTGGTGAAAAAAAAGAGAAAGAAGGGATAGCAAACTAGTTAGATGTATAACCTAAACAATGCTCAACCATTTGTAGTATAACATGAAAAAGTGTGTTAACCTAGTCGATCAAACCTATACTAGCCTCCATTACTGAAATTAATCGTAGTTAAAGCGTTCAGATAAAAGAATACAGTAAGAAAGGACAATGTATTGTGACGTGTGACAAAGTGGAATAGGTTAATAAGTCCCTGTTCTGTAATTGGCGGTATCATTGCGTCATGTATTAATAGAACACAAAACCACAATTTATCACGGTTTCATTTTGATAGACTTGTTTATTTGTTTCAAATGAAATAAAATTTTGGTGATGTATGATTTATCTCAGCTATAATATACTAAGAAAAACAGAAAGCAGAGAAGAATGGAATTCCAAAATATGCATTTTGTTCAATTTGGAATTCGCCAGATGAATTTACCTACATCCCGACGCTGATGTTTACTCCTACACTCGAACTCATTAGCACTCACTTCAACCGTTATCACGTTATCAATTTAGATTTCAAGTTAAAATAGCTGTTCGCTTGAAACAAAGTATGGACCTATTAGCTAAGTAGGTAAAGCGATAGCAGTGGGAGTGAACGATGCTGAGTTCGAGTCCAGGAGTGGGTATTAATGCTGTTATGCAAGTAAATCCAGGTGACGATTTCTATATAGAACGGGATGCACGTACATGATCTCAATGCTAGCCGCCATTCATATCTTCTTAGAATGCTTATGACCTAATAGCAATACTCAGCAGTCGTCATGGTATGTACACATACTTGAAAGAAACTGATCAGTTACAGTTCCAAATTTCAATAGAAATATTCAAACAGCTGATGCATATAGTAACAGTTCATTTGATAATATCCAGTCAGTAAAAGTTCAACTAGTATAAGGAGATGAGATTAAGTACTCATTTTTCAACTTGTTTGAGACTCGTAAACTAGACTCATCAACTAATTGTTTTCAAGTCAATTAGATCAGACGATGTTATCGATGAACTCATCACTTTGGTAGCCCGATATCTGACTCTAATTGATTGCTATTGATATATATATCGGCAATCCTCGTATATAATTATCAACTTAACTCATGTTAGTGAATAACGGAATTAAATAAGTCAAATACGAGAATGGATATTTGACTAGGTACATTTTGTACACTCGTTCATCTGGACAGACAATCAAAGGGACGAAGGGAAGAGAAAAGAACAAAGTGAAATGACGCTTAGTGAAGAAGGCGTGTGAGCCAACTCCCTTTAATCAGGCGTTAATCGATATTTGTAGTCACATAAAAAGAAGTTACAGACATGTAATGAGTAAGATAAGAAGTGCACACATACACACGCTCATATAAAAACACTCAAAGTTGATAAGTGAATAATTAACAAGGTCAAAATGTGACTTAAATAGAATGAATAAATTGGCCAGTATTTACTTGAAAGTATAATCAACGTGTAGCTACAGGGAATATAAAGCCATTTGTACAAAGATCGCACGTACTGAAGGATAGTGATCAAATGTAATCCTAAGTACTAACGTTGTGGAACTATAAATCCTCAAAATTAATTTTTATTCATTTGATGTCTTAGATAACCATGTAGGGAGTTTCAAACATGCCTTCATATGTTCCAGTGGTATTAAAATCTACCAAGTTATACCTTCACAATGGCTATTCTTTTCATAGAATACTGTGATCTTAAGCCTATAAACGTCTTATATTCATGTCCTTGTAAATTTACGCCTAAACGATGAATGTGAATTCATCTTTAAGCTGTATTGGTTTGGACATTTGTGCAAGCTGATAGTTATTGTTCTTGATCGCTCTCTTATTACAAACTCCTAGTATAACACGTCCAGTTGCACACATGTAGTTCTACGTGTCTTAAATCTCGCTTTTTGAAAATTCTTACTAAGTGAATCAATTCTTTAGTTCCTTAATTCCATCATGTTTCTTTCTGACCATGTATTGATCATAGATTCTTTATAATCTAAAATAAACACCGTAGTATTACAATTAAAAACGGAAGTTGGAACAGCCTCACATGTTTCTGGAATTGTATATGTTCAACATGTTGGTTGTGTGTAGTTAAAAATTCGGTTTCTAGAATTATTATCACAGATTTTTCAACATACCTCACGACAATCCGCGTGACTGTTCGAAGTGCGTTTCCACCATACATTCAAAGTATCAACACATTATTCTATAGAGATCTAGACAATTCACCAGCGGAGGTTGACAAATACACAATCTGAAGTTTCGACAGGTTTATTTTTTAATGGTTTTCGAGATATGCAATTAACATGTTAAATTTGTTTGACACTTCTTTGGTGCATTGGATGTCCAGGTTTGAAATGAGCAATAAGCACAACAAGAAAAATTAGGAATAAAATGAACATAGTATCAAAGTGCACCTACTCATAACAGGTTATACGCTTCTCAGGCCTTGTTCAAACTAACTGACAGAAGGAACCATCAATCAAAGTCATTCCTAAAATTTGTAAATTCGTCAAGAAACGTTGTATTCAATTTGTCCGTGTCCTACTGTGTTCTACTCTAAGATGATTGCCTCTACGTTATTTAGTGAATGAGCTTTTTTATTAGTGTAGAATTATTAAAAAGATAAATGTGAGTTTGTGGTCACATATTATTGTGATTATTAATATCTACACGAAAGTTAACAAATTTCGTGTTAGCACACGATACTATTACTGTGTATCCAGGGACGAACATAATTACTTTCTAGTTAGAAGCTCGTTCTGCCTCAGTGAATAAACACCCAAAGAAAATATAGAGCTCACGCGATAGAGACCTAATATTTACTGGGAGTGTTGTAAGCTTACGTATACAACGACATGACGTTTAGACCAAACTCCATTTCTCACAATAAAGCCCTTGTTTATGCATCAAACATGGAAGAAATGGCGAGTGTGAAGCGCTTTGGAAGCGACAACTCTAAAAAGCTAATTAATTCTCACTTCAATATGGGAAGTGGAGATTGTTAAATTTCATTTATATCACGAATCATTCAAAGTTGAAAATTCCGTAGAAATTTCAGAGCACTAGACAGCTGGCCCGTACAGGTATGAGACTCATCGGCCAAGCGCATCCAAAACTTTGAATCCGGAAACCAAATCTAGGCCTTCAACATTTAACTTAAACTCTTGAGCTTCGGATCACTGAGAAGAGGTATAATGGCGTACTGGTTCAACTTCAGATTCAGATTTGTGTAGTAAGGACAGAAGGCCTACGGCCTATGTTATTCCTTTTCTAGTATGCATTTGTGAGTGTCCCGTCCTCTCTTGAAAGAGTCAATTGAATGTGCGGACACCACTGCTTCGGGCAGGAGTTTCCAAGTATTGATGAAACGGTATGAAAACCTGTATACCACGGGTATTTTGTTCGTTCTTGGTTTTTATACTCGCCTGCTATGTCTTCTGAGGTGTCCCAATCTAGTGGGGGAGAAAAAGAGAGAATAAGTTAGGTCCGAAATCATTTCTTAGTATTCTGTACATCAAAATTAGATCTCCCCTTAATCTGCGATAGGACAGAGTAAAGAGGTCCAGTTTTTCAAGCCGCTCTGTGTATGAAAAACCCCGGAGTTCCGGAATTACACGGGTAGCTGCCCTCTGTACTTTTTCTAGGATATCCGAGTCACATTTTCAACGGGGGCTTGCAGCCTGTACGCAGTTCTCAAGCTTAGTTCTCACTAATGATGTGTATACTGTGGCGAACGTGGTAGTATCTAGCTTAGTGAGTGTCCGCTTTAAAGCCCAGATGGTTTGAAACCCCTGGACTGCGACCTCCCGGCAATGGGCCGTCGTCTTGAAATCATGACTCACTCTTACCCCTAGATCCTTATGAGACCGGACCACGGGCGATGGCACTTCCCCTATGTTGTACCTATTAACCATTGAATCCCCAAAGTGCATGTAGACACATTTTTACGCGTTTATAGGCATTAGCCTCCCTTTAGACCAGTTAACCATATTACTTAAGTTTGCCTGAAGAGCACATGCGTCTGTGTCTCCAGTTATTGCTCACCAGATTTTTACATCGTCAGCGTATAATAACATTGGAGACTGTACTACCCTTGGAAGATCGTTAACATACATTGTAAAAGTAAAGGACCTAGAACGGAACCTTGAGGTACTCCACTAAGTACTGGTCTCCAGATGGAGCACTTAGAATTTGTTCTTACTTTCTGTCTACTAGGAAATCCTTAGTCCATTTTAAAAGAGGTCCGGCGATACCAAGGTTTTCTAACTTTAATAGCAGTCTATTAGCTGGCACCTTGTCAAAAGCCTTACTGAATTCTATGTATACAACATCTACTGAGTTTCCGTTGTCTAGCGCTTTTATCCAAAACTCCCTTGCTATAAGGAGGTTCGTCGTACAAGATAGATCCCTTCTAAAACCATGTTGTTCTATGTTTAGCAAGTTATTGGTTTCCATAAATGCTGTTATTGTCCGTTTGACTATTCTATCCAATATTTTCACTACAACACTCGTTGGGCTAACAGGTCTGAAGTTCGATGTAACTTGCCTCGGTTCTGTTTCATGTATGGGAGTGGCGATTACGTCCTTCCAGTCCATAGGTAACACACCTTGGTCAAGTGACATACTGAATATCACAGTTAGTGGGGCCGCGATATATTGTGCAATATGTCTCGAGATCTTGATCGAAGTCCACGGTGAGCAGGTGGTTTGTTGACTGTTTATTTTGGTTTGGTTCTTTGTCTAGAGGAGGTTCCTGAGTGAAAACTGTCCCAAAATAGTCAGCCATAGCCTCTGCTTTTTCCCGATCTTCCTCTGTCATTTCAGATTCACTCCCTTCTTTATTCAGTTGGGAATCCAATGATGCATTTTTGTTCTGTAGTTTGTGTACGAGAATATTCTCTTGGGTTGTTTGAGTGCAGATTGTGCCAACTGCATTTCATATTTTATTTTAGCTTACCGAAGTTTTGTTATACACTTGTTTCTTACCGATCTGCAGCGTTCCATCGTACCTGCTGTTCCAAGGCGGATGGCACCATCCCAACATTTCTTCTTTTGTCTTAGTAAACGTCTAATATCCCGACCTATCCAGGGATGGCCGTGCTTCTTCTTCTTTGGAACTGTTCAGGGTATGTACGGTTAAGTTACGTGATTGTATAACTGCCTGAAAACAGTCCGTGCCTCTTGTACTGATGCCCTCGAATCTATTTCTCAGTTTTCAGTCAATGCTGCAGAGTTGATTGTCGCCATATCCGCCTTCCGTATATTAGGACGGGCCGGCGCGACTATTTGACAGGCAATCTCAGCCATGAATTTGAATAAGTTGACTGCATGGTCACTTCTCCCTTGTGGTGGAAGAAAAGACATTTGACCGACGTCATCACCATGTGCAAAGACTAAATCTAAAAAGGAAGAAGAGTTCCTTAAGTCATGTCTTGTGGGGTTTCTAATGTGTTGGAATAAAGTTAATACAATCGAGGTTTCTAGCAGATTGTAGTCGAACGACATTATCGATGAACCTACTTCTAAGTTAACCCAGTTTATGTATGGTGCGTTAAAGTCGCCTACTACAAGGCTTTTACCGTTGTTACACCATGACATAAGTTTACCTAGCAGAACATCGTCTGTTACACATTCTAGACTGCGATATACTAAAACAAATTCAATAAATTGCCGTCTACATTTCAGCTTACATCGCACCAGTTCATATGTCCCTGAAACATGTGCCACTGTCTCAGCTACTCTTATGGTTGGAATACTTTTCGTGTACAGGATAACCCCACCTCCCCTACGGTTTAATCTATCAGCCCTACTGGTTAAAATACAAGTCAACTGAATTTCATTATCTAATACTCCTGGCGATAACCACGTTTCCGAGACAGCAATAACATCTGGTTTTTCTTCATCTACCACTGACATGAGCTTCGCCATTTTATTTAGTAGGCTGCGAGCATTTGTGTAGCATACCTTTAAGTCTGTGGAGAACTTTCCCTTACCACCCAGAGTGGTTTGGGGATCGTTTTGCTCTTTGAAAATATGAAGAACGAGGTTTCTTTCACCGTTTAGGCGACGCTCATTTATTTCCACTTCTGCAGCTCGTTTCCTAATATGATCAGCTAGGCTGAGATCCTCACAGGCGTATATTCCAGATCCAATCAGTTTAAGTGAGTTACCTAGAATCAAGTTTCTTTCTTCGACCGTGGCGAAAGTAATCTTCAAGAGGCGGTTTTTTCGACGACTTTTAGACTCCACCTTTTTCCTATTCTATGAAGTTTACAAATATTTACTGAAACTGTATCTGGGAGTAGTTCGCTTATTAAGGACTTAATATGACTGATACCGTGTTCAAATCTAGCCTTTGGTTCCTTATCGGAAAATTCTCCTAACTTATGAAAAATGACTGACCTCTCAGAAAGATCTGTCTTGACACGCAGTAGAGTTTTTGTTTCTGTTACCGTCTTTTCCAATGACTTGTTAACCAGCTGTGTCTTGACTACAGCTTTCTTCTTCTCATTTCATTTTCTCCGTACTGAAGTCCATTTTTCATCATTCGGGATAGCCAAAACGGTACTATTTGGGACGGTGACAGTCTTATCTGGGTCTTCAATTTCCACTAGAAGTGTATGATTACCGATGTCAATATCAAGCCGCACTTCACTCCTCGTTAATGTTAACGGAGATTTCACTTTCTCGTCAATAACAGTCGTGTGTTTAACGGGTCCGGTAACAGCACGTACTACACTGACACCGTTAGTGCTCATGTTATCAGCGCAACTGCCGTCGTTTTTCTTACAGGCCAAATCCAATAGGCTCGCAGCCTCCTGAATTATTAACTTCTTATTTGTATAACAAAACATACAAAGTAAATGCGAGTTAGGCTTCGAGCATCTTTTGTATGCCGTAGGACATGTACACATCTTATGGTACCACTTTTTACATTCATCGCACTGCATTTATTCCTCAGCAAGGAACAAGCAGTTTCGTTGTACACATTTACAAGTCTTAGTAACCATTGCATTTTGATTAAAAAGGTTTAAAACACAATATGATCACAATGTGAGCATGAGTGTCAGTCAATGAGTGAAAGAAGGTACCGCAGGACAAAGTTTAGCAAAAATTTCAAACCTTAACCAAGGTACTTTTAGCTAAAGTAGACCAGGAATGCTTTTTGGTGCAACAAGTACACATAGCAAGGATAATCACAAGTACAAAAATCACTGCCCTTTTTGAAAATCACGCATTTGTGTGCAGTAATTGGCAGATTTTAAATCAGATATGACAATAGGAATCGGCCCTTCTCTTCCAAAACTTGTGTAGATTCGATAATAACGTCAGACTTATTACTTTTTGCCGACGACGTGAAACTTTGGAGAGATACGCAACCAAGACGATACACAGGCACTTCGGGAGGATCTGACGCGACTTCAAAGTTGGGCAGACGATAACGGACTTACCTTTAACACTTCAAAGTGTAAAGTAGTCCATCTGCGACCTGTCGCAAACTACAGTTACAACTTAGGAAACTCCTCTCTAGTAGTATCCCAAGTCGAAAAAGATTTAGGAGTCCTGGTGCCCCATGACTTAAAGTCTTACGCTAACTGTGACAAAAATGCCTTCCGAGCAAACCTTGCACTGGTAACGTTGAAGCGCATTTTTGGACAGTTTGACGGACGAACTTTCCATACAATCTTCAATAGTTTCATCCGTCCCCATTTAGAGTACGGAAACATAGTACTCCCCCCTCACTCCAAAAGGACAAGGTCACTTTGGAGCGTATCCAACGGCGAGCCACGAAATCAGTTCGAGGACTCAAATCTAAGCCTTACGAAGAACGCCTCCGTTCACTAGACCTTTACCCACTAGAATATAGGCGTCTTAGAGGTGATTTACTAATGGTTTATAGTATTTTTAACACTTCTGGACATCCTCTTAAACACCTACTTAAGCTTAGTTCGAATAATAACCTAAGGGGTAACACCCAGAAACTGGAAACACAACATAGCAAGACGGAAGTCACACCATCGACTACACCAACTCACTGTATCGTATCAATTACCAATACATGATGTAGAACAAGGTTAGGCTAGAGAAGGAACAATATATTTAATATGAATAGAAGATATAAGGTAACGTTCGGCAGAGACCACGCCTGCATGGCCGAGCCATGCCACTCGATCAACTGCAGCCCATTCAATTCCTCCTCCGCGCCTTCTCCATTGTTAGGTTTTTCTCCGCGTTAAATATTGAATATCCATTTTCTTAGTAGTCTCGTGTTCACAGCTTTGTGGATTGTGTGGCTGTTGTCCAATGCCACTACATAGACACAACTTCTACTCCTTAAGAGTTGTCAAAAGCTGGAATTCGCTGCCGGCCGAGCTAGTCCAAGCGACTTCTCAGGAGTCCTTCAAGAGGCAACTTGACCTATTCTTAAGGACCAAGGACAGCATCATATTATGATTTACCAATTTCTTTTCCTTTTTTATTGTTAACATACCTAGGTTCCTGCCTGGAGGATTTGGTGATCCCCTGCTACTAGACACGGAAGCCTGTTAAGCGAAAGCTTCTTCTATTCCGTCCACAACCATTTGAACCATTTGAACCATTTGAATAAATTGTACAAATTACATTTCAGCCTTCACAGGCTCTCAGTCAAATTTTTGCGGTTTCAAGGTCGACATGAACTGTTGTGATTACCAACGGGTTCGCCGTGCGTAGTCAGTTATTCGAAAACTAGTAAAAAAGAACGTCTTAAACCTTTTTGGATACGTGAAGGATATAAGTAAGAAGTTTCGCTGGACTTATAAACCGTCGCGTCACATAGACTCAGTGTGAAGAATGTTAAACCCTGAGATGTTTCTTGACTCGGATACAGAAAATGATCTTATGCAAGATACAGTTGTTGCTTTCACTTCACGGCACTTGACAGAAGCGATTGAGGGGCAAGTGTTGTACCAGGAAAAATATCACAAGGAAAAGGTACTCTTTCCGTAAATGTTCGCATTCAATAGATCAAAACTTTAACAGTTGCTCTGGTTATTTGCCTAAATATTGACATTGATCCTCCTGATGTACAAAAAATTCCACCTTTCTCAAGAGTGGAAGCATGGGTCGACCCAACCGATGCTAACAGTCTACATGCTCTAGGCAATATCGGCAAAAATCTCCAGGTAATTGAGTTTTCTCATTTTTTTCCAATAAGTTGTGAATGTCTTGCCTTAATATTATTTATTTTGATTGATATTTATGGATTTCCTGACTCGCAATGATACTTTTCACTTTTTGGTCGCTTTCGCATCGTGGAACGTTCTAATTTTTAGGCGTTTTAGTTGACATGTACCCTGAAAATTCATGTGATCGATCGCTTGGAAAGCAATAATTAATCGCTCAATAATCAGCTATCTGGCTTGAAACGTTTACGTGGATAATTCAGAAGCAGAACACTTTTCGTCTAGTTCAGATTATCTTTAATGATCAGTTTTTCCCCTAAGAAAACCACCTACTTCAGTCTCAGCATACGGGCAATATCCCAGCCCACACACAAATCAGGTGTCTTGTGTGGCGCATATGTATTTGATGCCACTTTGTACCAATATTTATGTTCAGATAAATAAGTGACACCACGTCTGTTTTTCGTTTTATCGCTTGTTTCACTTGGTCGCGACACATTTAATCATTATACCAGGTTTTAATTCTTCCTAATAATCTGAACTTTTTGAAATAGCATTGGATTTAATTGTCGTGATCTTTGGGATTTTACAGATTATTGATTATAAACCCTATATGTCAATACATCAGATCAATCATGATAGTTTAATTGCGTTCATTGTTTTAGTCTCGCCATCTCTCCTGCTATCAAAAATGCTGAACTTCAAAATAGAACACCATTCCACTAAATTCTTCATTTTTGTTTATTTACTCTTCGTAACTTCTTATTCAGATATCTTTTACACTAACAAACAAGTTTTACCACCTATGTCAAAGTTATCTGGATATCAGACATATTTGTCCACCTTTATGAACGAACTCATTAGCAGCATGCAGAATGATCGTAACTGTGCATGTACCCAACGGCCATTTCCTAGTTATTATTACTGACGGCTTT
The DNA here is from genome assembly GCA_944470365.2 of Schistosoma intercalatum. NCBI lineage: Eukaryota > Metazoa > Platyhelminthes > Trematoda > Strigeidida > Schistosomatidae > Schistosoma > Schistosoma intercalatum. The sequence continues at coordinate 1,213,529 of OX103728.1, read as the reverse complement.
GTTTTAATTTTTATCCACCTTAGTTGAGATGTCAATAGAATGACACGCAAAATCGTGAAGCGTTCCATATTTTTTAGCCCCCAAATGCCCTGGTACGGCCGAGAGTGGGGAGAGTCCGCTCTCCCTCTCGAAATGCTTTCACACGGCCAAGCGTATGTAGCCTTTGCCAGGGAAGTCCTACTCACTGCCTTCTCGTGGTGGGGGTGTTGTTTACGAAAATGAGAGGACGAAAAGCGAATGTCCGGCGCTTTAACCGGATTCAAAACCAATGGTGAACATGGGCTTCAGTATCCTGCGGGACCAAATGGCGTATGAACCAATTGCTGGTCACCGGCTTCCATGGGACTGCATCTCCTGATGATGCTCCACTGCCTTGTGGATCAGACCATTAGGTCAAAGGCTCGGGGTGTGGACCCCTAAGAAAACCACCTGCTTCGGTCTGGGCACCCGGGCAGTATCATAGCCCTCACACATATCGAATAAGATTTGTGTGGCGCACATGTATTTGGTGCCTCTTTGTACCATTATCTATGTGTTGAAATAAAATAAAATAACAATAGAATTAAAGAACGGCATTGTATGTCCATGGAATGAAAATTCACGTAGAAACATTGCAGAAGTCACTTTCTTTGAATAAGTATTATAAAATTTAATGTAGTTCAAATCATTGTTAGCCTTCCTGTTTTATTAGTTTTAGTAGTAGTACTTACTATCTCTTTAGTTAATTGAATGTTCTCTACTTTAATTTTTCAGGCCCAATACGAACGATGGCAGCCTCGTGCCAGATATAAACAGTGCCTTGATCCAACTTTAGATGATGTGAAAAAATTGTGCCTTAGTTTAAGACGCAACGCAAAAGATGATAGAATTCTATTTCATTACAATGGACATGGTGTCCCCAGACCCACCGAGAATGGAGAAATATGGGTTTTTAACACGGTAAGTATAAAGTGATCTTTAAATTTGTTCCTTGGACATTTTTATGCTTTGTGTCGTACTTTAGACTATTGTTATGGATTACTTTGTAAGTTTAATTTTAAACTATGTTAGTCGTCCAGGATTGACATTTTTCAATATAATATAGTAACGAAAAACTTGTTTATGTATTCAAACTTAAGCCACACGTCTGGTGGTTCTGGGCTTCTAATATTTGTTGACTTTGTGAGTAGTTTTAAATGTGTAAACCTTAATTTTAAGTCTGTGATACCTCGGTTAGTCAGGTGTGAGTTTTGTAGGCCTGAACTTTTCTAGGTTTGTCGACCACTACCTCGCAGATATATTCACTCTTTGTGTTCTAGATCTTGAGTTCCAGTAATCCTTCATACAAACCTTTACATGCCATTATTTTATTTGTTATTAATCTTGTTAATTTCATCTCGTCGTGCTAATGTGCTTATAGGAACTTAGATAAATACACACGTATGCCAATCTCTACATTGGTTTTGGCTGACTGATGCTCTTGTTCTCGTCTACCATCTTTTATCTACCAATTAAACAATAATAAGCACTTAGTATTAACGTTTTTAGTAACAACCAGATATTTTGGCAATTAAACAGAACTACGATACTTGTTTTTGATGGCGATAAGTTGTATTTTGTGTCTAAATTCATTTAATTGTAGTTACTATTGTTCTTGTTCTTACTATTATTATACTGGGGAATCATTCTACATAATTACAAAACATTTTTTTCATATAATCATGTATGATTTTTTGAAGGATCAACTTCATTTTACCTTATTGTACTAATCTCAGGTATGTGTATCCTATAACACAATCTCTTTTGACTCTTAAAAATTAATGAGTTTATAATGAAATCATTCGAATTCTAAACAAATAAGTCTTCAGTTTGAATCCGATTTCATCCAATTCAGGTTAGTAGGTCGGATAAAGTATGATTTATCTATGGACAGCGAAATGTATCTTTAAGTTGAATAAATCACATTGAGTATTGAGTAAATAATTTGCATCAAATAATAGATTTAATCTTTCTGAAAATATTCAATAGTATTTATTTTGATATATGCCTATTAATAATTAACTTTCATTATCTTGTTCAAAATTGTTTTTATTTTGTAGAAATTTACTAAATATATACCGTTATCATTGTATGATCTACAAAGATGGTTAGGTGCTCCAACTGTTTATGTATTAGATTGTCAAAATGCTGGGAGAATAATACATATGTATGAAGTTTTCTGTGAACGTCGAAAAGCTGAAGTGAGTAATATACTGAAAAGAAGGAAAAATGATCAAATGTTTTGTCATAAATTGTAGCCTGTGTGCCCTGTTAATGTATAACGTAACGATACCGCCAATTAGAGAGCAGTGAATTATCAATCGGATCTATGATACGTAAACTCGTACGAACAGTCTAGAGTCCTTATTGGTCCTACTTCCTGCTTAGCTCAACCAGTTACGTCCAGAACACCAATCTCAACCTCTGCAATATGAATCATTTATTTCAAACATACTGTGTTTTTATACCAATCAGACAGACCACATCGTACCATAAAATAGGAAACAACGTTTGTACAGGAATTAGCCCGAAGTGGCCGTAAATGTGGGAGATAGTAATTGATAGACTGAGCATAACTCAAGAATGATAAATCGTACAATAATAGTTCATAGGTCTAAATGAAGCTCATAATAAGAGGGAAATGAATGTGAATAGTTTAATTATTTAATAATTATACGCATAGTATTGGTCCATAAATGGATCTCAAAAGTTACCATTCATTATTCTTATCAGAATATAACATGTTTTTAGATAATTTCCTTATAATACAAGTCTATGCATATTCAGTCTTTTTAGCTATATATTTTTTAATTATCCGGCTCAGGGTGTACTATACCACGAAAACTATCTGTCCATTTGACTATTAAGCATGTTAGTTCTAATGCATATATATATATATATATATATATATATATATATATATATATATATATATATATAGACCTTAAGTTCAGAGCTTGTGCTTATGAGGATCCTCCAGGAAAAACATTTGTTTGGTTTTCGGCGTTCGAGTTTTATCCTATCCCTCACATAAATTATAAAGCATAAATCTACACATAGCTACTGAATTACACTTAGATCTCACTTAGGTATGTTTCTTTAATTACAGTAATACAAGGTCATAGAATGAAATATTATCTAATATTATTAGGTTATAGTGCAAAACATCCATATCTATCATATTTATTGTTCTGTGTACGATAGATGTATTGATTTTCATTCATTCATGATTGACTACTGATTAATTTGACAAAGTAACAATACTATATAAATAACTACTGCTAAATTCACTTTTGAAGTATAGTTCATAAAATTGACCTACATTAATATATTAGAAAATGAGTTGTTTTGTATTTATAAACCCATTAGCATATTTCATACTGATGTAATGAATTTCTTATTTCAATTAATTTTTTAAGGCGAAAATATACTGCTGAAATCTATGCAGATGACGTTAAGATTCAAATTTAAACGTTGACAGTTTCTTGATAGTTGAAACATTCGAATCATTAGTCTCTGGTAAAATGAATCACTTTTTGAATTGTCGACTATTGAACCTACTATGTTATTGATCTCAATGAAGATTTTTGAAAAATTCGTAATTCTCGTGACTTCATTTAATGTTACACAATTTAGTCCAGAAGTAGTTGGGACATGCGTTACTTATGCCGATTCATCGCCTACTTCGACACGGAATGTTTGTCGACATGGAAGTAGGTTGGAAGAAAGCTATGGGCTAACCAAAGCAATACTCAGCATCAATCTATAACAACATTGACTATTGAAGCGGACCGTTTTACTGGGGCTAGACTGCCTTTTAAGAGTTCGCCCGATAACCACGACCGGTGGTTGTAGGCACTATTTGGTATGCCTCAGAATCAATCTAAGTATCCCAGATGGTTTCAATCTTTGTTTATCCTTGAGTTTGAAAGTTTATTTCAAAAGTAGACAACTGATTTTGTGGATTCCTTTTTTCTTCTTAAATCATGCTGGCATCTGCTGGGATCACCGGGTAAGTAATAGTGAGGTTAGACGCAGGGTATTAGGGAATGATGGTAAATCAGTTGACGAGTTTGTTAATCTTCATCGACTGAGATGGTTGGGTCACGTGTTATGTATGCCCGAACACCGATTACCACGACGTGCAATGCTAACCGGTGTTGGAGATGGTTGGAAGAAGGTTAGGGGCGGCCAAACCAAAACGTGGCATCAGTGCTTGAAGTCATCAACTTCTAGTTTGAGCCATGTTGGTAGATGCAGACTACTTGGTTGGGGTCCGCGTGACATGGCTCAGAATCGGTCACAATGGCGTCGGTGTATACACTCTCTGTCTTCTCTTAAACTAAGAGATTAAAATCGCTTCATATCTTTCTTTCTACGTACTAATTCTTTCTTCCTGTACTATATCCTTATATGCAATCTCTCTTTTATATATTACCACCTCTGAATTAACCACTTATATGAATCCGGTGTCCATCTTGTGTTAATGAGGTATGGCAACTTGGACCGAGGCATATATGTGCCTGGTCCTACGTTGTAGCTGACTGACTGACTGACTGTTGTTTTACCTGGGTGCGAAGCTTCTAAAAAATTCTTTAGTGTTTTTAGGATTCCCTCTATCCAGTATCTTAACATTTTTTCAGTCGAATATGTGTTCACAGTTGTTCACATGCATTGATATATGCGAGGATACGTCATGGAGTTTGACCGCTAATTGATGTTCGTGCAGGTGAAGGTGAAGAGAGCGCCCACTTTCTCCGATGTAATGTTTTTCGCATTTGAAACAATTTATTTTATAGATGATGTTCGGTTTTTATTCTTTTATCATTTCGTTCTTTGGTTTGCATAGGATTGATCGAAGTGAATTTGTTGGTTTGTGTGCTACACCTATTCCGCTTGAGCTACAAATCTTCATCATTTCAATCCTCTCTTTGTTCTCCTTCCTCTTTTTATTTCAATCTCCTGCTGATAAACATGTCAGTTCTTACTGCATATACTATTTATATCTGTCCATATAAGTAGCGCACACCGCACTACCACTGATGCTATTATATCTTTCACTATTTTAGCTGTGCTGATGTGGTAGTGTAGTGAACGTGAACACTAATGGGGGCAATCAAATGTATTTGAATACAAAATTACGGAACATCTTAGTGAAATCTGAGAACTATACAATAAATAGTTCATTTCCATAATGTCAATCAATTGTCTCACACCTTGATTGTTCTTTCGTTCCCACACTAGTCATTCTCTGTTCTCATTCTGTTTTCTTTGGTCCTCTTAACATTTTGCCTTCAGACATTTCACTTTCGATTGATGATACATACTACTTTTATCTGTCGGCATCACACCACAGTAGGACAACGCAAACCGATACATCTGTGTACCAGATTCATAATGTCTATAACTGATTGACTTTAATCCAAATAATTTATAGCGAATCTTTCATTGTCGCTATTGGATAATAGTTTCATTTGATCGAAGTGATCTTTACAGAATTATTTCACTCATACCAAATCCATTCAATCTAATCACGTTATATTGGATTGATTGTCTTTGTATATTTTGTTAATACTGTTGTTAGATTGACCTTTAATCATATGACTGATCATTTTACATCAAAGTTCATTGTTGTTGACTAATTCCTAATAGACACAATTAACTAAATATAATGTGGATTCGATACCTTTTTCAAACTACAAATGCATGATAGTGAAATTTTAGATACTAGTTGTAATATATATATATACTTTATACTAAGTGTTATGATCATCTGATTGCGAATCAATTAGAATCATGCAGTTTGTAAATGGCTAATTATGTAAAATGAGAATATGTGCATGTGTTTATGCTAAAGGTTCAATAATAAATGTATATAACTCATGTTGAAGTGATCCAGATTTTGAGTAAATGAATAATCTACTTGTTCATAGTATTCCTCTCATACTTTTGTTTCATATTTACAATGTCATCCTGAAACAGTTTGTGATTTCTTTGGAATTATTTGGTTTATCACTAAACAGAAATTTCATCTAACCTTCCATGTATTAATGCATACTCTATTGTGAGGTAGTAACTCACTGAAGACAATGGTGAATGTGTCGCTCAATTTCGTGGATTAGTTGAAGTTAGACATTAACACCGTTGGATGCCGGCTCTGTGGTCTAGTGGTTAAGTGCTCGGGCGCGAAACCAGTAGGTCCTGGGTTCGAATCTCGTAGGTGGCAAGGTCGTGGATGCGCACTGCTGAGGAGTCCCACAATAGGACGAAACGGCCGTCCAGTGCTTCCAGGTTTTCCATGGTGGTCTAGCTTCAACTGACTCATGATCTTGACCATTGAAAATACTCTGAAATGTTTGTGCTGTAGTTGATTGACAAGTATATCTCAGGTTTCCCGGAAACTATTAGTGTTAGTAAGCCAATAATCAATCAGAGTCTCTTATTTTTCACAGTGTAGATAGGAGAACATTATGGAACCTTGTTCAGGACTATGATGTTCCTAAGAAAATCGTCAACGTTATACAGAATTCATACAACGGACTACTGTGCAGAGTTGTTCATGAAGGACAGCTGACAGATGCGTTCCAAGTGAGGACCGGTGTCAGACAAGGTTACCTACTCTCGCCCCATTTTATTTCTTCTGGTGGTTGACTAGATTACTAAAACCTTCAAATCTGATGGGAGCCACGGAATACAATGGACAGCGTGCATGCAACTAGACGATTTAGACTTTGCAGATGACCTAGCTCTTCCACCCCATACACACAAACAAATTCAGGTGAAGACAGCCAGTGTAGCGGCAGTTTCTGCATCAGTAGTCCTCAACATACACAAGGGAAAAAACAAGATCCTGAAATATAACATGAAGAACACCAACCCTGTCACAGGTGGGGGAGAAGCTCTGAAAGAGATGGAAACTTTCGCGTACCGGGTCAGCACAATGGATAAACATAGAGGATCCGATACAGATGTGAAGGCAATGATTGTCAAAGCAAGTACATCATTCCTACAGTTGCGGAACATATGGAACTCAAAACAGCTGTAAGCTCACATCAGTCATAATCTTCAATAAGAAAGTCAAGACAGTTCTATTGTACGGAGCTGAAACTTGGGAAGTACTGCAACCATTATCAAAAATGTACAAGTATTTACAAACAATTGTCTACACAAGATACTCAATTTCCGTTGATCGGAAACCATCAACAACAGACTACTGTGGGAGAGAACAAACCAGCTTCCATCTGAAGAGAAAATTAGATATCCTGAATGGAAACGGAAAAGAAAAAAAATCACAGAACACACTGCACCGGGAATTAAAGGCAGACGTCACAAGTATGTATACCAACTGGAAAAAATTGCCTAGGACAGAAGTAGATGAAAAATGCTGGTGGGTAGCCTATGTTCCTCCACGAGGGGTAGCAGGTGTCAGTAAGTAAGTAATTCATCTATCGACTATATTTAGCATAGATGCATAGAGTTTTAATTCTATATAGCAAATAGATTAGTAAGATTGTGAAAATTCATCATCTCCAGTTGGATTATTATGAAATATGTATGTATTAGTTCACGATCTTCTCCAACTTGCAATAATGATTTGCATCTTTTTTGTTTTAATAGTAAATATACTAAATGAAAATTTGATTTTAGGCAGCTGTAGTTGAACAAAGACAAATGGAATGTGATGGTAAAACTGATCAATCAGAAACATTTCAATGCAATCATCAAACATATTCTGGATCAAATTTTCCAAATATTCATAATCAAGTAATAGTTAACGAACGTTTTAATGTTTAAAAGTAAATTTGATAAACTGTCAGTCAATCAGTTACAACATAGAACCAGACATATATATATATATATGTATATATATATATATATATATATATATATATATATATATATATATATATATATATGTATATACGTGTTACGTATGCCCAACAACTGACTGCCTCGACGTGCGATGCTCAATGGTATAGGAGTAGGTTTGAAGAAAGCTAGGGGCGGCCAGACCAAAACATGGAACAAGTTCATGAAGTCAGTGACAAGTGGACTGAGCCATGTTGGTAGGTGTAGACTACCTGGTTGGGGTCTGCGTGGTGATAGCAACTGATTGTTAGAGACCTTAAATGACATGGTTCAAAATCTTTTGGAATGACACAGGTGCATCCACTCTTTGTGTTCTCCAAAGTTATAATCTCTTGAATCCTCCTTGTCTCGTTTTTCTCTTTCCAAATTTATTTCACTGAATAATACTCTTTAAATAACATCTTAATACCCTAATGTTTCCGATTACTGCTTATACTCTTACCGCCTCTACCACTACGGGATTTGAATCGACAACTGCATCTCTGTGCTAATGTGGTGTGGCAACTCTAACTGATGTACGTACGTACGAAGTTCTATGTTGTTACTAACTGACTGACTGGCTATTATCTTACCCATTCTTAATATTAAGTTAATGTTGTGTGTACCCTGTCAGCTTAGATTGACTTTTCTTTTTTCCATTTTTTTTCTTCATTAATATATTATTTATATTGAATTCATTAGTCGGTTTCAGCCAGACCACCACCTTCTAAAACCTGGAAGCACTGTACGGTCGTTTCGTCCTAGCATGAGACTTCTCAGCAGTGCGCATCCAAGATCCACCATGCGGGACTCGAAGTTCCTGGGTTGGGGTCCCTCATGCGGGATCTTGGATGCGCACTGCTGAGAATTCCCATACTAGGACGAAGCGACCGTACAATGCTTCCAGGTTTTAGAAGGTGATGGTCTAGCTGAAATCGACTCATGAATTCAACTATTAAAATATTCGAAAAAATTGTCACAATCTCCACAAACCCTCATTCTAAATTATTTATATCTTTAGGCCACATTACCATCGTCCTCCACTGCTCATGTTGTCAGTATGGAAAATACATTTATGTTGGCTGCATGTAGTAAAGATGAAGATTTACCACAGAATCCAAATCTTCCAGCAGATTTATTTACTGCTTGTTTAACTACACCAATTCGTATGGCACTTCGTTGGCACTGGTTACGTCATCAAGAATATTTTCCTGGTAAATCTTATTCTCTTTTTCTCTCTCTTAAGAAGTGGATATTGATGTTAGACAAATGGAATTAACGTGAACACTTTATTTCAAATGGGTTTTCTGTTAGTGTTAAAGTAGATTAAGAAAAAGCTACTGTGCCTTCTAGATCAAGACGTGGAGTTGTTGTGATTGTTGATCTGAACCACATTGAGGTACATGAACCAGCCTGGTTGGAAGTACACGCATTGATCCTCAGTCAGTCGTGATCAAGCTAGAGAGTGGCAGATATATGCATTAGGCTAAGTTTCCATACTACATTATCATGAGATCGATTTCGGTAGATTAATAACAAAATGAACCATCTCACTTAACATCTCGAACTACCAATATGGTATTTATATCGCGGATATCAACCAATTGGTCTACATCTTCCAACATAACTCAAACCAATAGTCAGTGGTTTCTTGAACTTATGTCATGTGTTGGTTTAATTGCTTTAACCTTTTTCTAACGCATTTCCATTTCAGCCAACATTACCGTATCGGGGTAGACGATGATTAGGATTACAAACGATTGTCCTGTTAGTTATGGAGTTAACAAATGGCATAGATTTTTACCAAATTCTACATCAGTCAATGATAATGAAGATGAAGCTTTGATTATAAACGAGATGATCTTGGTGGCTGTTAGCGGTATGAGGGACGTTGTTACTTTCCAATAATCTATACTGTGGTCGAATGATTCTTCAGGTGCCTAAAAAGAATACTAGGTTAAGGGCGGTCATTTAAACTTAGGAACTTGAAAACAGTGCCTAGAGGACAACTATACATAGAATAGGTTGTAAATGTAGTAACTCCCGTACTTTTTTAAAGGTCTTACCTATTTATTTATTTGAACACAAATATTGGTACAAGGGGGCACCAAATATATATGAGCCACACAACAACAATCGGTCCAGTAGTGGTTACCATTGATTTGTGTGATACTGCCCGGGTGCCCCAACTGAAGCAGGTGGTATTCTTAGAGAGCCACGCTCGAAGCCTTCGACCTAATGGTGTGGTCCATAAGGTGATGGAGCAACGTTAGGAGATGCGGTCCCATGGTAGCCGGTCACCAGCAATAGGTTCGTACACCATTTGTTCTCGCAGGATCCTGGAGCTCATGTGCATCATTGGTTCGGAAACAGGGTGTCCAACCCGATAAAAGCATGAGATATTCGCTTTTCGTCCTATCAATTTCGTGAACCACAATTCTGCCTCGAGAAGGCAGTGAGTAGGACTTCCCTGACAGTGGCTGTATACGCGTGGCCATGTGAGAACATTTCGAGAGGGGGGGAGCGGAATCTCTTCACTCTCGACGGTACCAGGGTATTTGGGGGCTTATCACCAGCGAGACTGAAATCCGTAAATAGGGTATGGTTTTCTTTATCTCGGGTCAACTAACCTATTGACTATGATTAATCAAATTATTTGGTTATTTTAAATCATAAATTCTTTTAGCCTTAATGTTTTTTTTCTCGTAACTTTTCGATCACGTTATCACCAATAATTGTATACAGGCTACCTAGACGAAGCTTTATTAGATCGTATACCTGGCTCTCATTCAAATCGTATGTCATTACTTGGTGAAATTAATTGGATATTCACTGCAGTAACTGATACAATAGCATGGTGTAGTTTTCCATTGGATATATTTCAGAAATTATTTCGTCAAGATTTATTAATTGCTAGTTTATTTAGAAATTTCTTATTGGCTGAACGTATTATGAAATATTATGGATGTCATCCAGTGTCAGCTCCTCTGTTATTACCAACTTATCAGCATAGTATGTGGTAAGTATTGATAATAGTGTTAGTATTAGTTGTTGTTATTTTCTTTTCTTTAATCATATTTAACAATATGAATAGAACTGTGTTGTCAGTTGAATAAATTTAGATCCACTTGTGCTGAATGAGATCAAAATACTGATGGTTGTCGAGAGTTTGATTAACCGGTTATTATTTAATGGTGGTTAAATGGTATAAATTATCCGCTCCCAGTGAATTATTTGCATATTATACAACACGATTATTAATGAGCAACTGGACCTTCATTCACTCCCCTATTAAAACCTTAAAAATATACTACTAGTGAGTGGTATAGTTAGATTTGTTTTTCGTTACGTGTTTAGCCATTTAAAATCGTTTTTTATTTGCAGGTCTTTTGGTGAGAATCAAACTAGTCTTTGAAAATTCGAAAATGTTGTAGTAAGACATCATGATTACTGAAGTTCAGCCGTATTAAGTGTGTTACATTAAGCAGTTTCCACATTACTGGTAAATGACCGTTGTGAAATAATCTTGAATTGATTGAAGTTTAAAACAAGATGGATCGTTAAAATTCAAATCAATATTAGTATGAAGATAATATTCTCATCACTGAACATTATGATCGTGGCTTCGGTCTCTTGCGAAAAGATTCCTGACATCTCAATTCACTATCTCTTCCTAGGGATTGGAACCTAGGTCTTCTAGCGTAACAGCAAATACAATACGATAGTACCTGAGAGTTGGCATTCAACCCAGCTAAAATTATTTTTATGAGGTTGAGATGCGGTCGTCAGCCTAATTGATTCTATAATCTGATGCTTTCTATGCGGATGGTTAGGGGATTGAAGGCGGCCGTTATTAGTAGTTCATAGGTTCGTGCTAGTGACTCACATCTTGATTCTTAGTGGATAATGATCCTGCCTTCGTGGGATAGTCATAATTTAAATATTTCGGATTAGAAGATACTCGTTAATGTAAAGTTTGAATATCGTTCTGAGGATAACATGTATTAACTAACGAGTAGTACTAATTGGGATGAGATTTCTGTGTCAAAGAAAGCTTCTTATCGATTGGCTCCATTTTATTTATTTCCCGTTTTGATTTTACCTACCTCTATGATGAGAAAACTATACTGAATAAAAAGTACTAGTCAGTGATGACTAAACTACACTTTTTCCTTATTCATTAGTTTAAATCTGAGAGGTACAATTTTTCGTTTCTTCTGTATTTAATCTTTCGTTTTTCTTTGTGTATCCATGTGTTGTTAACTCGATCTTTATTTTGTACTGTATTTATTCCCCCCTTTCTTTCTGTACATGTATCTGCGTGTTATTCTATTTGTATCCGAAATAAAAAAGGGATGCATGGGATCATACTGTAGATCGTGTGATACATTATCTACCAAAAATGTTAAAAATCATTGAAGGTGGTAGCCTATACACTGAGAAATTATTGCCAATAATAATTCCCAACTCAAATACGGTTGTCAATAATAATAATGGTGGACTATTAATGAAAACTGTCAACAACAATTATCCAAATTCAAACAAAATTACTACCACTACTACTACTAATAATAACAATAATAATAATAATAACAATAATAATGGTAATAATAACCGTTTACCAGGTCCACCTTGTCCAACTGGCAATATTCCATTGGATGTGTGTACAAATCGTGCTCGTCATTTTTCTACACAACAACAAACTCACCTATTACAACAACAGTATCAACGACAGGAAATTCCACAAGGAATCCACTCAGGGTTATTACCATTGAAACCAGTCAAATCAACTGTTCCTTCAGTTTGTGTATATCCACCAAATAAGTCACATAGTGATAATAATAACGATGGAAATAATATCGCTATTTCACAGCAACCATTGACGAATCCAACTAATCCTGACTTGATTACGAGTTGTGATGTTGCGTCAACCATGACATCAAGTACGGTGTCCAATGTGACTGTGTCGTCGACTTTCGTGTCTACAACAACAACGACAGCTGTTACAAAATCAAGAGCAGTTGGTAAAGCTGATCATTTGAGAAATCATTCAACCAACCAATTGATTGATACTCATGAGAAGAAATCTCAACTGAATCATGATTGTCTTCAGTGTGACAATAATGATCATTCTACAGCTAATGTACTACAGCATGGATTGCCTCCTGTAAGTATTTATTTTCATAAAGTGCTAATTTTAATTTGAACTGGTAATTTGTCTAATAAATACATAATTTAGGCTAACATTAGTTTGTTTTATCATTTTAAGTATAATTTCACCTCTGTTATCCTATCTCCGTTTTCATTGTTCAAAATATCTCTGAAAGTCTTCAAAAATCAGACTTCTTGTTGTCTTGCATTTGTTTATCTCTGCGTTATGCTATTCCTGTCCTCGTGTTAAAGATGTTTTACATTTTGAGAACAAAATAGAGTCTTAGGTGGGTTAAGTTTGTTGATGAGTAGTGATAAGTCTTGCTATTGACACGCGTAGAATGTGGGTTCCTATAAGCCCAACTATATCTACTTGTTAAGTGGAACAGTGGAGAAAAATATGAATTGTGAGCAAAAGCTTTATTCCAAGGTTTGTTTATGTACAGAAAAAAGCAAACAAAGACATTCCTAGAGTTATGCATTATCGTAGGTTTCTGGAACCATACCCAATAGAGTAGCAGTATAAGTAAGTATTTAATCAAAGCTGCAACACGTGATTCTGCATTTTCTAAATATTTCTCTGACGATTCTATTCAACTCTAATTGAATAAAACATTTCCCGACGTTTCTGGGCCTCTAGAGACTTTGACGTGGGATATTTCGAGATTCTCCCGACAAGTAAAATAAAGTTACAGCAGGTTCGCCACTGGCTTCTATTCTGGGCCATATCTGATAACGTCTTTAGCCACTGTGTTACGCCATCTCTAGGACCTAGACCACGGAGTTGTGAAGGTCCGACAGAAGCCAGTCCTGTACATCTTTCATACCACGAGACCATGTGGTGTAGCAACTCGAACTGATGTACGTACGTACGAAGTTCTACGTTGTTACTGACTGACTGACTAACCTCACCGCTTTTTCCAACCAGTCCCAGAGTTGGCAAATAATGCACGACGTGGAATTCTCTGGGACGACATTCGTAAAACACGTCCAAGCCACCGAAGTCGGTGTTTCAAGATGGTGACACCGATTGGATGATCATCTCTGTGCTCGAACGCACGGTGCCGAACCTTTGCATTACTAACATGGTGTTGCCACTGGATGTGAGCAATCCTTCGGAGACAAGGATGATGAAACACAGAGAGTCGTCTAACATCCTCAACTCGGAGAGGCCAGGTTTCACAAGCATAGAGCAGAACTGCTCTCACCGATGCATTGTAGATCCGACCTTTTACAGACAGATTGACATCACGAAGGTGCCAAAGATGGTCCAGATTGGCATAAACCGCTATGGCTTTCATTATACGTGAATCGATCTCATCACTTACGCCACCATCAGAACTTATGAAGCTACCCAGATACACGAACTTCTCGACTACTTCTCTCTGCTCACTGCCCAGGGTGAGTGAAGGTACAATGCGGTTATTTATTTACTCATTTATATCCACAACCAAATACCTTAGTATATCAGTTCGCGTATTTATTGGAGAAAGCAGTGTGTACTCATGGATTTATTGGAATTTTTCACCTTACAACTTATTGTGAGGTCGGATGCTTCGATAATGTTCTTTTGACTTTCGGGCTACTTAGTCTGTAAAATGGTAGGGTATTGTGTAGTAGTGTGTGCTACCTATAAACAAGTGTTGTGTTCCCTATTAATGTTCTCTGCCCCCCTTTGTTATTACTCCTATTATTAAGTATATGCAATATTTATAAGGTATGCTATAGGAATGAAATATTTCATATTTTAGATTTTCAGTGAATATTTTTTTGTTTGGTTTGATCTCATCTTCTTTAATAAATTATATGCATCATATTTTATTTATAGGAGTGTCTTCAAACTCAACATTATCCAGTTACTGTTACTACTATTACTACTAATACTGTGACTACTGCCACTCTTAATACATCTAGTCGAACTTCTGAGTTAGTATCAAAATCGAAGGTATTCAATCTATTGAGCTCGGATTTAGTTGCCCCACCTCCAGGATTTAATAATAATACTAATACTAATACTAATAATAATAATAATAATAATAATAATAATAATAATAATAATAATAATAATGGTGATAAACTTCAGCCGCAACCGGTAACAGCCATGTTGATTGATTCAGAACAAAATAATCATCCTCCTCCTACCAATACTACTGTTGAATTTATCAGTAATGATACTAATGATAGTAATAAGGATTTGATTGATATAAAAACAACTCTTCATAAAGTGAAACAGATGGATCACTTAGAAATTACTGAGTTTACTAATCAAAATACTAATGACGAATCCCACTTTACCAATGATGATAATAATGATAATGAACCGAAATTTCTCACTACTACTACTACTACTGCTATGAACAATAACGATTCTGCATCAATTGTTCACCATACCATAACAAATGAAACAGAAAAGTCAGTTGAACAAGCGGATAACCAAATCTCGAAGACAACGATACCGAGCGGTTTTCATCCTTCTCAACAACAACAACACCAGAACACATCAAATACTCATCACGATCATCGTCAAAAAGATTCATCTAGCCGGAACAATAAGGTTAAATATTTTGAACATGATGATAACCAGGTATTTTTTGTGCATTTGTACGTGTGTGTGAATGCATGAGTCCATCTTTAAAAAAGTTTTGTTAGTCTTTTTTATCAGGTATAAATTTTTGTGCTTAACTTCGAGCCATACTCTATGCATGTATTCAGCCGTTCAAACGAAATTATATCGAGTGAGACTCTTACTTATGACTTAGTGGTTTAGAGCTGAACTATTTAACCACTAAGCCACATTTCAAAATTATTCATATTGATAATCTTTCGTGTCAATTGAATTCTTTCTAATCATCAACACTGATTTCGTATTAATGATTCGGGATTATGTATGTATTTGCTATATTAGTTGATTGAAAGTGAATCGATAATTATACTGCCTCTGGAATTAATACTGAGTGATAGAGGATCGATTTCTTGAAGAAATCATTGTGATATTGCGAAACTTTAGTCATTCAGAGCTTCTTATCTGATTGGATCTAATCGTTTAACATACATAATTTATAGGATGTATCTGTCACAGATTGATCTCTTTTGCGATACCATTAAAGACGATAAAGGCGTAGATAACTGTTTAGTACCAGTATGGAACTACTCAGCAGTGCACACTCACAACTATAGCTCTGATCAAACTTAGAACCTTCAGATTTCATGGTAAACGCTTCACCATTAGGATTACTGAATCTTTGTCCAATTTCATAGTGTCAACTTCTATAAATTTGCGATATAGCTCAAAGATCATCTACTGTCTATTTTTTTCGAACTTCTTTCTTGTCCTATCCGTTCAGAGTGTCACTGATAATCCTCATTTTAGAGATCTTAATACTCATATTCAAACATTAGATTTTTAAATCAAAGTCATTTTCATTTGAATTCCTCACTTAATGATTTGATTCTTTCTATAATCTAGAATAATGAAACCAGTCAAGAAAATATATGTCATGAGAATAATGATAACGATGATGATGATGATGTTGGTGATGACGATGATTCGACAGACAATTCTGAAACAGATGACGACGACGATGATGATGACATTGATGTTGACGAGGAAGACGATGATGATGATGATGAAGAGGACGATGATGGTGGTGGTGACGAAGAGGAAGAAGACAATAGGGCGGAACAATACAAATGTAATAAAACTACTTTAAATGTTCCAAATACCATCGGTTCAACAGCAAAAGTTATGAATACAACAATAAGTCCCACGATTACTACTACTACTACTATTGATAATTGTTCTACTCAATTATCTTTGCATTCAACGGAAAATTGTCATGAATCGAATAAAGTTGAAAATAAACCATCCATAGGAATTGTTGACAATAGAACTAACCTTTTTAGTGGTATTGGTAATAGTAAATTGATGAATAAAAAGCATGATAAACAATTTTCTCGTAGTATATCCTGTTCTGATTTATATACACATACAAATTGTAATGATCAACATGTTTCACAACCACAAATTACACGTCAACAACAACATCAACAACCCCATTCAAAATTAACACATGAACAAGTAAACATGAACACATATGATGAGAATAATACTACTAATCGATGTCAACACTTACCACAAGGAGTAGTAGTAGAACATCAACAAACACCATTAAACTTGAAAAATAATAATCATGATGGTACTGTAACTACTGAAAAAGCAACATTAATCAAATTAACAGAATCTACTAAATTGATGAATATGACTTGTAAAGGTATAGTACTAAGTGAAACTAATAATCAAGCACAGAAACAATCACATGGTCATGTACAAAATAATGAACTAAAACAACAAGATATAGAGAATAGTGTAGTAGTTTCTGCAATAAAATGTAAATTAAACAATGACCTATCATCAATAAAACAAGTAAGTTCATTTTGTTTTGATTTGTATTTATCTAAACACGTGAACATAGATACATAGAGCCACTAAAATATGTATAGGTCACACAATAAATCATTAAATGTATGTATAGGCTGGAATACTGCCTAGGTACCAAAATCAGAGCAGCTGGTTTTCCTAGGGGGCAACTCCTCGAGCCTTTACCTAGAGGTGTGATCCACCAGGTAGTGGAGCGAATTTAGGGGATTATGTTTCCACGGTAACTTTTATTATTATTATTTATTTACTATAATACATAGATATTGGCACAAGGAGGCACCAAAGACATATGCGCCACACAAATCTCATTTGATGTGTGAGGGCTGTGGTACCGGCCAGGTGCCCAAACTGAAGCAGGTGGTTTTCTTAGGGGGCCACATCCGGAGCCTTCGACATGAAGCTCTGATCCACAAGGCAGTGGAGCAACGTAAGGAGATGCAGTCCTATGGTAGCCGGTGACCAACGATTGGTTCACACTCCATTTTTTCCTTTAGGATACTGGAGCCCATGTGCACCATCGGTTTGGAATGAGGGTTTTCCAACCCTCTCTAAGGTAGAGAATCCGTGTCCATCAACCCGGTTAAAGCGCCGGACATTCCATGGTAACAAGTAACAAACATTAGGTCCATACTCTGTTTGTTCCCTCAGGATCCTGTAACTCATGTAAACCACTGGTTTGCAATGAATGTTTCCTAAATCCCATAGATGTGTCGTCCATATCCATCAACGGACTCTTCCCACTCTCAGCCGTACCGGTGTATTTGTTTTATTGATATTCTTTATTCTTTGTAAAGTACAATGAAAATATTACTACTGTTAAATTTAATGGTTTATATTACGGGTTGACCTTAGCTATTGACGACCAAGAAGTGATATACAGAAATTTCATCCCATCATGGGACTGTTCAACAGTGAGCATCCGTTAACCTACTCGGGATTAAACTCAGAACTTTTCAGGTCTTGCGTTAATCATTCAACCTTTTGACCATTTATCTAGCATCACATAGTTTAAGTATGTAACTGCAGTCGTTTCGCAATATTGTAGTCATCTCTTCGTGTTATTGGTAGATAATTACCTCACATCCACGTGGCTAAACTCCACTGAATATGTCTCATCATTGCAACTTTGTGAAATACGTGTCGAAGTTAGTTGCTGATCAGTTTACGTTCTATGGATTATTGATGAAAAGGAAGGCGGGAAATAGGTCTACTAATAGATCTATAATTCTAAACCTTTTATTGTCCCCGTCGTCATAGAGCTACTGTTTGTCCAACGCTATTTCTTTCTAACTTGTTGCAATGTCTCGATCGATGTTTTCTGACAAAAACTATCAATCCTTTCCTTTCGTATGCATTTTTTTGAATTTCAGGCTGAAAATTCTAAAAATACTGGAAACTCACGTATTTTCACTCCAATGAAACCTCGTCAACCACCGATTCACACACAGTATCCACATGGTTATGAAAAGTTGTACCTGTTACCGAATAGTGGTGATATTCAGAAAGTGACTGGAGCCTGTCGGCATCGAGTTATTAGCAATCACTCCAGCAATAAATCAGCGACAGTAAGCCAACAACTAGGAGGACCAATAACAACAACTACAGTTTCATCCGCACAGACCAAACATATCAAACAGTATTTTGACTCTAGAACTTGTACAAAATTACTAAATGCAAATGATCATTGTAACAATAGACTTATTCTACCAAATAATGTTAATTATCAAAATGAACATTACCCAGATCCAAATAAATCTCAGTTGAATTATTATCCCGACACGTTATTATTACCACCACCGTCATCTAACCAACGAATGAATACATCGTCATCTACGTTACCACAATTGTCTCATTGTCAACAGTCAATGACTAATCAATTCGTCAGTCCCACAGTGTCGACGGCTTCTACTACGGCTGCCACTACTGCTACCACCACGACTGCTACAGTTTTTTCTGGGTCAGTGATAGGTGGAAGTGGTCCATCGTCATTTTTCACTAGTCAAATGACTGCATTCAAAATCTGGTTACAAACGGCTGATGAACGACGTCCTGTAGCTACGCAATTACCAATTTTATTACAGGTTAGTGAGAGATGAAAACAATTATTTTGTATTTTTTCAAACAGTTCTTCTGTCTGTTCTGCTACGATTGTTGTTCTGGCTTTATTGACCCTTACTAGTGTGTACGGGTCAATAAAGCCAGAACAACAATCGTAGCAGAACAGACAGAAGAACTGTTTGAAAAAAAATTGACCCTTACTAGTGTGTACCCCGACCGAAGCTGCTACCTTGACGCGGTGGTCGGGCTTGCCTATCGTGATGGCCCATCCGAGCTATATTGGCTGGAACATATGTTCCTGTGGGTTCTACCATGCCAGGCAGGTCGATTGGTGAACGGTAAGACTAAAAGCAGCAACTCAAGGTCTGAGGGCGAAGTCGTACTGCTGACTGTAGAGAGGTGTGACAGCAGTAAGGTGTTTCCCTCAGAAAACCAGCATGACAGCGATGCTGCCTTCCCACAAGGAGGGGTGGGGTTAGAAAAGGTCGACCCTAAAAATGTCAAACCTCACCTTACCTCACGGATCTCCGTCTCCGGCGGTAAGGCCCTTTGAAGAACGGAGCTAACACGTCAAAAACCCCCCACGAAAAGGCCGTGCGCGACCGGCCTCAAGCAGTTGTCCCTTGGGCTCTGTGGTCACGCTCCCAGGTCGTTAAGACCAACACTAATCCAATTTCCTTTTCAGGTTCCTTAGCTAGGACTTTAGAATCTCGCGCCATCGATGTGTGCTGCGTCTCCGAAATGCGCATACAGGAACCAAGTAGCGTCATTCATTTGACCTCACCATGCCAAAATAAAGAACCGACTCGATTTACGCTTCGTGTATCTGGAAGCCCTGATTCTGCTTCCCGTGGCCTCGCCGGCGTAGGTATAGCAGTGAGTCCTAGGGCAGAACTAGCTCTCTTAGAGTGGATCCCAGTAGACAGTCGTTTGTGCGCTGTCCGACTGAATGGAACAATAAGGATCCGAAAAGATAGGGACACTCGTCGTTGCCTCTTCGTCGTCTCTGCCTATTCTTCCACTGACTGCAGCTCAGATGATGTAAAAGATGAGTTTTACAGAAAGCTTTCGGACCTCCTCCGAAAAGCTAAGCGCTCGGATGTAGTAATAGTGGCCGGTGACTTTAATGCTCAAGTAGGTAAACTAAGCGATAGGGAAAGACACCTAGGTGGATCTTATGGTGTCGTGGCTCAAAGAACAGATAATGGCGACCGTCTGTTGCAGTTATGCTCAGATAACCGCCTGTTCCTTGCAAATACTAACTTTAAGCATAAGGAAAAACATCTTTTAACATGGCGACCCTCTACTTCGTCCCAACGTTGGACCCAAATAGATCACATTGCTATCAGCCACCGATGGAGGGGCTCGATAGAAGACTGTCGCTCATTCTGGAGCACATGCCTAGATTCAGATCATGCTCTAGTGCGAGCGCGTATTTGCTTGCGTCTTACTGGACGTAGGAAAGACGCTGCAAGGAAACCTCTTAGGGCCCTTCTTAACGATAGTCAAGCTAAGAGTATATTTCAGGAACAACTAGGAAAACAGTTAGGCAGCCATGTATGTGATTCCCACCCCGATGCAGCATGGAATGATATCCGAAAAGCTGTGGAAACAGCAGTGATATCTTCTAGTAAGGTAAACCAGAAGGTTAGGGAGCAACACTGGATCTCAGCAGCATCTATCGCACTGATAGATGCTCGGAAACTCATTCCACCTGGCTCTGAACATAATGAAGATCGGAGTCAGCTTAAGCGCAAGCTGACAAAAAGTCTACGTAATGATCGCGAACCCGACCGTTAGCGAAACAATCTCAGAGAAAGATGGACATATTATACCTTCTCAATCCAGAAGATTGGATCGATAGGCAGAACACTTTAGAGATCAGTTCAACTGGCCTTCAGCCACACTTCGTTTACCCGCGATCTCCAGCCAACCTGAATGGCAGGTTGATGCAGGTCCTCCGACTCTTTACGAAGTTGAAAAAACTATAAGAAATCTGAAGTGTGGGAAAGCAGCAGGCCCTGACAGGTTTACTTCTGAGATTTTTAAGGATGGTGGTCCAGTATTAGCAATGAGATTAACCGAGGTCTTAGGTAGAATTTGGGAACTGGACGTAATCCCATCTGACTGGTCTCAATCACTGATTGTGCCAGTCTATAAGAAAGGACAAAAGTCCTCCTGTGACAATCACAGAGGAATCAGTTTGACTAATATAGTGTCCAACCCGATCGAAGCTGCTACCTTGACGCGGTGGTCGGGCTTGCCTATCGTGATGACCCAACCGAGCAGAATCAGGGCTTCCAGATACACGAAGCGTAAATCGAGTCGGTTCTTTATTTTGGCATGGTGAGGTCAAATGAATGACGCTACTTGGATCCTGTATGCGCGTTTCGGAGACGCAGCACACATCGATGGCGCGAGATTCTAAAGTTTTAGCTAAGGAAGCCTGCTGTCCTATTTGGCAAAGTGTTCGTACGTTAAAAGCTCCTACGTGTAGTTTAGAGCGTGGTTTCAGGATACCAGGAATAGCGTTCCACGTACTCGAATCGTTTGCCCTAGCGGTGCGAGGTGATAAAGAGACGTGAGAAGGGTTAGTCGAGGAGATAAGAGAGGTATTAGGAGGTGTAGGAAGGATTTGAATGTGACCACCTTGGTCTCTTGTGCTGTTACGGGTATGAGGGCTGATATCACTTCCCGGCTGCCCACACCGTGGAAGGGTATTTCTTGAGGAACCTGAAAAGGAAATTGGATTAGTGTTGGTCTTGACGACCTGGGAGCGTGACCGCAGAGCCCAAGGGACAACTGCTTGAGGCCGGTCGCGCACGGCCTTTTTGTGGAAGGTTTTTGACGTGTTAGCTCCGTTCTTCAAAGGGCCTTACCGCCGGAGACGGAAATCCGTGAGGTAAGGTGAGGTGTGACATTTTTAGGGTCGACCTTTTCTAACCCCACCCCTCCTTGTGGGAAGGCAGCCATGTAGGTGATGCCCACCCCGATGCAGCATGGAATGATATCCGAAAAGCTGTGGAAACAGCAGTGATATCTGCTAGTAAGGTAAACAAGAAGGTTAGGGAGCAACACTGGATCTCAGCAGCATCAATCTCACTGATAGATGCTCGGAAACTCATTCCACCTGGCTCTGAACATAATGAAGAGCGGAGTCAGCTTAAGCGCAAGCTGACAAGAAGTCTACGCAATGATCGCGAACAGTGGTGGGTAGCGAAAGCAAGAGAGATGGAAAAGGCAGCGGCGATAGGTAATAGCAGACAATTGTTCAGACTCGTTAAGGAAACCGGAATTAGGAACCCGACTGTTAGCGAAACAATCTCAGAGAAAGATGGACATATTATTCATTCTCAATCCAGGAGATTGGATCGATGGGCAGAACACTTTAGGGATCAGTTCAACTGGCCTTCAGCCACACTTCGGCTTCCCACGATCTCCAGTCAACCTGAATGGCAAGTTAATGTAGGTCCTCCGTCCCTTTACGAAGTTGAAAAAGCCATAGGAAATCTTAAACGAGGGAGAGCAGCAGGTCCTGACAGGTTTACTCCTGAGATTTTTAAGGATGGTGGTCCAGTATTAGCAGTGAGATTAACCGAGGTCTTAGGTAGAATTTGGGAACTGGACGTAATTCCATCTGACTGGTCTCAATCACTGATTGTGCCAGTCTATAAGAAAGGACAAAAATCTTCTTGTGACAATCACAGAGGAATCAGTTTGACTAATATAGTGTCTAAAATATTAGCTTCAATAATACTTCGACGCCTAATCAAAGCTCGTGAAGAGCAGATTAGAGAAAACCAGGCCGGTTTTCGACCTGGACGTGGTTGTATAGATCAGATATTCACACTACGTCAGGTTCTAGAACATAGACACACATTCAGACGCCCCACAATGATAGTATTTCTCGATCTTAAGGCGGCATTCGACTCTGTTGATCGTGAGGTTCTATGGCAGTGTTTGTCACTGAAAGGAGTACCAAAGAAGTACATTAACCTTGTAAAGGCTCTCTACTCGAACACAACTGGTAGAGTGAGAGCTTATGGCGAACTGTCATCAGAATTGATTGCCTCAAGTGGTGTTCGTCAGGGCTGTCCACTCTCCCCATTCTTGTTCAACTTTGTGGTCGACGTACTTTTAGAGATAACACTCTCCTCATCTAAATTTCCAGGGGTTGAACTTCTACCGGGAGGTTCACTTGTTGACTTAGAATATGCTGATGACATAGTTTTATTTGGTGAAGACGCTGACAAAATGCAGAGTCTTGTGACCACTCTAAGCAACAATGCAAGCATGTTCGGGATGCGATTCTCTCCCTCGAAATGCAAAATGTTGCTTCAGGATTGGGTTACATCGACACCCGAACTAGTGATAGGGAGTGAAGTAGTTGAGTGTGTCGACCGCTTCACTTATCTTGGAAGTCTCATCAGCCCTTGTGGTTTGGTGTGTGACGAAATCTCAGCACGGATACAGAAGGCTCGACTAGCTTTTGCCAACTTGCGTCATTTATGGCGTAGGCGAGATATCCGTCTATCAATCAAAGGACGTGTTTACTGCGCAGCAGTTCGCTCCGTCCTACTTTATGGCAGTGAAACATGGCCGGTAAGAGTAGAGGATATTCGTAGGTTACTAGTATTTGATCATAGGTGTCTTCGAAACATTGCTCGTATATCATGGGACCATCGAGTAAGTAACACAGTTGTTAGGGATCGGGTACTAGGTAAGGATGGCAAATCAATTGATGAAGTAGTGAAACTTCATCAGTTGAGATGGCTGGGACACGTGTTACGTATGCCCAACGACCGACTGCCTCGACGTGCGATGTTCAGTGGTATAGGAGTAGGTTGGAAGAAAGCTAGGGGCGGCCAAACCAAAACATGGCACAAATCCATGAAGTCACTGACAAGTGAACTGAGTCATGTTGGTAGGTGTAGACTACCTGGTTGGGGACCGCGAGATGATAGCAACCGATGGTTGGAGACCCTGAATGACATGGCTCAAAATCGTTTGCAATGGCGCAGGTGCATCCACTCTCTGTGTTCTCCCAAATTCTAATCTTCTGAATTCTTCATGTCCCTTTTTTCCTCCTTCCAAATTTATTTCAGTGTATTATACTCTTTAAATAACATCTCCAAACCCTAATGTTTCCGATTACTGCTTATACTCTTATTACCTCTACCACTACGGGATTGAATCGACAACTGCATCTCTGAGCTAATGTGGTGTGGCAACTCGAACTGATGTACGTACGTACGAAGTTCTACGTTGTAACTGACTGACTGACTGACTGAATATAGTGTCCAAAATATTAGCCTCAATAATACTTCGACGCCTAATCAAAGCTCGTGAAGAGAAGATTAGAGAAAACCAGGCTGGTTTTCGACCTGGACGTGGTTGTATAGATCAGATATTCACACTACGTCAGGTTCTAGAACACGGACACACGTTCAGCCGCCCCACAATGGTAGTATTTCTCGACCTTAAGGCGGCATTCGACTCTGTTGATCGTGAGGTTCTATGGCAGTGTTTGTCACTGAAAGGAGTATCAAAGAAGTACATTAACCTTATAACGGCTCTCTACTCGAACACAACTGGTAGAGTGAGAGCTTATGGCGAACTGTCATCAGAATTGATTACCTCAAGTGGTGTTCGTCAGAGCTGTCCACTCTCCCCATTCTTGTTCAACTTTGTGGTCGACGTACTTTTAGAGATAACACTCTCCTCATCTAAATTTCCAGGGGTTGAACTTCTACCGGGAGGTTCACTTGTTGACTTAGAATATGCTGATGACATAGTTCTATTTGGTGAAGACGCTGACAAGATGCAGAGTCTTGTGACCACTCTAAGCAACAGTGCAAGCATGTTCGGGATGCGATTCTCTCCCTCGAAATGCAAAATGTTGCTTCAGGATTGGGTTACATCGACACCCGAACTAGTGATAGGGAGTGAAGTAGTTGAGTGTGTCGACCGCTTTACTTATCTTGGAAGTCTCATCAGCCCTTGTGGTCTGGTTTGTGACGAAATCTCAGCACGGATACAGAAGGCTTGACTAGCTTTTGCCAACTTGCGTCATTTATGGCGTAGACGAGATATCCGTCTATCAACCAAAGGACGTGTTTACTGCGCAGCAGTTCGTTCCGTCCTACTTTATGGCAGTGAAACATGGCCGGTAAGAGTAGAGGATATCCGTAGGTTACTAGTATTTGATCATAGGTGTCTTCGAAACATTGCTCGTATATCATGGGACCATCGAGTAAGTAACACAGTTGTTAGGGATCGGGTACTAGGTAAGGATGGCAAATCAACTGATGAGGTAGTGAAACTTCATCAGTTGAGGTGGCTTGGACACGTGTCCCTTTTTTCCTCTTTCCAAATTTATTTCACTGGATTATACTCCTTGGATAACATCTTCAGGCCCTAATGTTTCCGATTACTGCTTATACTCTTACCTCTACCACTACGGAATTTGAATCGACAACTGCATCTCTGTGCTAATGTGGTGTGGCAACTCGAGCTGATGTACGTACGTACGAAGTTCTACGTTGTTACTGACTGACTGACTAGTGTGTACATTTGTAAACGGTTGATCAAGAGTTTACATCTGACTCGATTGATATTTTAGAGGGATTTTCACGTGGTTATGTGTAGTTAACGTAAATTTAGCTTTCAATCATCAACTTCCAGAACTGTATAACTATAAGCACCAACTTAACGCCATAGAGTGAAGTTGTACTACTGACTTTACTGAGGTCTGACTGTATTTAGGTGTTTCATTCAAACAATCATCATGTTGAGCGATATTGCTTTCCCGTAACGGAAAAAAGTGTTGGTAAAAAGATCGAATAAAAAATAGCACACCTCCCTTTGCCTCACTGATTTTTATCGCTATAACCTTGTAAGTATTGTGCGTTAACATATCGAAAACCGTTTCTAAAAAGCCAGTTCTCGACCAGTCTTAATCAGTTGTCTTTTGACACTTGTGTTCACACTTCTGAGCATCTCATAGAGAAGTATCTTTCCGTGGTATTTGCAACCACTTGCGCATCATAAAAAGTACTCGAGAACAGCTTGTTGATAAACAAACTTTTTGTTTGATCGTGGCCGGCGCTAGTATCATTAATTCCTTGTCAATGAGTTACTGAAAGTTGAATGTATGAATCCCTGTTGTGCTCGGCGAATGAGTTGTATCGTTATTAATAATGTCTTGGAAATTTTAAGGGTGTGTTTACGTTAATTAATTACCAATTGAAGCTGTAAATTCTTACACATGTGGTTATAAAATAATAGTTTTTAGATAATTGTTTTTTCAAGTCAACTATATCAAGCTTCCTCTGTCATAGATATCTACTCTCTTCAGGGATAATCCTCGTCATCATATTTGGGTCTGTTCTGGATAGCATTTAAAGGTCCAAATTGATACAGGTGGTTTTTTGTGACCAGTTCCCGAGCTTTTGATCTAAAAGTCTAATTTACAATGCATCGCAAGCAACATCAGGTGATACAGTCTCATCGTATATAATGACCAAGATAGATTCGTATGCTATTTCATTCCCATAGGTTTCTGCGACCCATATACCCCATTGGTTTGAGGTTGGTATTTCCCAACTCCGCGTAAAGAGAGTGAATATTGAATATAGAATCATTCATTTATTGATTACTCATATGTTTATTATTTACTGTACTTGGATGTGCAGTGATTTACCCGTGACAGCGAGAACTATGATTCATTTAGCCTTAATCGATGCGGATTTTCTAATATCTGGGTTCCTTATTCCTGCCATCTAAATATTTCAACAAGTTATCTGTTTTTTTACGTCTTAAAACATCATCATGTCTATTAATCGCACAACCTATTCAGGCGCGTTTATGAAAAGTTTACGAACTTTCTCTATACAAGTTACAAAAAAGTACAATCTTAGTTGGGTGTTGACTGCCGTTGAAATTCAAGGATGTTATTTCACTAGTTGAATGTGCACAAGGACTGTAATATTGATGTTCATACCAAGACTGAAACCCAGTATCATTCGCCTCAAACCCTCTCTCAATTATCATTTAAACCATTGATTTCAAATTACCCTCCTTAATAACCGTGAATAAAAAATTACTAAGCCTTACAAGTAACTTCATTCCCGTTGTCACATGGGTTTATTGGCTTTTTTAATAACGCATTGAACAGTGAGTTCAAATCTCAGCGTCAATACCGAGTCCCAAATAATCTGAAATCTGTGTTCAATGTCTCACACCTTGTCACAATTAAAAGTTACCACATCATCAAGAGTAGTCATTTATAGATTACGATGATTGTTCGAACAAGATAGTTTTTACCTAGTTTACACCTAGTTTTTTCCTATCAATCAAAAGTAATCATCTGGAAACCTTCCTGAACCTAGGTTTATTTGTCAGTTGACGATACACTTGTCAACAAAGTGTATGTATAGTTTTACTTGGTCTCTGTCGTCACACCGTCACTGCCACTGATCTATTCAAGTCGTGATCAATTCCCCTCATATATTTACATTGTTTGATTATTGAGTTTTGTTGCTGTTTAAATCCTATCGTCCAAGTGTCAATGTATTATTCTTAGCTTATGTTTTTCTCTTATTCATCAAATATGTTTTTATTTCCGTTATTTTTGTTTATAGATTTTACTAAGTCAAAGTCATCGAATACGTGCAATGCAATTACTCAGTGAATTTCTTGACTTAGGACCATGGGCAGTAGCGCATTGTTTAACAGTTGGAATATTTCCTTACATTGTTCGTTTATTTCATTCACCAGTTTCAGAAGTGAAACCATATTTGGTATTTATTTGGGGCAAAATTATTGCCAGTGCACAAGTGAGTAAAGTATTGTTTTTTCTTTGTTTAGTTAATCAAGGCAGTTTGAAAATGATGAAAAAGATTTTATGTAGCTGTAATGAATGTTTTTCAGAAATTGTTACATTCCATTAGAGAGGTTCGTTGTTTTCAAAAAATATCTTCGTTAAGTTTTCAAGCCACGCGTATACAACCACTGTCAAAGATGTCCTATTCTCTCTGTTTTCTCGCGGTGGGGGGTGTTTTACGAAATTGAGAGGACGAAAAAACTATCATTAAC
Source organism: Schistosoma intercalatum (assembly GCA_944470365.2). Lineage (NCBI taxonomy): Eukaryota > Metazoa > Platyhelminthes > Trematoda > Strigeidida > Schistosomatidae > Schistosoma > Schistosoma intercalatum. The sequence goes on along the minus strand of OX103728.1, from coordinate 1,184,920 downwards.
GTTTCACCATTTCGTCAATTATAATTTGTATTTCAAATGGATAATCAGTCGTTGAGGTAAACATGATCGGTAAAATTTTACTCAAGAGACACGAGCCAATCAGCATCGAGAACGCGACTATAGGGGTTTGCCATGCCATGCATAATGAACAATAGAAATACTTTCCTATATTTCTGAAAGTGTAATAAACGATAGCGGAAAAATTATTTCGTTTTTGCACCCGTATAGTTATAAGTGACAGTACTGAACGTATCAAATGCTTAACTGTCTCTGTAGGTTGTTTGTATGGGGTAAACCTAAAGACGGTGGCAGTAAATTGTATGGGTGAACTAATCAAATAGAGTCCCCTGTATTTTCAAGCTAAATTCATTCATCACTACACGTTGTTGTGCAGTCCTAAACATCATCCATAAGATTCCAACAACTGACACAAATGAATTTAAATGATTATTTAAATTATCATTTCTTACTTACCCCTGGTGTAACCCTTGTGGAGAAGCATAGAACATCCTTATCTTTTACCTGGCCTTATGACCGAAAATAACCGTAGAAGAGTTGCAGAGGCGGTTATTATCATTTTTACTGTTCATTATTTCGATTTCTGTATTTAATTATTCATTTATCTGGTTGTACTGACGTGATACCGTAACTTGAACCAGCAAACATTTGTGTCAGGTTGTTTTTATTTATTATTTATCTTAACACATAGATATTGGTACAAGGAGGCACCAAAGACATATGCGCCACATAAACTCATTTGATATGTGTGAGGGCTGTGGTACTGCTCGGGTGCCCAAGCCGAAGCAAGTGGTTTTCTTAGAGGGACACACTCGGAGCCTTGGACCTGAAAGTCTGATCCACAAGGCAGTGGAGCACCGTAAGGAGATGCAGTCCTATGGTAGCCGGTGACCAACAATTGGTTCATACACCATTTATTCCTTCAGTATACTGGAGCCTATGTACACCATTGGTTTGGGATGAGAGTTTTACAACTCCCTAGGTGGACTCCATGTTCACCAACCCGGTTAAAGTGCCGGACATTCTATTTTCGTCCTCTCAATTTCGTAAACAATAATGCCACGAGAAGGCAATGAGTAGGACTTTCCTGGCAGAGGCTTTATACGCGTGTCCATGTGAGAACATTTCGAGAGGGTGAGCGGACTTTCCCCACCCTGTGCTGTACCAGGGCATTTGGGGAATTTGTACTTTACTTATGACTGAATTCATTTTCGTTTCACTCAGTGGGTTGACTAATTTTAAAATTTAATGCAGTTTTAATAATCAGTTTAGTACAAATAGGGCATCAAGAAATTATTCACCACGTAATATTAAGAAGAGATGTGATGCATCTAAATTCAGTAATTATTCATGAATATGATTAGTATTTCAGAAGGGAAGGAATGTCTGCCCAAAATGAAGTATGGCATATTCATTCTAGTTGATCAATTTAATAAAGAAGCTATATTAGCATTACCATTGATCCCTATACCTAGTTATGCGTCTGAACAACTCAAGACACTAAGTTGAATGACCTATGTGACAATAATTGAGAAGTCTCCTTTTATCTGTCTAGTCAGTCAGTTAGTTATCATTAACATAGAGCCTAGTATGGATGTGCATTGATCACACTACATTAGCACATGACGAGATTAAATCAACAAAATGATAAGCAAAATAATCGAAATAATTGTAATAGGAATGATATGAGAGACATTGGACATGGAGAATATGGTTTGAGAACACCGAGTAGAAAGATATATACGAAGTAACACTGGAACTCAAGAGCGAAAGGAAGATAAAGGACAAATGCACACATACTATCGTGAACGATTTCGAACTATGACACTTATGGTTTCCAAACAGTGATTACCGTCATCGCGTAGACCTCAAGCTATGGTTACCAGTAGGACTTAAACCGAGAAACAATGATTTCAGCGATTGGTGTGAGGTTCACGAATAGCTACCATCCTTCCTTTAACCATTTCCAACGCCAGATGGTGTTCCGTGTCGAGTGATGTGGTGGTTGATCATACGTAGTACTTGCCAATCATTTTAGTCGGTGAAAATTCTTAAGCTTATCATCAATCGACTTGGTACCTTACATCGGTAAAGGCGAGAGCTGGCAAAACAAGGACAGTATTTCTACAGTTGGATAACATATGGAACTCAAAACAGCGGTAAGCTTACATTAGAGTGAGAATCTTCAATACGAGCGTCATGACGGTTCTACTGTACAAAGCTGAAACTTGAGAACTACTACAACTGTCAGCAAAAAGGCACATGTATTTATAAACAGTTATCTACACAAGATACTGAATGTCAGTCGAACGGACAGCATCAACAACAGACTACTATGGGCGAGAACAAACCAGCTTCTGTCTGAAGAGGGAATTAGGAAAAGACTGAAAGTGGATAGAACATACATTGCGGAAATCACCAAACGGCATCACGAAGCAAGTACTAACTTAGAATGCTGAATGGAAACATAAAAGAGAAAGATCAAGGCACACACTGAACCGGGAATTAAAGACAGACATCAAAAGCATGAATGGCAACAGGAAAGAATCGCCTCGGACAGAGTTGGATGGAGAATGGTGGTGAGCACCCTTTGCTCCTCCATGAGGGGTAACAGGCGTAACTAAGTAAGTACTTTACATCTGTATTCACGTGTTCTCTCCATGTTTGTGTAATGTTTTTCTCTTTTCAATATTTCTTCATTTTCCTAGACTGAATTCGGTCGAAATGATTCAGTTCGTGATTTCGGTTATAAATATTTCATAGCTTGTTTAAGTGATACTGAAAATCTTTCGGTAAGTCATGTTCGTCTGTTCATATTTGTTTTACATTGATCAAATAACGCTGAATTCCATTATAATTGAGTTGAATTTATCACTCCACTCTTTCCTTTGTTTCTGTTATCTGTAGAGTCTGTGGAGCCAATCAATCTCCGCGTTCCACAGTTATGCTTTTATCATACACCTTGTCATACATTGTGTTGAATAAAGCAGATGTGTTAATGTATGTATTGTTGTGCGCGTAACACCTAAAGCTATTTTCCTTTTCGTTTAGTAAATGAGTGTTGTATATTCACCTAAGATTTCATTTTAAGCCTCAGGAGTTGTACTAAACTGTCTACTATAAAAACACTGGATGGAAAACACAAATATTGTAAAGGAATAGGGTTCTAGAAGGGGTTTTGTGGAGATTGTAGTAATTTTAATAGTTGAGATCATGAGTCCATTGAAGCTAGATCACTATGAGAAACCTAGAAACACTAGACGGCCGTTTCGTTCTATTGTGGGACTCCTCAGCAGTGCGCGTCCACGAACCCGCCAAGCGAGATTTGAACCCAGGATCTATCAGGCTCTCGCGCAAGCGCTTAACCACTAGGCCACTGAGCCTTAAGGATGTATATCCTGGAGCTCAAGTGAGTAGCAGTGATCAGTCGAGATAGTAACTCACTGATGACAATGGTGGATGTGTCGCTCAATTTCGTGGATTAGTTGAATTGACATTAACACTGTTGGATGCCGACCGCCTTAGTGGTTTGGAGATTAATCGTTCTCACGCGAGACTGATAAGTCCTGGGTTTGAATCCCGCCTGTCGGTACGGTGGATGCGCACTGTTAAGGAGTCCCACAATAGGACGAGTCGGCCGTCTATTGCTTCCAGGTTTCCCATGGTGGTCTAGCTTCAATTGACTAATGATCTCAACTATTGGAATAGGGTTCCGAAAATGAAATCTCCAGTGAAATTTCCACGCTAATATCCTGCAATCATTCAATAAATAAACGGGAAAATGTCCGACAGTGCTGTTCACAACATCGTTATTGAACACTGAAGTCTTTACTGATTATTTCAGGGTTAGAATCTATCATCCGTTTCGTGTCACAGTGATTAGCCAGTATTATACTAGTCGACTGATCAAAATGTTTCACGGTTCCATCTCATGTTTGTACATAATGAATAGATGAGGTATCTATGTTGTTGCTATTGTTTCCTAAACTGAACATCACTCAACTCTACTATTTGTAGTGTTTACTAAATATGTATAAGATCATTAGATCTGGTCCTCTTTCAAAATCGCTTTTTTTTTTAAAAAAAAGATAGAAACTAAATTGTTTGCTTCACTTTGTCCAATCTGTACACACTGTGCACAGTTCTTTTTCATCTATGTAAGAAACGCTTTGTTTTTTTATTTATTTATCGACTTCGTCGGTGTTTTAATGAAATAATCAAGTTTAAATGATTAGTGTATTTGACTATTAACTAAGTTTTCACTCTATTAGATCGAATTCAGTCTAGACAACAATCAAATGATAGTATCATTAAGTATTATATAGTTACTATGTAAGCTTGCTATTCGATGTAAAATTCATCCGAGCTGGTTTAGAAAAAATTTTTTACATCTCATTCATATCCATTTGAATTATTCTTCAAAATAAAATGAATTAAGACTAGGAAAGTGGATAAGATCAATTTATTTTTGTTCATTGTTCCTGATAGCTTCTTGGAAGTGCCCGTGTTCCTTCATGATATTAGCTTATTATGACTACCACTTTAGAATCCATGGTATGTAGACTTTCAAATAAAATATTATCAAAAATTGGTTTCATTGTTTGGTCACTCCATGCGGCAATGAAATTCTGATCTGATTGTTTCTCTTAGGATTTGTTCTTGCAGTGTTTCAACCATTTGAAGTTGATGAAGCCTTAGGTCTATACGTTTATCTGGATTAGAATCCGCTTATCGAGGCTTACGAATCCACTACGTGAATGTGATTGTATGGGGAAATCGTCGGAACCTCCTGGTCGTGGCTTGCGGGCGTCACATATAAGTTTTCACTCATGCATCCATTGAGATACACATAGTTATACATACCATGTGAGCAAACATCCGCTACATGAACACCGGTAACACTAGTTTTTACTCATACATTTCATAGCATACATATAGGTATATTCACTTACGTGGGAGAGTAGATGGTCTCCACTTCCTTTGAACGTATGTGCTACAATTGACTCTCTCATGCATTACATCCATACCACCAGTACAAAGACTTTGATCCATGCACTTTATGACATAAATATAAGCACAAGCACTCTCTGAGGAGGGTTGGTAGTCACCTCTCCCTAGTATTTGCTGGTATATCTTTTTATTATGACTTCAATCTGATGGTTTAGGGGGTTGATTTTGTTAGACATACGACAGATATTTCTTTAGTTTACGTTACTTGTGCGAGCCCAGCGCATAACTTTTGCATATACTTAAATACGAAACTAAACAAGTCGAGATCCATGCGATTCGTACACATAAGTATACACATCGGACAGCTCGTCGCAGTCTTCTCAAGTCTCGAAGAGTGAACTGCGAGTAATCCAAGTACAGAATAGGAGTGGTCTGATCTCTTCATTGTTTATTCTTAAGTTTTTTTAACACCGTGAGGCCTATTCATAATATGGCGTTATCTTTTTTTCCCCATTACTCTCTATACCCTAACCTATTTTTCATTTCTATGCATTATTTTAACCAACTCACAGCCTCTTACTAGAACAATCACAGCGTTTGCATTAGCTAAAATGTTGGAAAAAGATGAATCTGAAGAGGTTAGTACAAGGACGTCATATTTTGGTTTTTTTACATATATATAATAATATTTTACATTTATGTGGATGAGATGGTACGCGCTTTTATACAAATATCTGTTGTTGTGACTATATCTGGCGCATTGAATTCCTATGATATTGATATTTTAGCTTGATTCCTTAAACGTGCACAATTGAACTCTCGAAAGAGGAAAAGTTTTTCATTTCAAGTTTAATTCATGTAGACAGAAAGTTGTTGGGATACTCAGAAGAATATCCCAGAAACAATTATCCGGTTAAGTCTAACGCTACCCTTGAACGTTAAATGGTGTCATTTCCCTATTGGTCGTTTCCCTACTGATCAATATTTATTTCGCGTGTCATTTTCCTATTGGTCAATATTATTTAACGTGTCATCTTTCTGTTGGTCAATATGTATAGTAATCCTAACTGTATAAATATGCATTTGTTTGTAAGTCATTATTCTGCTGCTCCTGACCCCATAAACGATTTTTCATCTACGGTTCGTGTTCTGATATATTGGAGATTGGGAACAGTATTGGGGTCGAACTGGGATATCTGAAGCTTGTCAATTGGTAGAATTTAGAGTAGCCAACTCGCGATTCACAATAAATTTGGCGACGGAGATTTAGCAACAAGTTTGTGATTAACTATGGATCCATCCAAATTAGAAAAATTGTTCGAACAGCAGCTGAAGCTGATGGAGATGATTACTCACACGCACATATATTCTCGAGTCCCAACTGCACCGACAGTTCCTGAATCCGTTGATGGTATTACCAGTGGTATTTCAGAATTTCTTTATGATCCTGATGCCAACATTACATTTGATACCTGGTTCAGACGTTATGAAGACCTTTTCAAAGTTGACTTTGCTGAAAGAGATGATTCGTGGAAGGTGCGTCTTCTTCTCCGTAAACTTGGTCCATCCGAGCTGGATAAGTATTGCAATTTCATTCTACCGCAGAACCCACGCGACCGTTCATTCGACGCCACTATTCAGTCCCTTAGCCAACTTTTTGGTGATCATCACTCACTCTTCAGTACTCGATATCGCTGCTTAAAACTGGTCATGAATGAATCTGATGACTTCCTGACCCACGTCGGCGTTGTTAACCGTGAGTGCGAACGGTTCAATCTCAGATCCCTCACTGAAGACCAATTCAAATCCCTAGTACTCATATGCAGTCTTCAGTCACCCAAATTCTCCGACATCAGAACTCGGTTGCTCAACCGCCTTGAACAAGATCCAACACACACTTAATGCGATCATAGACGAATACCAGCGTATCATCAATCTTCCGCCGTGACACCACTTTGGTTCAATCTGGGTGCCAGGGTGGTTCCGAAGTTCATGCTGTTCAGCACCAAAAAAATCTTCGAGATCGACAAACTCGAGTTCTTCGAACGCCAGCGCTGTTTCTATCTCTAATCACTCTAAACCGGCTCAGAAGAAGCCCCCCTCGCCATGTTGGCACTGTGGAGCCTGGCATTATGTGAAGTTCTGTCCATTCAAACAGCATGTGTGCGATCGCTGTCAGAAAGTTGGTCACAAAAGCGGCTTTTGCAAATCCAACCGATTCAATAACCGTCGAAATGCACAGACGCAGAGTCGTTTTCACAAAAAGCCGATTACCTCATCAAGGAGTTTAGCAGCAGTCTTCCATACTCATGCCGCGACTCGACGCAAATTTCTGACCCTCTCAATCAATGGTCAGCCTGTTCGTTTGCAGTTGGACACTACATCAGATATCACCATTCTGTCGAAAAAGACTTGGCGAATCTTGGGTCAACCTCCCATCAAACCATCCTCTCAAACAGCCGTCAGTGCTTGTGGGGGTCATCTCCGCCTTCATGGTGAACTCTGTTGCTGTATTTCATTCAGAGGTACAACCTTCAATGGGACATGCTACATCACCAATTCTCCGCTCAACCTTTTAGGTTTAGATTGGTTCGAAGAACTTGGTCTCGCTGATCTTCCTATTAGCGCTATCTGCAATCAAGTCCAAACTACTGCTTCTACACAACAGCATGCTGAAGACGTTCGAAAACGATTTATTGAATTATTTTAGCCTGGTCTCGGACTTTGTTCCACAACTGAAGCTGTTTTAAAACTGCAGCCAGAAGCTACGCCAGTTTTTCGCCCAAAGCGTCCAGTCCCATACGCATCTTTACCTCTGGTTGACGCTGAACTTCAACGTTTGGAAACTGAAGGTGTCCTAGTACCTGTTTCTTATTCATCATGGGCTGCACCAATTGTGGTTGTAAAAAAATTTAATGGCTCCATACGCATCTGTGCAGACTTTTCTACAGGACTCAACGCGGCTCTACAACAGCATCACTATCCGCTGCCGATCCCAGATGACTTATTTACTATTTTAAATGGTGGTACCTATTTCGCTAAGCTGGATCTGGCAGATGCTTACCTTCAAATTCCAGTCGCTCTAGAATCCAGAGAGTTGTTGACAATCAACACTCACCGAGGACTTTTTCAGTATACCCGGTTACCCTTCGAATCAAAACTGCTTCAGCGATCTTCCAGCAGATCATGGACACTATTCTGGCAGATGTTCCTGGTGTTGCTACATACCTTGACTATGTGCTCATTGTCGGCTCAACTGTTGATGAATTACATACCAGAACTCACTTAGTTCTGCAACGCCTCCAGGATAATGGTTTTCGCCTTCGCCCAGAAAAATGCCAATTCTTCTTACGTTTCGTTAAGTACCTGGAGTTTATCTTTGATGCTTCCGGACGACACCCTGATCCTCAAAATGCTTACGCAATCAAACAAATGCCTGCTTCCACTGGTGTCTCCTCACTCCGATCATTTTCGGGGATGATTAGCCACTATTCAGCATTTCTTTCGTCACTGCATGACGTACGATATCCATTAAATCGTCTGCTAGAAAAGAATGCTACTTGGAATTGGTCAATGCAATGTGAGTCAGCCTTTTCAAAACTTAAAGGAAGCGTTAGCCCTGATTTTTGCTGTCCGGCGATTCCACAAATTCATTTATGTGCACCGTTTAACCTTGCTCACAGACCACTAGCCGTTGTTATCAATCTTTGGATCAAAGAAATGCATTCCTGCCCATTCTGCTAATCGTCTTAAACATTGGGCGTTGGCGTTATTGGGGTACGACTTCGACATCCAGTATCGACGTTCCGAAGATTTTGGTCAAGCGGATGCACTGTCCAGACTTATCAGTAACCATTCTACCACTGATGAGGACACACTCATAGCCACAGTATCAACCGAAGAGGATTCCGGTGCTACACTATTGGCGAATGCCGTTCGAGCAATGCCTGTTACCGCTGAAGATGTTCGGGAAGCTACCAGAGAAGACCCGATTATCCAAGAAGCGATCACCTATGTTCAGAGCAGATGGCCAGTTAAGCAGCTGAGTGGTGATATGCAACAATTAGCGAATCGTCGCAGCGCTCTCTGTATTGTTAACGATTGTCTGATGTTCGGTGATCGCGTAGTAATTCCAACAACCCTACGTTCCAAAGTCCTACGCCAATTCCACTCTGGACACCCAGGGATAAACCGTATGAAATCTATCGCTCGAAGCTATGCATATTGGCCAAATATGGACAAGCAGATTGTCGACTTCGTCAAAAGATGTTCACATTGCCAAAAAGCTGCGAAAAATCCTCCTAAGTTGCCTCCAGTGCCCTGGCCGAAGTCAGAAAAACCCTGGTCGCGAGTGCATATTGACTTCACCGGACCCCTAGATGGTACCACATATCTGATACTGGTTGACTCATACTCCAAATGGCCAGAGATATTGCCGATTGCGCCACCCTCTACAACTCGAACCATCAAACTCCTTAATCGGATCTTCGCTCAGCATGGTCTTCCAGAAACAATAGTAACAGACAATGGTTCACAATTCACATCTAGCCAATTCCGAGAATTTTGCCTGCAAAATTCGATCAACCATGTTCGTTCTCCGCCATATCACCCGCAATCTAATGGACAAGCTGAAAGGTTCGTTGATACATTTAAACGAGCCATGCTTAAAGCACGAGGGGAGGGGACCACAGAAGATATCATAGAACGATTTCTAGTTGCGTACCGGACGACCCCGCATGACTTATTGCCAAACTCCAAATCCCCTGCTGAGATGCTTATGGGGCGAAAGCTACGGACAGTTCATGGTGCGATGAAACCCAAGAAAGTGGCCCAGCAAAGCCCCCAGATGAAGAATACTCGAATTCCCTACGAAGTTGGTACAAAAGTGTATGCGCGAGATTATAGACATGGATGCGATAGATGGGTAGAGGGTGAAATCACACAAAAACATGGGAACGTCATGTATGATGTCAAGGTGAACCAAGAAATCTGGACCAGGCACCACAATCAACTCAGGTCAAGGGAAGCGAAGGAGGAAGAAGCAATTACAAAACATGTCCCACTCGACTTGCTGTTGGACACGTTTCAACTTCCGCCAATACCTCCAACAGAGACGACTAAGTCATCTACTGAAGTAGAACATCATTCTGGTTCTGTGTGGTTGCCTCGGAGGTCGGATCGCAAAAGAAGACACCTAAAGAAACTTCAAGTAAACCCTCGGTTACGTCGCTATTAACTTCTCCAAAGGGGAGGTGTTGGGATACTCAGAAGAATATCCCAGAAACAATTATCCGGTTAAGTCTAACGCTACCCTTGAACGTTAAATGGTGTCATTTCCCTATTGGTCGTTTCCCTACTGATCAATATTTATTTCGCGTGTCATTTTCCTATTGGTCAATATTATTTAACGTGTCATCTTTCTGTTGGTCAATATGTATAGTAATCCTAACTGTATAAATATGCATTTGTTTGTAAGTCATTATTCTGCTGCTCCTGACCCCATAAACGATTTTTCATCTACGGTTCGTGTTCTGATATATTGGAGATTGGGAACAGTATTGGGGTCGAACTGGGATATCTGAAGCTTGTCAATTGGTAGAATTTAGAGTAGCCAACTCGCGATTCACAATAAAAGTAAAACCAAGATACACTATCAGTTCATGAAATCATTCATTATTGATCTGATCCATATGACTAGATTTAAACTACTTGGTTAGGGTCTAAATCATAAAGGCTATCAGTGGTTGAAGACATTGATTGACACTAATCATAATTATTCTCAATAACTCCAATACGTTCAGCTTATTTCCATTCTTTGATCTTGAGTTTTGAACTATTTGAGAATCGTTAAAAGACTATACATTTGATCAATATTAGACCATCATGGGAAACTTGTAAGCACTGAATGGCTCGGTTCATGATCTCAATAAGAAAACTCAACAATCTTCAAAACCCTATAGTGATAATTATACATCCCTTATTCTTTTCAGTCTCATTGACCGATATATATATATATACGCGAAACTGAAGGCCCTGGGTTCAAATCCCACGAGCGGGATCGTAGATGCGCACTGCTGAGAAGTCTCACAATAGGACGAAACGGCCATCTAGGTTTTCAATGGTGGTTTAAAATCAATTAGTTCATGATCTCAATCAAAAATATATTTGTATTTGTATTGAAAAATTGTTTCCACAAATTGTCTATTTTCTTTAACTTATTTCTTCATTTTGTATGATTTGTAGCCTGATCCATTTTTTCAAGATGTTTATTTAAAACAAAATTTTTTACCAATTGTACAAACACAATTATTTGATAATACTCCAACAGAAAATGAAGAAATGCTTATACGTATGAGATTATGGCTTATTCTTGCATTAGCTAAAGTAAGTTATTCTATTAATAATAATAATAATAATAATAATAATAATAATACCAATAATAATAATACTAATAATAATAATAATAATAATAATAATAATACCAATAATAATAATACTAATAATAATAATAATAATAATAATAATAATAATAATAATAAGCTTTATTCAATATTATATTATTGGTACAATATAGAATTCTCAGCGCAAAGTATTTCAACAAGTTTCCGTTTCTTTCTTCTTGGTCGGTCCTGGCGATAAATATTGAGGGATCGCCAGTTAGATGTTAGCAGTTCACTAAATGAACATCTGAATAGTGTGCATTCTTGTCGTTGTATATTGCCAGCAACCACATTGTCTCTTATTGAGTTTTTTTGTAACTTTGACTACGAAAGATTGTACACTTTTCAGAAACGCAGCAGAATAGGTTATGCGATAAAGAGACATAATGATATATTAAAACAAGCAAAAATAGATAACTTGTTGAAATATCTAGATGACAGGAACAGGTAGCCCAGATGCTCAAGCAGACCGCTCTTATTTATTGATTTATTCTATGCTGATCACAATGGTTATACAGTTAGTATTTACTGTTTATTATCATCTCTTCTTTGGTAATATCATCTGAATAATACCACTGCTACTTGTTAACTTACTCACTTACTTACGCCTGTTACTCCCAATGGAGCATAGACTGTCGACCAGCATTCTCCAACCCACTCTGTCCTGGGCCTTCTTTTCTAGCCCTATTCAATTCTTGTTCATTCTTCTCATGTCTATCTCCATTTCTCGGCGTAATGTGTTCTTTGGTCTTCCTCTTTTCCTTTGACCTTCAGGATTCCAAGTGAAGGCTCATCTTGTGATGCAGTTGGGTGCTTCCTCAATGTGTGTCCTATCCTTTTCCAGCACTTCTTACTGATTTCTTCCTCCACTGGAATCTATTTTGTTCTCTCTCAGAGTAGGTTGTTGCTAATAGTGTCTCGCCAACGAATCCGAAGTATTTTACGTAGATAACTGTTAATAAACACCTGTATATTCTGGATGATGGCTTTCGTAGTTCTGAAAGTTTCCGCCCCATACAGTAGAACAGTCTTGACATTTGTATTGAAAATCCTGCCATTGGTTTTGGTTGACAGTTGTTTTGAGTTCCAGATGTTCTTCATTTGTACATATGCTGCTCTTGCTTTGTTGATTCGCGCCTTCACATCTGCATCAGATCCACCCTGTTCATCAATGATGCTGCCCAAATATGTAAAGGTTTTTACATCTTCCAAATCTTCTCCGTCAATTGTGATTGGATTGGTGCATGCTGTGTTGTATCGGAGAGCCTTGCTTTTCCCTTTGTGTGTGTTGAGACCTACTGCTGCTGAGGCTGCTGCTGCACTAGTCGTCTTCCCCTGCATTTGTTGTTGCGTTTGGGATAGAAGGGCCAGATCATCTGCGAAGTCTAGATCGTCCAACTGCATCCTAGATGTCCACTGTATCCCGTGTTGCCCTTCAGATGTTGACGTCTTCATAATCCAGTCGATCAACAGGAGAAAGAGAAAGGGTGAGAGTAAGTAACTTTGCCTGACACCGATCTTTACTTCGAACCACTTTGTCAACTATCCTCTATTCAGTCGTTATCAGTGATCGAAAGATGATCATTATAGAATCATTGAAAGTTGATCCTAGTCGTTGTATCAGTTCATTGATTGTTTTTCTTCTCTTTGAACTCTGATTTAGTAATTTTTAATGCTGTGAATTCATCCTTTCATTTCAGAGGTTTTTTTTAAAAGTTGTAGCATGTCTTTTGAGATTTGTTTAGTTTACAGTTTGTATTCGTCACAGATCGGTACCGTTGGAAAATCTTTTTTTGTCTTAGTACGAGGCTCCTCAACATTATGTGTGTACAAGTCTTCCATATTCGTTCATTCTTTGTTTATAACTGATTTATTGACTGACTTTAACGTTTGATTTCAATGATGCCCGTAGACAGAGAACTATTATAGTTTGTAGTTTAAATATATCAATTACTAACTTGATACTTATCAAAATCGTCATATTGTGTATGTGGTGTCCTATTTACTGTAAACTTATCAATTTTAACGGTCCTGGGTTCAAGTCTTATGTGAGGGCTCGTGGACTAGAGAGAGTTCAATAAGACATAGTTGACGTTCAAGTCTATAAACATTCTCGATTTTCTGTACATAAAGTAAATGCGAAATATTGCTGTTGTTTTCACTTTACTCATTTTATCTCCTGTTCGAGTTGACACGTAGAAGTAGTCTTGGGTTATAAGAAACGACTGGGAAGGCATTAATAATCGATCTGTTAATAGATCTACCATGTTTATAGAGTCGGTTCGATCACTGAAATGTGACCAACACCATGTTTGCCTGATCTTTTAGCGATATGCGATCAAGTTGCACTATGACCACTAGTCTTAGTGAATTGAACTCATTTTCAACATATTCTGAAGTTCGGTGGTCGGAGGTAGTCGGATGGAAAGTTTCAGTCAGTCAGAGGAGGAGGAATGATAGGAATTGGAGAGGGAGGTTGATTATGAAAGTTTGCTTGACCTAGTTTTCGTGTCCGTAAGTAGTGATCAGTTAGAAGTCGTCGAAAAGTTTGTGCACTTCAGAAGCTACATAAGTGGTCGTGGCGGTGTGAGATATGAGATCAGTTCACGTATAATGAAGCTTATGCCAGTGTGGGCCATCTTGCCCCCAAATGCCCTGGTACGGCCGAGAGTGGGGAGAGTCCGCTCTCCCTCTCGAAATGCTCTGACACGGCCACGCGTATAAAGCCTCTGTCAGGGAAGTCCCACTCAGTGCCTTCTCGTGGCGGGGGTGTTGTTTACGAAAACGAGAGGACTAAAAGCGAACGTCCGGCGCTTTAACCAGATTCCAAACCAATGGTATACATGGGCTCCAGTATCCTGCTGGAACAAATAGCGTATGAACCAATTTTCGGTCACCGGCTACCATGGGACTGCATCTCCTCACGATGCTCCACTGCCTTGTTGATCAGAGCTTCATGTCGAAGGCTCCGGATATGGCCCCCTAAGAAAACCACTTGCTTCGGTTAGGGCACCCGAGCAGTATCACATCCCTCACACAAATCTCATTCGATTTGTATGGCGCATATGTCTTTGGTGCTTCCTTGTACCAATATTTGTGTTAAAATAAATAAATGGGCCATCTTTGGTGCCTTCGTGATTTTAGTCTGGTTGCAAAAGGTCGGATCTACAATGCATCAGTGCTAGCAGTTTTGCTCTGTACTCGTGAAACCTGGTCTCTCCAAGGTGAGAATGTTAAAGGGATCTCTGTGTTTCGTCTTCGTTGTCTCTGGAGGATCGCTGACATCTAGTGGCGAAACTATTTTTGTAATACAGAGGTTCATTATCATGTGTTCAGACACAGCGACAATAATTAATTTGATTTTACCAACTTGAAACCCTGATTTCGGTTGCTCGAAACTGTTCTACGAATGGCGTTTCTACAAACTTCTTAGGGTGCATTATTTTCCGACTCTGGGACTACTGCCGGGAATGGTAAAGCGGTCAGTTTATGACACGGTGCCATCGTATAGAACATCGCCCCCTGAATGCCCTGGTACAGCCGAGAGTGGGGAGAGTCCGCTCTCCCTCTCGAAATACTCTCACACGGCCACGCGTATACAGCCTCTGCCAGGGAAGTCCTACTTATTGCCTTCTCGTGGCGGGGGTGTTGTCTACGAAAATGAGAGGACGAAAAGCGAATGTCCGGCGCTTTAACCGGATTCCAAATCAATGGTGCACATGGGCTCCAGTATCCTGCGGGAACGAATGGCGTATGAACCAATCGTTGGTCACCGGCTACCATGGGACTGCATCTCCTTACGATGCTCCACTGCCTTGTGGGTTCGACCTTTAGGTCAAAGGCTCGGGGAGTGGCCCCCTAAGGAAACCACCTGCTTCGGTTTGGGCACCCGGGCAGTATCACAGCCCACACACAAATGATGAACTCTTTATGTCTATGGAAATTACTTTTGTCGCTTTGAAAAACAATCAATCGATTCAAATTATGATCACTACAATTATTGTCATTATTAATACTAATATTATTATTACTACTATTATTGTCATTATTGTTATTATCATCATTATTATTATTATTTTCCACATTATTCACCTTCTTTTATACTTATACAGCGGCTCGTCTTTGGTGGAATTCCGACTGTATCTAAACGTTCTCGAGTCACTGTCCGGTTGAAAATTGTATGTTACCACCGAATACGAGGACTGAAGCAGATTTTCTGAAACCACGTGCATCATTCAAACTGGCTGCCTTCAACGTTCGCACATTTATGCAGGTCGGACAACAGATAGGGCTGGCTATGTCTTTGGAAAGTCTTAATATCGACGTGTGTTGTCTATCCGAGACCCGTATTCAAGACTCTGGCGAAGTACTACAAATTCGATCTCCATCTGTCGCTTCGAAAAGCTTGTTTTACGTGCGCTTATCCGGGGACCCTGTGGCATCTTCGTCTGGTCTTGCTGGGGTTGGTGTCGCACTAAGCGCTAGAGCTGAGGCAGCACTAGTCGATTGGATCCCCATTAACAGTCGGTTATGTGCTGTTAGATTAGAAAGTTCCATCAAAGTGAGAAGAAATCGGCGTGAGAAACGATGTCTTTTCGTCATCTCCGCCTATGCTCCGACAGATTGCAGCCCGGATGCAATCAAGGATGAGTTTTACCACCAGTTATCTGTTCTTCTGCAGAAAGTGCGTTCGACAGATATTGTAGTACTAGCCGGAGACTTGAATGCTCAGGTCGGGCGTCTAGGCACAGAAGAGAGTCGTTTAGGTGGCCGATGAGGACTCGTTGGTCGCAGGTCAGATAACGGGGACCGTCTACTGCAACTTTGCACAGACCACAACCTGTTTCTGGCTAGCACTAACTTTCGGCACAGTCATCGCCGATGTGCCACCTGGCGTCCTCCCTCTGCATCTCAAGCCTGGACTCAGATTGATCACATCGCGATCAGCTACCGCTGGCGTGGTTGTGTACAAGACTGCCGCTCCTTTTGGAGTACCTATCTGGACTCTGACCATGCCTTGGTCTGCGCCAATCTTGCCTTACTTTTCAGTGGACAACGAAGTGAACGCCATCAACGGATTGATGTTAGCAAGCTGGTTGCAACTTCTGTTGCTGGTAAGTATCGAACCGAGCTAGCCTCTAGGCTAGCTACCACTCCACCGAAAAGTATAGATGAGCATTGGTTGCAATTGCATGACGCCATGAAAATGGCGGGAACAGTCAGTTGTGGGTTTGCGAAACGTCCCGCTTATAAGTACTGGGTTTCTTCAGGTTCCTTACAACTCATTGAAGCCCGTCGGTCTACTCCGGGTGACCGTGAGTTTGACCATAAACGAAGGATGTTACGTAAGGAAATTGGGCAAAGCTTGCGTAAGGACCGAGAAGCCTGGTGGTCGATGCGTGCTAATGAGCTGGAAGCAGCAGCTGCATCTGGTAACTACCGGAAGCTCTTCCAACTCATCCGAGCCACTGGCAGCAAGAAGTCTGGTGTGAGTGAAACAATCTGCGAGGATGATGGGATGCCAATCACTAACATCCATCGACGTCTTGGACGATGGGCAGAATTTTTCGAAGGGCAGTTCAACTGGCCTGCTGCTCCGGCAACATCGGTCAGACTGTCCTGCCCTCCATGGCCGGTGACGACTGATCCACCAAATGAGGAGGAAGTCCGCAAGGAACTCCAACTCTTGAAGCGTTACAAATCACCTGGCCCAGATGACTTACCTCCGGCTCTTTTTAAAGATGGTGGTGACTTTTTGACTAAGGAATTGACGACGTTGTTTACAAAGGTTTGGGAACTAGAGAGTGTACCAACGTCATGGAATGAGTCGATAGTTGTCCCTATCTTTAAAAAGGGTTCACGTCGTTCTTGTAACAACTATCGGGGGATAAGTTTACTTCCGATTGCGTTCAAGCTATTGGCTTCCGTCATTCTTCGTAGGTTGTTCAAAACCCGAGAAAGATTGACTCGCGAGTAGCAGGCTGGGTTTCGTTCTGGTCGAGGATGTATTGATCATATCTTCACCCTCCGCCAAATGTTAGAACACCGCCATACTTTTCAAAGGCCAACAATCGTAGTGTTTCTTGACATCAGGGCTGCCTTCGATTCGTTGGATAGGACTGTTCTCTGGGATTGTCTATTGAAGAAGGGTGTGCCTGAGAAGTTTATTAACATCCTAAAAGCCCTGTATAAAAACACCTCAGGCAGAGTGAGGGCATACAACCACCTCTCTCCATTGTTCCATTCGAGCAGTGGGGTTAGGCAGGGTTGCCCAATCTCACCATTCCTCTTCAACTTTGCCATCGATGACATTCTGGAAACAGCTCTGATGAATGTAAGTAATGGTGGTGTGGATCTGTTGCCTGGAGAAAGACTTCTCGACCTTGAGTATGCGGACGATATTGTCTTACTGTGCGATAATGCCCAAGGCATGCAATCTGCACTTAATCAGTTGGCAATCAGTGTCCGTAGGTATGGTATGTGCTTTGCACCTTCCAAGTGCAAAGTACTTCTACAAGACTGGCAGGATTCTAATCCTGTACTCACCCTGGACGGTGAGCAGATAGAAGTAGTTGAGAAGTTCGTGTATCTGGGTAGCATCATAAGTGCTGGTGGGGGTGTGAGTGATGAGATCAATGCACGAATAGTGAAAGCCAGAGCGGCTTATGCCAATCTGGACCATCTATGGCGCCTTCGTGATGTTAGTCTGGCCGTAAAAGGTCGGATCTACAACGCGTCGGTGAGAGCAGTTTTGCTCTATGCTTGTGAAACCTGGCCTCTCCGAGTTGAGGACGTTAGAAGACTCTCTGTGTTCGATCATCGCTGTCTCCGAAGGATTGCTGACATTCAGTGGCAACACCATGTCAGTAATGCAGAGGTTCGGCATCGTGTGTTCGGGCACAGAGATGATAACTCAATTGGTGTCACCATCTTGAAACACCGACTTCGGTGGCTTGGACGTGTTTTACGAATGTCGTCCCAGAGAATTCCACGTCGTGCATTATTTGCCGACTCTGGGACTGGTTGGAAGAAGCGGAGAAGTGGTCAGTGCATGACATGGTGTCGTGGCATGAAAGAAAGCTGCAAAGGACTGGCTTGTGTTGGTCCTTCACGACTCCCTGGCTGGGGTCCGAGAGATGGTGCTACACAGTGGCTAGAGACGTTATCAGATATGGCTCAGAATAGAAGCCAGTGGCGATCCTGCTGTAACCTTCTTTTACTTTCTTCATAAAAAGTGGTTGTGTCTCCTTTACCTGAAAGATTTCTTCTGATTGTACCTCTTCGTCATTACCCTCTTTTTCTTTTGCGTTCCTTAGTTTCTTTTTCTTTTTACTTCTCTTCGAATTCCCATTGTTTTGTGTGTCGCATATATATTGGCGCTCTCTTGCACCAATATTTATGTGTTCAAATAAATAAATAAATAAATAGAACATCTATGTACAGGACAGACTTCTGTTGTTAATCACCATTTCCATGAATTTAACACAAACAGGTTCTAAATTTTTTTAGCTTACTGGTGTGTAGTATGTGGTTTATTGTCAAGTTTATGCATTTTACTTTAAACATCGTAAGTGTAAATTTTCATTGTGTGATTATATTGTGATATCTTTCAGTCGAAATCTTGTTTCACACATAACTTATTCGTCATGTTAGAATTTTTCTAATGGATTGTTCTATTGAGATATCTTTGATATGAATGGTAGTCGTTTACTTAATGACACTTTGGTTTCATTTCTGATTACTTCACAATTTCTTAAGCTTACATTCGAGGTCGGTCAAAGTGATAGGAGTGGTTTTACTTCTTGGATTATTTATGCATCTATATGTGTAAATAATGAGTGGTCGTACACATTCACAGCAATAAACTGATCTCAGACTTTTAAATTAATTGACCACATTGATATGGTGGAACAGATGACGAAATGTACCAACTAATAAGATAGTATTTAAACCATTTGATTGTCCCCAGTGGTCTACAGGTTGTGCATTCGTTCACGTAACCCAAGGTCCCTGGTGGTGATAGATTAGCACAGCTATAGAGTTCCATACTAAGTTGGTGCAACTATCCTCTGCATCTTGGCTTCAAATTATTGTTTAACTGTGATCATCCCTTAATGTTAACTATGCAGTAAGAGAATTCACCACTAAACAGTGAAATGGACGAGAGAAATTATGCAACAAATACTGGTTACTCATAAGTAATATAGATATATAAATGAAGGAATATTTTAATCCACATACATTGGTTTGATCATTTCTTTGGTTAGGAGAATCATTCATAGTGTTTGAGTTTAAATTGTACATAAACCGATATGTACTTGGTAAGAACTGATATTAAATACGCCCGTAGCTCTTCTTTGATTGCTGCCGCTGTCAAGCTCGGGTAAAGGAGGAGTGTCAACAACCCAATCCTGTAGAAAATAACTGCTAATAAAACGCTAACCTATATATATATATAAAGAAGTTCACTCTATCTGCTCTGGAAACCACATGAAAGGATTGCTCAGGACAGGGTTAGATGAAGAATGCTGGTAGATGGCCTGTGCTCCTCCATGAGGGGTAACAGGCATAAGTAAAGTGATGTTGCATAAAAATATATCATTCATTTTCGTTAGCCTCTTGTTTGTTTGTTTTACTTTTTTATTATTTATTTATAGTTGTGGTGTAAAAATGATGAAGCTCGATGGTTTGGTATACGACATAATTTACCAGAAGTACTTCTGGCTTATTTAAATGATATTTCACCGGAGGTATGTTGTGTATTTTGTCAAGAGAGAGGAGTATTTAATTTACACCAATAAGTTAGATATATTTGTTTATGTATATTCACCAAAATACTTTAATTCATATTATAATGAGTCGATGATAAGATTTCATTTATGTTTGTGACTAAACGTTCACGTGTTGTTTTCACCTAAAACGCATTGGTTCTTGGCTTTTGTATAAGCTTACCACATTTAGATAGGGACTATTGACGTTCCATTTGAAACGATTATATTTAGTAGTTGAATTCACGAGTCAATCTAAGCATGACCACTAGTGAAAATCTGAGAGCACTGGATGGCCGTTTCGTTTAAGTATGGAACTCCTCAGCCGTGCGTATCCACAATCTTGTGCATGGGACTCTAACCCAGTACCATCGGTCTCGTGCCTAACCTGTAGATCACTGCTTCGGCATCGATTATTTATCTTGCGTAACTCTTCATCTGTTGTCTAAGGTGGACAACTGTCTCCATTCGACACGGATTGAACTTCACTGATCACGGCCTTTCACTAGAACTCCAGCAGTTCCACATTGAATCTAGTCACTCGTGAGCACGTGGTCATTACCAATTTAGGAGATTTGTGGAGATTGTAGTTCGAATCATGCGTGTGGGATTGTCTGTGGGCAATACTGAAGAGTGCCAGACTAGGACGAAACGGCCGTCCACTGTTTTCAGGTTTTCAATGGTGGTCCATCTTAAATCGACTCTTGAATCCAACTGTTAAAATACTACTTTTTCCACAAGTTCTCATACTGATTATGTTTAAGACCTAAGCTGTTGAACTTTTCAGTTCATCGATAAGGTAACGAAAGAGAATTACAGAGTTCAGTTCGGTTTTACTTTAAGTGAAACAAAATGCATTATCAAATTAAGAGTAATGCATATCCACTTTGTTTATTTTGACTGGTGCGTCCTAGCGTTTTTTCTTATTTTAACAAGATTGTTTTCCACGGAATGGGTTTGCTAATCCTATACCCATATTTTCTCCTTTATCTGAATTGGAGATTGTCAGTAATCCTGGAAGGTGGTTACATGCAGAGTTATTTTGACAGGTGGATTGTTAAAGATAAATACGTGTTATTTATCATATTCTTAAACAATCTCTCTGTCTTAATGTTTATGTGGACATTTCAGGTTCGAGCAGCTACAGTTTATGCTCTTGGCAATCTCATTGAAAATCAAACTACTGATTCATCGAAACAAAATCATGCAGATCAAGTGAGCTACATTAAAAAAAAAATTTTCTTTACGGGTTAAGTTAATTTCTTTTAGCTTAATTTAGTTTAATCACATAAGCTTTTCTTGTTCTTCTAGATAGCATAATCAGTATAGATTGATAGGGTTAAAGCTATCATGAGTTCACGTAATCTGCGAACGAGAAACAAGACTCGGTGATTGAAGACCAGTAAGCTAGCTATTGATGCGTCCCAGTCCCGCTAACTAGAGGGAAAAGTCCAAGCTTGGAATGGGGAAGTATATTCTGCAAACAGCCAAAAACGAGCGATAACAACAAACACAATTTAAAACATATATATATACAGTACAAAACCGTCGTTGGGGAGAGTTACCAAATAACATACTAAAAGTCACAACAAACCAATAGCATTTAAGATATTTCCCAATGGGAAATACGACATGAAGGTAAAAAGAGCGCCTTTGGCACGAAAATAAAGAAATTCAAATTTTCTAAATATAATTACAAAATTAGGTCCTTTCTTAAGTGAGTTCTGGGGATCTAACGTCCCCAACATAGATGTTAATAAGTAATAATCTATTTAGGTTTCTTTACACATGTTCTGTTGATTTTGATCTTGATTAGTTATAGTTGCTTCTTGTTTGAGATTAGCTATTGATTTATGAATGTCATTAAATGTTGATCCCTGACTTGTGTCTGATTTCGATTTGTTCCTAGACAGGATAGGATCATATGTGTATTCTACTGTGATTAAGAAGCTATTCAATACACTCTGGATCACAGTATTCCATCTAATGTCAGTTTTTGTTTATTCGTTTAAATGTTGTAACAGTTGATCAATTCTTACTTCTTCTTATTCTGTTCAAGTTAAGCTTTCGTAATCACATTACTTTATATTCGGTTATTCTGCGCTTTATGTGATATACTGTATTAGTAGTAGGACTAATTATTATATCCTTTCGTGTACCTGTGTGTTTCTATTCATATGACACAAGGTTTTAGTTTCTTCCACAATGTATATACAATCTTAAATCAGATTGTATGATATCTATATTGTTCCTTTTTCATATTTGTAGCTGAGCTCTTTTAGAGAACAACTGACTATCTTTATGCTATCACCTTCCTCAAATGTGTTTAAATTAATTAGTTACTCGGTACCTGTTATAGGTATGACCAATGTTTCTTATTTACTTACTTACGCCTGTTACCTCTCCTGAAGGTGAATAAACCACCCACTAACATTCTTCATCCAACTCTGTCCTTGGAAATCTTTTTCAGTTGTTTCCACTTGCTATTCATCCTTTTCATGTCTGTTTCCAATTTTCGGCCTTCCTCTTTTCCTTCCCTCTTCATGATTCCGAGTTAACACTTGCTTCGTGATGCAGTTTGGTGACTTCCTCAGTGTTATTTCCTATCCACTTTCAGAGTCTTTTCCTAATTTCCTCTTCGGCTGAAAGCTGGTTTGTTCTCACCCACAGTATTCTGTTGTTGATGCTGTCCGTTCGACTGACATATAGTATCTTGCGTTGACAACTGTTTTTAATTGTGTGTTTTTGATGATAGTTGTAGTCGTTCTCATGTTTCAGCTCCGTACATTAGGAGTGTCCTGACATTCGTATTGAAGATTCTGGATGACCAATCTTATGTTATTTCCAATTCTTGTATTTGTTCTTTATGAATTATATCGTTTAATAAAGGAGCTTTTATTGTTTTACTGAACAACTTCTTCATCGTCTACTTCATGTAGAAGTTATTCAATAAAAATGTGTCCGTTCATTCTATTGGACTTGCTTATGATGCATCGTTTTTATGCATTTTGTTGTCTTCATTTATTTTTCTCGGCTTTTCAGTCGAATTCTAATCTTGTGATTGTTTGTTCTTTCTCATATAAGTTGATAGGTTGTCCCTATTTGACATTAGCAATAGCATATCATATCATATAACCTTCATATCTCTCAAACAATAAGGACAAAGCTTAACACAATTAAAACATCTAAGCTGCAAATCTTTTCCGTCACTACCTTCGATTCCCAGATTGTGTTGAATGATTTTGATCGAACTCCTCATTTTTTTTCTTCTTCATTATTTTATAGATAAGTCATGAAATTGGTGGTCAATTAGTCAAATATTCATCACGTGATGCTTGTCCATTAGTACGTTGTATGGTTGTTGAAGCATTTCGTGGTCTAGTGAAACAATTCGAATCACAATTATGCGCTATTGGTATACAATATATCCAAGAAATATATAATAAACAATCTCAACAAAAATCACACCAAAACTCTACAAAATTATCATTACATTCAATAACATCATGCCCTGCAAAAAGACCTATGCGTCATAGTACAATAAGTAAGTGTATTTATTTATTCTTAATATAAGACCAACGATTAGTTCACACATCATTTGTTCCTTTAGGATACGGTAGCTCATGTGTATTGGTTTGGAATGAGGGTTTTCTAACTCCCCTAGGTGGACTCTCCATGTCCACCAACTCGATTAAAGCGCCAGACATTCACTTTTCGTCCTCTCAATTTCGTAAACAACAGTAATGCCACGAGAAGTTAATGAGTAGGACTTCCCTGGCAGAGGCTGTATACACGTGTCCATGTGAGAACATTTTGAGAGGGTGAGTGGACTCTCTCCACCCTGTGCCGTACCAGGGCATTTGGGGCACAATAAACATACATCATAACATTCGTTGAGAAATGATTAGAAATGAAATTGGTTACTGAATATTAACAAGTAGTATGAAACAATACACAAAAAATGAGTTGGATAAGCAAACGGTCACGTCTGTGAATGCTTGTTCATATACTTTACTTTAAATGGAGGAGCCATCAAATACTTGGTTACGGTGGAAGGTGGTTAGAGTCCTCTCTCCCTCTAAAAATGCTCTCATTTGGCCACGTGTATTCAGCCACTGGCAAAGAAGTCCTACTCACTTCCTTTCCATGGCAGAGGTTTTGTTTACGGAATTGACAGGATTATGTTTCACTTCTGCAAAGGAATTTTTTTCGATTTTTTATTCTGCTGACTGTCTTTTTTACATTACGTTATTTTTATCCGGAACATGATAGAGTTTCACCGTATGTCTTGTAATAACATCAATACAACCTACACTTTGTCGTACAATATTCCGTAAATCTTCAAACATCCTTTTTATATGTAAACTCTTCATTAGCCGTTTAAAAAATCATGTTTTTCATTAGTTTAAAAAGTGTAATTGGAAAAAGATCGTGAATTTAACAGATTTCATATACCTTCTAAAAATTTAAAAACTACACTCTAATTATGAGGACTTGTGTCACTACCTAACTGCCGAGATGGAAATGCTTGAGATGTGGGCTCGAATATGTGATTGAAAATCGAATACCTCTAAATACTTTCCCTATGTCTCCCCCCTAAATATCTTAATAGGAATAATATTCTAATGGTTTATTGTTTTCAAAAACGAAGGGATCGCTTTAAACACAACGAGTAATATTTTAACCAGACTGGTAGTATTTTGGCCCCTTAACTCCGTAAAAGAAATCTTACAAGTATAGTTTACCTCGAGTCAAACGTTTTTTATCTGTGTATGTCTGTGAAAGTTACTAATCGCAACCAACTGTCCAAACCGAAATAGAGCGATTTTAACGGCCAAAGATTCGAATTAATATCTTTTAAATGTAAAAAGTCGTTACACTTCAAACAGCAAAAAAAGACTAGAGTATTTTTAATACAGAACATAAGATACCATGGAATTTTGAAGGTAATATCGTCCGTTGATAATAACAACGTAACCACTCATCATATTAGGTGCACCTATTTCACAGTCCGTAAAAGCGAAAGGCTTGCATTTTGAATGAAAACTAAACGTCTGATTTTATGCTTTAAAATGATTTAATGTCAGATACTGAGTTTCTAATTCCGAGTATTTTTCCCATCATTAGTTTTCTGCGTATTGATCATGCTATTTGCTGTCACACTTCTTATGAAAGGCATGAAGCCAACTCTTCGGAAAAGTCATGTATTCATAATTATTATTATTGTAACAGCTAAATATTGATACAAAGGGGCACCGAATATATATATGTGGCACACAATTCACTTGATGTGTGTGTGTGTGTGCTGCGATACAGACTGGGTGCCCAGGCCGAAGTAGTTGGTTTACTTAAGAGGGGCCACGTCCGGAGCCTTTGACCTAGAGGTCTGATCCACAATGCAATGGAGAAAATATTGAGGTATGATATGTTTATACATATATAATACATATTCAAATAAGCTTCAGTTGTCTGTATTTTTACATACAATATTTAAGTTATTGAGTTTTGAAGAATATAAATTTATGTATCTATTGCGTTTTTTCGTCAAGACTATTCATCTATTCTTGTTCTCCTTGATCTTTTTTTTAAACACAGGTGTAGTTACTCCACCAGGAGGTACGGGGAACGGCGGAGGCGGAGGTCTACTCATATCTCGTCAATCAGAGTTAACTTCTAATCATATCAATTTACATAGTGGTTGGTTTTTAACAAAATCATCAAGTCGAGAAGTTGATCAACAACATAACTACAATTATTATTATTCTCATCAGAAATCTCATTTAATCAATGCACAACCACAAGCTTCGCCAATTTTGCGTAAATCTGTTTTCAATCCTGGTTCAGTGTTTTTCACTGGTTAGTTAGTTAGTATGGGTTATTTTGTTACAGATGATTGTTTGTTTTTTCTTTGTAAATAGTATTCTTAACATCTCCTTTTATGTGTTTTTTCCGCCCGATATTTTTCTACTGTAATTACTAACCACGGTTAAACTTAAAGAGATATTGTAGTGGTGATTTTCGTAAGTATAAGATTCATGGTTAAAGTTTGTGGACAGTTGATGAAGCAGATACGTTTTCTAGTACTAGAAGGTGTAACGTGATATAACATAATCAGTTTATGGTGAACAATAATTTTATGAAAGTTAGAATAGAGTAGTCGATAATAAATCGTGCTAGTTGGTATCTGTCAGCAAGATGTATGTACCTGCTATCTTCATGAAGCTGATACTCTTTCCCGGATTCAAACCTGGGTCGTCTAGTTTTAAATTACTGTACACCTTGCACGAAGCATATGTCGAGAGTTTACTACTGAATCACTTCAACTGTCGAACATTTACTCATAGTTCATGGAACGTCGAGTCATTTAGACCATTGACTAGATTACAGCTTGATCAATAGTATTCCTTTAGCTATAGTAAGTACTGGACAAACATGGTATCCGAGGTTACTTCGTGGCCAATCAGTTTAATAGGAGGGGTGTCTTATAATCCTAAAATCTACGTACCTTATTGGTTTGAAGTCAGTGTTTTCCTCATTCCCTATGTAGGCGGATCATTTTTATCCACCGATTCAGTTCAAGTGCTGGACGTTAACTTTTTACCCTTTTACTTTCGTAAAAAACACTACTGCTACATGAAAACAGTGAGTAGAATTTCACTGTCAGAGACTATCAACTCACAACCATATCAGGACATTTTGGGAAAGAGAGAGAGCAAACCATACTCACTCTTGGCCCTACCAATTCATCTAGTAAGCAGATATGGATTACAACCACATTTATCAAGCTGTATTCGTACCAGGTTGCTACGCGTTGTTGATTGTCTTTGATTTTATATAAACATATTTAATATCCAGTGCATTCATTTAGTTGACTTTTTCGTCTATAATTCTCTCATTTTCCTCTTATGTTATTTGAACAAGTGTATATTGATCGTTTTTGTAAGTAACATGTCTTTTTTTAAGCAAAAAATAGTTCCCAACTTGAGTGTATATAGTGTTGACTATTGAAAATTGAAGTCTAGGTCTGGGTGATTATTTTAAGAATGATTGAGTGACTGAGTGATATGAATGTGAATTGATTGGAATGGCAAATAGGCCTTTACTTTTCATCTCTTCAAAATTTGAGCGAATTCCTCCTTACTTTCCTCTATCATATGGTCTATCTTTAATCCTTCTCAGTATCATTATTATTAATATTATTAATGGTATTGTTACTACTCTTGTCACTGTGTCATTTCTGTTGATAAGTTCATTTCACATTACTGATTTGTTACATCTATGTCACATGCTTCTTTTTTTTCTTGGACTGACTGATTGATATTGCGAAACGTTGTGAATCATAGCTAACATCGTTGAATTGTAGGCGGATTTTTACAATATTTTGTGTGTATATGTGTTTGCGTGTATGTGTAATAAGGAAGTAGAGAGGAACCTCTAAATGATATGGCGTCAACCAACTGAAGATAATATTTGACTATAATAGGGCTAATGATCCAACGCACCCATGTATCCTGGTATGGTAGAGGCCTCCAAATGCTCTGGTATGGCCGAGAGTGGGGAGAGTCCGCTCACCCTCTCGAAATGCTCTCACATGGACACGCGTATATAGCCTCTACCAGGGAGGTCCTACTTACTGCCTTCTCGTGGCGGGGGTGTTGTTTACGAAATTGAGAGGACGAAAAGAGAATGTCCGGCGCTTTAACCGGGTTGGTGAACATGGGGAGTCCACCTAGGGGAGTTAGAAAACCCTCATTCCAAACCAATACACATGGGCTACAGTATCTTAAAGGAACAAATGATGTGTGAACCAATTGTTGGTCATTGGCTACCATAGGACTGCATCTCCTTACGATGCACTACTGCCTTGTGGATCAGAGCTTCATGTCGAAGGCTCCGTGTGTGGCCCCCAAGAAAACCAGCTGCTTCGGTTTGGGCATCCGAGCAGTGTTATAGCCCTCAGACATATCAAATGAGATTTGTGTGGCGCATATGTATTTGGTGCCTCCTTGTACCAATATCTATGTGTTAAAATAAATAAATAAATAAATGCTATGGTCGAGAGTGTTAAAATTTCACTCTCCCTCTCATCAATAATTCCTCTCATATGACTATGAGCATATACTCACTATCAGCAATCTCCTACTTTTATTCCATCTTTTGGCGATAGGGCTGTTGCTTAAGAAATTGACAGAACAAAAACCGATCGTTCCGTATACCATTAAACTCGATTAATGGATAAGGACGACCCATTTAAAGGAGTTCGAAAACATTCGTTCCGAATCAGTGATTCACATGAATTACAGGCTCTGAGGGAATAAATAAAGTATAAACCTATTGTTGGTCACTTGCTATCATGGGTAAACTTCTCCTAATGTTACTTTACTGCTTTATGAATTAGACCTCTAGATTAAAGGCTTAAGAAATAACCCCCTAAGAAAGCTAATTGTTTCGGTTTGGGCATGTACGTAAATTTAACGATTTATTGTTTATATGCTTGTATATGTATACATGATACAGTATACTGTGTGCATTTATAATGAGAAATGTTAGTTTTTCTTTATGCTCAATGTATTCAGTATTTTGTTCGTTTAACATTACTCTCTTTCTCTTTTCTTCTCTTTGTCCAATTACATTTTATTTAAGGTAGTGGTAATACACCTAGTACAAATATCTACGTTCAATTCTGGCTTACATTAGTTCAATTAGCTCAAGATCCTTATCCAGAAGTTTCTCGTCTAGCTACAATTTTAATACAGTATCTATATTCAAAGGTAAATAAAAAAAGAAAAGACAATCTTATTTTCACTACCTTCTATTAATTTTGCCTATTGGTTCCATTTACGTATCATATATGTCTATTTAAATAGTGAAAAAGAGATAGAACGCATTTACATCATTATGACCGATGATGAACCATGTCTCTCAACATCTCTGATCATCGGTTACGATTATCATAAATTAATAGTCGGAACCTATCGACATTTAATGACTTTATGGATTAATGCCACTTTTTGATTTTGCCCCACCTAGTTTTTTTCTTAACTAATATTTAACCAGCAGACATCAGATGTCGAGATTGGCGGTTGTTGAGTTTAAATAATGATCAGTATACTTACAACATCCTATGAAGTTTAAAGTCAAATATCGACCTCTACATAAGTAAGTTTAAAAACTTAGGATGTTATGTATATTTATATGAAATTCATTAGATAGTAAGGACATTGTGGTGTGTGCTACTGATATCGACAGATATAAGTAGTATGTATCATCAGTCGAAAATGAAATGCCTGGCATTAGAAGTTTAAGTATATGTTGACGTCTTCATGATTCAGTCGATCACCAGGTGAATGACAAAGAATGAGAGTAAACAACCTTACCTGACACCGGTCTTTACTTTGAACGAGTTTGTCAGCTGTCCTCCATGCACAATTTTGCAGTTCTATGCATCGTAGTAGTTCCGTATGGTGTTGACTATCTTCACAGGCTCAAAATAGTATCGAAGACGCTTCCATAGTGTGGTCCTTCCACGCTATCAAACGCTTTCTCGTAGTCAATGAAATTGATGTAGAGTGATGAATTCCATCCAATCAATTGTTCCACAGTGATCCGTAAAGTTGCGATTTTGTCTGTAAACGATCTATTTTTACGGAATCCAGCCTGTTGTTCTCGAAGTTGGGCGTCTACGGAGTCCTTCATTCTGTTTAACAATACCATGTTGAAGACGTTTCGTGGTATTGAGAGAAGTGTGATGCCTCTGTAGTTCTCACACTTGCTGAGATCGCGTTTCTTTGGTATCTTGATCAGATGTCCTTCTTTCCAGTCTGTTGGTGCTTGTTCGTCATCCCAAATCTTGCTGAGTTGGTTTGGTATTCACTGATTTATAAACTAATTTAATATAGTGATCAATTTTAATTATCGTGACAATACAACTTAACTTTTTTAACTGGACCACTTAATTCTGTAGGTCATGCAATATGACTGAACAAAATGTATTACTTTCATTTTCCCAAATTGTGATTCTTATACCTTCTATTGTAGTCTCTATAGTATCATTCCCACCGACATCGCCGTCTCATGAATTGAAGCGAATACTTAAGGCACTATACTTCCCCTCTTGGTTTTCAGATTTATGGTATCACTGAAAAGCTTGAAAAATGCGGAGCAAATATGTTATTCATTGTTCACAAAAACCATTGTACTTGACCTATATTGACCAGTTAAGTTCTTGTTATGACAAGTTTTTCAGTAATCATTTAGATGTTGCCAAATTAATGTCTTTGAATATAGATTAAAATGCCAACCTCAACCATTGTTCACCTTTCTGATACATCTTAATTCAACGGTTAATGATTTTATACTCTAGCACTATTACTGTGGTGAACGAAGACTAGATGGAAATAACTAATTTATTGTTAAATGCAAAATTACAGTATGCCTTCATTAAATATGAAAACTATACATTAAATACATCATTTACCCATCTTTCTTCCATTGTCCTTTATACGCTTCATGATTCTTTCAATTCTGTTGTTATTATAATTACGTTCTGTTTACAATCCTGTTCTCTTCAATTCGATTTCCTAAGCCAAGCATTGCACTTCGAATTAGTGCTACATACTCCTATCTGTCAATATAAGTAGCATACACCGCACTACTACTATTACCACCATGATCTCATCAACACTTTTTTTTAGACTACTGATATTCTTCTAGCCAGTGACTGGGATTACGTAAGTGGTCACTCGTGTGTCTGTGTGTGTGTAAAATACATGGGTATCATTCAATGTAGTTTACAATGTTTCTCAACTCCTGCTCTATATATAAGTTCTGTGATTTTGCTTAGTATGGTATTTGAGTAACCTTGGCTTATTATAACTATTCTTTACTCTTCTCAGCGATTGAAATTTAACTAATTCCAACGTTTCGTCCGGCTAACTTGTCTGGACTTCTTCAGGGTAATAATCAAAATCAAAATTTTTTTTTCTTTGATAATTTTGATTTTGATTATTACCCTGAAGAAGTCCAGACAAGTTAGCTGGACGAAACGTTGGAATTAGTTAAATTTCAGTCGCTGAGAATATTTCAAATATAATTTTCACATATAATGACTTCTCTATACTCGGCGCTCAATTACTGTCAAACTATTCGTTCTAATCTTGACGAATATTCGTATATATTCTTTACTCTGACTACAAACATGATAGCATCAGAATAAGCGTATGTGTGAATTAATAGTTCAGTCTTCAGTGCTGTTAGAGGTATGAGGGCGGTTATCACTTCCCAGTTGCGCACACCGTGGAAGGGATCTTCTGGAGGTACCTGAAAAGGAAATTGGATTAGAGGTGGTCTTAGTGACCTGAGAGCGTGAGCGCAGTGCCCAAGGGACAACTGCTTGAGGTCGGTCACACACCACCTTTTTATGGGTAATTTTTGCGTTAGCTCCGTACTTGTTGAGACCTTACCGCCGAAGACGGGTATCCGTGGGATAAGACGAGGTGTGCATTTTTAGGGTCGACCTTTTCTAACCCCACCCTTCTCTGTGGGGAGGTAGCATCGCTGTCACGCTGTTTGTCTGAAGGAAACACCTTACTGCTGCCACACCTCTGTACAGTGAGCAGTACGACTTCGCCTTCGGACCTTAGGTTTGTTGCTTTTAGTCTTATTGCTCTTCAACCGACCTGTCTGACATGGTAGGACCTTGAGGAACGGTTGTTCCAGCCAGTATAGCTCGGTTGCTTCATCACGATAGGCTGGCTCGACCACCACGTCAAGGTAGCAACAACGGTCGGGGAATTAATAGTTAATAGTTAAGAAAGATTTCCATCTCACATTTGTACCTTCAACTTTAATTGACTATTTGATAAAATGACTATTTTCAGTATTCAGTTAAACATCAATCGGGATTATACTGTGATCAAATAAAGTTTTAGCTTTTATTTCTCTAATATTGTTAGTTTATTTATTTATTTTCCTTGCTTCTCCTTTTTCTCCCTGTATAGATTCGTGAAAAGGTATGTAATATGTTGATTACGTAATAAAATATGAATTTTTTAATAATTTAATGTTATTGTTGTATTGTAAATTAATTATAGAATGCACCATATAAGTCACTTGATTTATATGCAGACTGTGATACTACCCAGGTGCCCAAACCGAAGGAGGTGGTTTTCTTAGGGGGTCACACCCGGAACCTTCGACCTAAAGGTCTGATCCACAATGCAGTGGAGCATCGTGAGGAGATGCAGTCCTATGGTAGCTGGTGACCAACGTTTGGTTCACACGTCATTTGTTCCTTTAGGATACTGTAGCCCATGTGTATTGGTTTGGAATGAGGGTTTTCTAACTCCCCTAGGTGGACTCCCCATGTTCACCAACCCGGTTAAAGCGCCGGACATTCGCTTTTCGTCCTCTCAATTTCGCAAACAACATCCACGCCACGAAAAGGTAGTAAGTAGGACCTCCCTGGTAGAGGCTATATACGCGTGTCCATGTGAGAGCATTTCGAGAGGGTGGGATGACTCTCCCCACCCTGTTCCGTAACAGGGCATTTGGTGGCAAGTTCTCCCACCACATTATCACAAATTTAGAAAGCTCAGTCGATTTTCTCTTATTTACTTCATTTGTGATGTTGATGAAATAACTTTACGCCAACTGATGACGTGTTTGTTATGTACCAGTTTTCTTCGTTCTACTCTATAACTGTGGTCTTTGAAAATGGGAGATATTCGTAGGTTACTAGTATTAGATCATAGGTACTTTCGAACAATTGCTCGTGTACTTTGAGGCTATAGGGCTAGCAATTCTGAAATCAGACATAGTGTACTTGTTACGCACTACAAGTTTATTGATGTGGCAATGAATCATTATCGAGAGTGAGATGTTTGTATCACGTATTATTTATTTCTATTTAACTACCTCGACGCGTTATGATTGGTGGTGTTAGAATGAGTAGATTGGAAGAAAGCTATAGATAGCCAGACCAAGACAGGGGATCAGTCCATGAAGATGCAAATTATTGGACGGAGCCACATAGATAGTTCCCAATTACATAGTTGGAGCTTACGAAATTATCATAATTATTGTTTTGAGACTTTGAGTAACCTGTTTGATAGTGTCACTGTGGACTGTTGCCACATTTTGGTGTAGTGATTCTTTGCTTTCTTTTAACATATTCCCATTATTTCTTGAAATCGGTGGTAGGTGTTGCTACGTAACACATAGTCTCTCTTTTTAGTCTATAAAGAATAGGTCAAATGAAATTTAGGAAATAAATTGATTATTAAGTAAGTAGTCCCAAGTGCGACATTTATTCATTGGTTAATAAAACAGTTGTTTCCTTGTAACATGAAACTTCTTAGAAGTTCACATTCATGATCTGATTAACGAATGAGTTGTAGAGGAATTTCATATATTTCCAGCTTCAAATCATTGCATGGTATTATAAGACTATAATCTCTTTAGTATCGATTACATCTTTCCATTGCTTCTTATTCTGACTTTTGGAATTCATCTCAAAATTAGTCAGTCACTAAATAACCGTATGACTATTGTCATAAGTCTATTGGTATTGACTCATCCGCCGTATAGAGATTTGTGTACTTGTTTTTAAGCTATCAATGAAGTATAATAACTAATCTTACCTCTTAGTTACGTAAACAGAAATAGATTAAGCCATCTATTCAAACTTGTTGCTTTGTAGCTGAAAGTCTAGCTCCTTAACCACTAAACCACCGCTTCAACTACTTTTCGGAATAAAGGTCTTTGCAGCGAAATTAAGTAATTTGATCAAATAAGTTGTTCATTATTCCTTGAATTACCTGAAATCAGTTCAAGTTGTGAATTACAAATGTTTCATGTTACATCTTATTGCTTTCCAAAACTTTGATTTCACCGACTGTTTTTATATTTACTAATTGTTTGTTTTTCTCATCATTTCGCTGTTGGTGATTATCAAAAAGGCTGAATTTCAAGCTATTTGTTACAATTCACCAAATAATAATGGTAATAATGATAAATTTATAACAAATGAAGATACAACTTTAATCTCATCATTGAATACATCATTCACAAGTAGTAATACATCGAATGACAATGCATCAAATACTGTAAACGAATTGAATTCTACGCCTGATAACAACAATTCAAGCCGTTTTTCAGAAAAGTAAGTTTTTTTTTTACTGACAAAGATTTGTTTAATTCATATCGATTGGGTTTAAAAATCTGTACCATTGAAGATGATCATGTTTTGGTCCTTTATGTTATAACTCATAGAGCCGCCGATTATAGGGCAGTGACTTATCGATCGAATCAAGGAATTCAGAGACTCAATAGGCTATTCTGATCCGTTGTCCCCGACTCAGCTAACTCGATCAAGAAGTCTTGATAAGACGTAGAAAGTGTATTCTACATGCAACCAACAGATACCAAGTCAGGTCAGGTCAGGTCAGGTCAGGCCAGGTCAATCAGGCGTATTTATACAAATATTTATAATCGATATTGTCATTGTAAAATGCTTTTAAACATTAATCAGTAAGTTCATCAATCGACAGTCATTCAAATATTTAATCGATATGATAAAATTACAAAATATGAGTTTTGGGGATCTATTATCGTCGACACTTAATGAGATGATAGACTATTGCTATGTTTTCTGTTCGATTGTCATGATGTTTTCCTTTCATATTTACTTCTAGACTAACAGGCATTTCATATCGAGGTTGATGATAGTTGGAAACAATATTCGTAATAAGTCTTTCAAATAAACATGTCTAAGATTATGATAACCATCTTGGACATCAGTTTTATGACATCCTCTTATCAGTTTGATATGTTTACACTTTTTCTTAGGTATCCAGCAATTTACATACTTAACCTTAAATTATTAATATATTAGATAATCTGATTTTGTTTTTAAAATAATTTGTCTCTTTACTTTAGTGCTTCTATTAAAGAACTAAATTCTAATTCTATTACATCAATTACTACTAATTCTGCATTACAAATGACAACTACTAATCCCTCCTCCAGTTCCCTTATTCATTCTGCACAATTCCCTGGTCGACGACATCAACAAACTGATCAACGGTTACGTGTATCTGTCACAAATTCTCCACAATTACCTAATACAATAATCTCTAATAACACTGTAAGTTCTTTCCTGTAAACTATATTATTAAACAATTGTTTTTCAATCAGTTGACTGGTAATATTTATGTTTAGTCTGGTGTGTGATAAGATCATTTAATCATCAGGGATAGTTATATATTTCCATGATTGTTTAAAGAAGGTAGTGTATTGGGAAATGGTATTAGAATTAAAACAATTAGGTATAAATAGAGATGAAGGCATGAAACGAAATGGATTTGGTTCACCGTGTTATAACTTGAGGGTTTATGCCCCTATCACGTAATGATACCGCCAATTAGAGAACAGTGATTTATCGACCAGATCAATTATGCATAAACCTGTACGAGCTGATAAACGTGGCCATTAAGGGTAGAAGATACGTGTAAGCTACTGCTATTTGGTCATATAGATCTTAAATGTATTGCCAGCATCTGCTGGGGTTACGTGGTAAGTAATAGTGAGGTTAGACCAAAACGTGGCATCAGTCCTTGAAGTCACTAACTTCTAGTCTGAACCATGTTGGTAGATGCAGACTAAATAGTAGAGGTTTGTCCGACTATCGTAACTAATGGTTGGAAACTCTGGGTGACATGGTTCAGAATCGATCATAAAGGCGTCGGCGTATGCACTCCTTGTCATCCGTTAAATCGTGAGAATAAAACTGCTTTATACCTTCCTTTCTACCAACTAATTCTTTCTCTCTGTATTATATCCTTATATGCAATCTTTTTTTAAATATATTATTACCATTGAAGTAACTACTTCTATGAACTTGGTGATCATCTTGTTGTGCTACTTGAACCGATTCATATATGTGCCTGGTTCTAGGTTGTATCTGACTGACTGACATCATTATAGCATACATTGACACTTAATTATTGAGTAATGTTTGAAAATATTTTTTGTTTTTATTATGATTAGGTAACATGTGAATTACCGGCTACTACTACTAATAGTAGTGGTAGTAATAGTAATTACCCGTCATCACTAGATACTGTACATACACAGTTTTTTGCTTGGTCTTGTCGATGGTTTACTCGTCCACTTTTATCTAAATATGGACAATTGAACAATGGACAATCGAAAAGTCAAACTACCTCAAAAAACTCCTTCGGTAAGAATTTGAGATTTTACTTTATCTTTTGTATATAATTTTTGATTTCATTACTCGTTGTTCATGTGAGGTGATCAGTTTCTGTTAGATAATGACAGCAAATCGGCTGGTATTGTTGGGAATTTTTATCGAATGAGCTACTATTGGTGATAGGGAAATGTGTTAAACATGCCTAGAAACTACATCCTTCAACATGTGTTGTTGGATGATGTAAGAATAAGGTCATGAAGTCATTGACTGTTGTACTTATCTGTATCTGTATGTATAGAACACTTGGTTGGAGTGTACTCAATGGATAGAGATATTGAGTGATTTGGAACAGTATCCGTTTAATTACATGAATACGTCCATTCTTGTTTTTTCCTAAATCCTGAGTGGTAAAATTGCCTTTTAGTTGTTACTTCAGAAATATATTCCGTCTTGAACTGTATTGTGAAAGTCTGACATTTCCTAGTACTATTATTACGTTGACTACTTCCACTACTCTTACATTTGTTTCCATTTTATCATCTCGTTTTACTGATATTTTGCGACAATTCGAAGCGATACACTTACGTTACCTATGACTTGGTGACTGCTAAGTATTATGTTTCATTCTTTTTCATGTGAACACTATGATGGTGATTAATATACTTGATAAGCACTTGCAAACGTTTTCGCTGCAACCTGACGCCATACTCGTGATCAAATTTCAAATGTGTTAGATATTGTGGTCCAAATTCTGTCACATTTGCATAGTTACACTCATCGTCTCTTTCTGTATTTATCTACATATATTAAGTGTCTTATCTATTTGTTCCGACTTGAGACTTGGAGACTTGATTCCCATTTAAACCCAGTGCTTTTATCCCCCATGAAGAGATATATCTATATATGTCGATGCAGTTTGATAGACGGCTCCTAAGTTGTCTTCAATGGTTTATTGATCATATAGTGGAAAGCATTTACATTCCATGTAACTAACCTACATTTTGAGTTATG
Source organism: Schistosoma intercalatum (assembly GCA_944470365.2). Taxonomy (NCBI): domain Eukaryota; kingdom Metazoa; phylum Platyhelminthes; class Trematoda; order Strigeidida; family Schistosomatidae; genus Schistosoma; species Schistosoma intercalatum. The sequence goes on along the minus strand of OX103728.1, from coordinate 1,147,523 downwards.
TTTCATATATTTTTGTTTAACAAGTGGGATTAGTAGTATGATCACTTTCTTTTATAACATTCGTTCGATTATATGATTGTCATCATTTGAAATGAAGTTCTATAATGCTTGTTTTGTCCTATTACGTATGTAAGTTTCTTCTGCAGCTAACAAGACTTTTGCGTTCATTTTAGTCGAATGTAGTGATCACTACAAGATTATCGTCTATTTTTTTAATAAAAATATGGTAGTTGGAAGCAACATATAATGAAAAAAACTTATATCTGAACAGAGATTGTTGTGCTCCTTGTGTTGATATAATCTTGATTATTGTCAGAGGTATGTAAGTGATTGTCATTTTTCAGTCGCTCATATCGTGTATAGTTACTTCTTGAGGTACGTGAATAGCGAACTGGATTAATAGTCGGGGATAAGGTTGTTTGTGCAAAGGACAAGTGGTACAAGCTGTTGAAAAAAATGATCATAATATGAATAGATCTTGATATGTTAACTCCTTACATTTAAGTTCTTTCTACAGACGAAAGCAATTGGTGAGGTAAGATGAATTATGTTACCTCTATGGTCGTACTTTTCTAACCTTTTCCTTCCATTGTAGGAAGCCAACATCTTTGTATGAGTTGGTTGTCTGAAATTAACAGCTTACTAATGTTACACCACAGATCTCACCTTGGTACTTTTAGTTTCATCGCTTTCCAACTGATCTACTTGCGACAGAAAAACTTAAGAAAGTGAGTATTCCAGACAATATTTCTTGGTTGTCCCATCATGATAGGGAAATCCTACGATTAGTTCAAGTTAGCAGCCCATAGTCAATTATTTTGATGTTAATGTATTTGTATTAGTGTTGGTATGACTAATGCCTTTCACTGTACTGCTAACCAGCTTTTGTTATTCTTGTAACAATTATCCACAGATTATGAACCAGTCTCATTGGGTACAATCTCTATTGATCCAAAAGCAGTCGCTTATACAGATCGTGTGAATCGTTTAAAAAAACAACGAAAAATATCTCATCTAGGACGTTTACAATGGGAACGTGTTGCTGGACAAATTTCACATCCAACAGTTACATCTAATTCAAATGTTAACACTACAACAACTACAATCAGTCGAAATATTTCATTTTGTTATCCAACACCTATCACTACTACTACTACTTATAATAATAATATTAGTAGTAGTGTTGGTATGAGTAACATGAGTAGAAGTCGTATTAGTCTTCGTAGCAATGATAGTGGTGATAATAATATAAATAATTCCCTAGATGATTATTGTTTGCATCCTATAGCTTTTTATAATCATCATCTCAATCATGGTAATAATAATGATAATTATTGTTCTATATCAAGTCAAGTGAAATTTCATCCATATCAACCTCATTTAGTGATGATTAATTCAGAACGTAAAGGTGTTACAATACATTCAACGAAAAATTTAAAACTTTTACATTCAATTAATACATTCACTACAAAATCATCATTATTCCATGATTTTCCTTCAACTATAGACGGGTAAGTTAAGTTTATTGTTGATTTAGTTTGATATGATCTATTGCAGTTGTACGACTGATGACAGTTTCTACTCTTTATTTGATCACCTTTATTTATTTATTTATTTTCATTTAGAAAACAGCTGAACATTGGTGCAAGGAGGCACCAAATATTTGTGTACCACACAAATCATCCAATTTTTGTAAGGGCTATAATACTGTCCGGGTGCTCAAACGGAAGCAGGTGGTTTTCTTAGGTAATCACGATTGGAGTTTTTGACTTGGAGATCTAATCTACAGGACAGTGGAACACCGTTAAGATATCCGGTCCTATGATAACTGTTGTTCAACAACAGGTTCATACGTCATTTGTTCCCTCAGGATCCTGAAGCACATATGCCCCATTGATTTGCAATGAGGGTTTTCCAACTCCCCTAGGTAGATCCTCCACTATGCAAGATAAAAGGTTGACGACTAATCGTGGTGAGATTATGATTTATGGATGACCTTTGGGCAACGTTACAATAACCTTGGGATGTCCAGCTACTTCCTAGAGGGTTAAATAAGGGTTCGTGTAAAGAATTAGGACTACGATTTACAATTGAACATAAAAATATTGATACGAAGGACGACCAACTACATATGCACCACAGAATAACAATCAGATTGTGAAGAGATAGAGAATGTAAGGTGCGTATAAGAAAAAGGGGAACGATAACTAACAGAAAGTGTACGACTGTGTAGTGATAATTTAAAAGACAGTTCAGTTAGCAAAGGTACAACCAGAAACAACTCTTGCAGTTAAGGAAGTTGCGTCCATTTTTTATGGAGTTGTGAGGATCCGACAGAAGTCAGTCATGTACAGCTTTCTTTCATACCACGAAACCATGTCATACACTGATCACCTCTCCGCTTTTCCCGACCAGTCCCAGCGTCGGCAAATAATGCACGACGTGGAATTCTCTGGGACGACATTCGTAGAACACGTCCAAGCCACCGAAGTCGGTGTTTCAAGATAGTGACACCAATTGAATTATCGTCTCTGTGCCCGAACACACGATGCTGAACCTCTGCATTACTAACATGGTGTTGCCACTGGATGTGAGCAATCCTTCGGAGACAACGATGATGAAATATAGAGAGTCGTCTAACGTCCTCAACTCGGAGAGGCCAGGTTTCGCAAGCATAGAGCAGAACTGCTCTCACCGACGCGTTGTAGATCCTACCTTTTACAGCCAGACTAACATCACGAAGGTGCCAAAGATGGTCCAGATTGGCATAAACCTCTCTGGCTTTCACTATACGTGAATCGATATCATCACTCATGCCATAACCAGCACTTATGCAGCTACCCAGGTACATGAACATCTCGTCTACTTTCTGCTCACCACTCAGGGTGAGTACAGGATTAGGATCCTGTCAGTCTTGTAGAAGTACTTTGCACTTAGAAGGTGGAAAGCACATACCATACTTACGGACACTTATTCCCAACTGGTTAAGTGGGGATTGCATGGCTTGGGTATTATCACGCAGTAAGACAATATTATCAGCATACTCAAGGTCGAGAAGTCTTTCTCCAGGCAACAGATCCACACTACCATTACTTACATTCATCAGAGCTGTTTCCAGAATGTCATCGATGGCAAAGTTGAAGAGGAATGGTGAGATTGGGCAACCCTGCCTAACCCCACTACTCGAATGGAACAATGGAGAAAGGTGGTTGTATGCCCTCACTTTGCCTGAGGTGTTTTTATATAGGGCTTTTAGGATGTTAATAAACTTCTCAGGCACACCCTTCTTCAATAGACAATCCCAGAGAATAGTCCTATCCAAGGAATCGTTATGTTATCATTATATAATACCAGTCAACATGTGTCCCAATATATAAGAAAGTGTCCCAATATATAAGAAAGGGTCAAAATCATCCTGTGACAACCACAGAGGGATTAGTTTAACAAACATAGTATCTAAAATACTGGCCTCGATAATTATCAAACGCCTAACTAAGACTCGTGAACTACAAACTCGAGAGAACCAAGCTGGCTTTAGACCTGGTCGTGGCTGCATCGACCACATATTCACCATTCGTCAGGTTCTAGAACACAGGCATACCTATCGGCGTCCGATGATGGTGGTCTTTCTTGACTTAAAAGCAGCATTTGATTCTGTAGACCGCGAGACTCTGTGGCAGTGTCTGTCATTGAAAGGCGTACCTCAGAAGTACATAAACCTTGTGAAGGCTCTTTACTCGAACACTACTAGTCGAGTCAGAGCTTATGGCGAACTGTCATCTACTTTTGCAACTTCAAGTGGTGTCCGACAAGGCTGTCCACTTTCTCCATTTTTGTTTAACTTCATCATAGACCTATTGATGGAAATAACACTCTCGTCGACTGAATTCTCGGGTATTGATCTCCTTCCAGGAGGTCCACTTATCGACTTAGAATACGCAGATGACATAGTCCTGTTTGGTGAAGACGCTGACAAAATGCAGAGTCTTTTGGTAGCACTAAGCAACAATGCCAGAATGTTTGGGATGCGCTTCTCTCCCTCTAAATGCAAGTTGTTGCTTCAGGACTGGTCTCCGTCAACACCTGAACTAAGGATAGGGAGTGAAGTAGTCGAACGCGTTGACAACTTCACTTATCTTGGAAGTCTGATCAGCCCTAATGGGTTGGTGTCTGACGAAATTTCAGCACGGATTCGAAAAGCTCGTTTGGCTTTTGCCAACTTACGTCACCTTTGGCGGAGGCGAGATATCCGTCTATCAATAAAAGGACGAGTATACTGCGCGGCAGTCCGTTCTGTCTTACTTTACGGCAGCGAAACATGGCCTTTAAGAGTGGAAGACACCCGTAAGCTACTAGTATTTGACCACAGATGCCTTAGAAATATTGCTGGCATCTGCTGGGATCACCGGGTAAGTAATAGTGAGGTTAGACGCAGGGTATTAGGGAATGATGGTAAATCAGTTGATGAGGTTGTGAATCTTCATCGACTGAGATGGTTGGGTCACGTGTTACGTATGCCCAAACACCGATTACCACGACGTGCAATGCTAACCGGTGTAGGGGATGGTTGGAAGAAAGTTAGGGGCGGCCAAACCAAAACGTGGCATCAGTGCCTGAAGTCACTAACTTCTAGTCTGAGCCATGTTGGTAGATGCAGACTACTTGGTTGGGGTCCGCGTGACTTTCGTAACCAATGGTTGGAGACTCTTGGTGACATGGCTCAGAATCGATCACAATGGCGTCGGTGTATACACTCCCTGTCTTCCCTTAAACTAAGAGATTAAAATCACTTCATATCTTTCTTTCTATTAACTAATTCTTTCTTCCTATACTATATCCTTATTGCAACCTTTGACCTAACCACTGCTATGAATCCGGTGTTCATCTTGCTGTGCTAATGAGGTATGGCAACCTGGACCGATGCACATATGTGCCTGGTCCTACGTTGTAGCTGACTGACTGACTGAGTCAACATGTGTAATCACAAACATGAATTCGACTGTGAAGAAGTCAAGATCTCGGAGATCTATTAATCCTAAGAAATGTTTAAGAATTTTCAAAAACATGATCCAACATATCAGGTTTAATACAGAAAAACGGTTAGTTAATCACGTAGTCAAAGATCAATCAACTTAACTAATTAACAAGAATACAAAGACAATTACATTTACAAATGATAAACTCATTGCAAACAGAATTGCCAGCATAGATTGATTCAGAGATTGAGAAATAACTGATAACTCACTTCTATATGAATTAAAATGTGAAAATATTGTTTAGATGGAAGAATAAATACTTCTCAATTAGACTATTTCATCCAAAGAATCAAAGGAGGAGATTCATTTGAACTGTGAATTATTTTCGTCATATGTTTTATACTTTTTATGCTTAATTGTTTTAGATATTCACGTGTTGGATACGTTACTGATATTGAATTTATAAATGCAGATGAAGAGGAAAGTTTGTTGTTAACTGCAACAGATGATGGTTACATTCGTATATGGCGTAATTACACACATCATCTTGGTCAAGATCCTGAAATTCTTACTGCTTGGTAAGGTTATTACTTTGTATATATATGACTTAATAAATCTGTTTTACACTATGGAACATTAGAAAAAAGATATTGTGATTTAGAACAATAGATGTTAGCGAACAATAGGCTTTGTGTATATAGCCTCTGCCAGGGCAGTCCTACTCACTGCTTTCTCATGGCGGGGTTATTGTTTACGAAATTGATAGGACGAAAAGCGAATGTCTGGCGCTTTGACTGGGTTGGTGGACATGGAGCGTCCACCTAGGGGAGTTGGAAAACCCTGATTCCAAACCAATGGTGTACATGCGCTCCAGTATACTGAAGAAGGAGATGACGTATGAACCAATCGTTGGTCACCAACTACCATAGAATTGCATCTCCTTACAATGCTCCACTGCCTTGTGGATCAAACCTTTAGGTTTGAAGTCATTTTCACTAGACAGACTTTTGAGTATAGTGTATTGGGTACTTTACAATGGATTTGCAAGAAATAATGCAAGCTTTGTATCACTCTCTTACACCTGTCACTCCTAGTAGAGCATAGGCCGCGGATTAGGATTCTCCAGCTAGCTCTGTCAAAGGCCCTTTTTTCCAATCTTCCCCAAATCCTATTCAGTATTTTGATGTCTCCCTCTGATTGCCAACTCAATGTGCTTTTTAAAACCTTGAGCTCTTCTAGGGTCACTGACGTTCCCAAGCCTAAATGAAGGAGGAGGGTGGGGTATGGGGTCTAACGACTCTATTCCGTGGAAAAGGACCTTTTTTCGTTATATGTCAATGAGTAGAAATTTTTTATTTCCGATGTTTCGTCACTTAACGTTAACCACTTTTTCATAGTAAATAATTAACCAACATTGTTACCCATAAATTTCTGTGTTCTAAACTAAACGGACTCTATGAAACTTGCATACTACGTTTGAGACAATAGTCATCTACTTATTGGAAACTTATATCGAGAGTTTATTCTCACAATTCTAGTGAGAATCCGTTACTAGTGGATCTCGATCATGTTTGGAACTGAGGTGGTTACCCATGAATGGGATTAGATGATAGTTACGCAATGCCATAAGTAAATTGATATTAGATGTGTGAACTATTTGATCTGAACTTGGTGGTTTGTCAGTTAAACACTTTCTGTATGATTTGGAGATCCTGAGTACGATTCACTTTTCGAGTTATAGATGCACGGATTGGCATTGATAATGTTTCGTTTAAAGTTTTGTAAAGTTTAGTTGAAGTTGAATTGTAAAATTATCTACATAGTTCCGTTGAATTAATTTTGTAGAGAACAATATACACACCTTTCATGTGGATGCAGAAATTACTTAAGAGGTTATTTGATTCATCTGTTTCCTTCAGGTGATATCCTTTTGATTTTGGTTACAGTTGATGAATCCAGCTAAGTTTTTTTTCTTATTTCTGCCTTCTAATTTTGCCTCGGAGATAAAAAGTCACGTTCAAGTACGATATGGTTTTATAGGAGACAGAATGTAGTAATCACTTAAACAGTTAACGTTGCCATCATTCAATGTTTGTAGACGATAGTAACATATTTTTTTTGACTGTGTAGAGTGGTGACTTCGAAGTATACCAATACTGTCATCGCCATGAAAACTCTTGCAAAATTACTCTTAAACTAGGTTCAGGAATGATCTAGAACCAGAGGACTGGCTGATGATTGGTTACATAATAGTTGTAAAGAATGTTCTCACGGTAATTTACTGTTATGACTTGTGGCCTGAGTGTCCTGGTAATGTATAACGTAACGATACCGCCAATTAGAGAGCAGTGAATTGTCGATCGGATCAATGATGCCTAAAACCCGTGCGAGCAGTCCTTATTGGTCCTACTTCTTGCTTAGCCCAGCCAGTTACGTCCAGAACACCAATCTCAACCTCTGCAATTTGAATCATTTATTTCAAACATATGAAGTTTATATTACCAATCAGACAGACCACATCGTACCATAAAATAGGAAACAACGTTTGTACAGGAATTAGCCCAATGTGGCTGTAAATGTGGGAGATAGTAATTGATAGACTGAGCATAACTCAAGAATGATAAATCGTACAATAATAGTTCATAGGTCTAAATGAAGCTCATAATAAGAGGGAAATGAATGTGAATAGTTTAATTATTTAATAATTATACGCATAGTATTGGTTCATAAATGGATCCCAAAAGTTACCATTCATTATGCTCATCGGGACATAACATTTACGCAGATTTTAATAATTGGCCATAAGCTTCAGAATGTCATTCGGTTTGAACAATTTTATGTTGTAATTGATTATCTGTCTTCATTTCATTAACTTTTCTATATTCATAATAATAATAATAATAAATTGAATCTTTTCCTTCTTTACACACTTCAAAGGAATGGAATAACAGATTTATATCAAACTGATTATCCAGTTGGTGTTGTTGTACATTGGAGTCAACAATCAAATCAACTTATTGTATCCGGTGATACACGTATTATACGTATATGGGATTGTTTATGTGAATCTAGATTAAGAGATATTAATACAGGATCAGATATATCAGTGACATGTTTAACAAAAAGTCTAGATAATCATTTATTAGCTGCTGGATTCAATGATGGTGGTATACGTGTTTGGGATGTACGTGTACCATCTTTGAATCATATTAGTTGTAATAATATGAGTGGTAGTAGTAGTAGTAGTAGTAGTAGCAACAATGATAGGTAAGTCAGTTATATTTTAACTCTTTTTTTCTTCTTTATAATACTTTGCAAACACCATTCTAAATCTTGAACACCGAGTTCAGCTCGTTAGATTGATGGATTTTATAGTAGTGTGTGTGTCATTGAAAGGCATACCAAAAAGGAGCATTAAAGCTCTTTACTCAAACTTGTAAAGAGAACTGTCATTGGAATTAATAACATCAAGTGGTGTTCTTCAACGATGTCCGCTTTTCCCCATTCCATTTAACTTTGTCATAAACATTTTTTAAAAGATCTCATCGTATGATTTTTCAGGGGTTGATCTTCTAATAGGAGGTTCTTTTGCTGAATTAGATGATATTGTTCCATTTGGTGACTCTGTCATCATCATACACAAACCTTAGTAAATTCTCTAGAGCTATTATTCATTATACTCAAAAACTTGACGTGATTGGATGTAGACATGATAAAGTTATCCACCGCGGACAGCGAGTGAGGATCGCACGATATTATGTGTTGATTGGTTTTAGACATTGATACTTTTGAACATCCGCTCAGTGGTCTAGAGGTTAACCAGTCAGTCAGTCATTTCACTCGCAACGTAGGACCTGGTACGTATGTAAATCGGTTCAAGTTGTCATACACTATTAGCACAGAGATCAAGTCGTCTGGCTAAATCCTATAATACTACAGGATTGATGTCATGTTTTCGTTTGACCCTCTGGTATCCTTCCAGACTACTGTAACACCAGACACCATTGCTCTTCTAGATGGGCAGAGGGTTAACCGTTGGCACACGAAACTGAAGGTGCTGAGTTTGACTCCTAGACAAGGAATCGTGTATATCTAATTCGTACTACTTGAACGAAATTGTCACACAGTTCATGATTTCAATGAAACTCAGCAACTCTGTACTGTTATAATCGAATATTCTTAACTGACTGATAATAATTCCCTTAAATGCAATTGTTATGTTTTTTGTAATTTTATTATCTTGTATTTTTGTTGTTTTCTAGTCTTATTTTCAACAGTCAAGCTGATACTGCTAGAATTTTCAAAGTTGTCTTTTCATCAACTAATCGATTATATGCTGTTGGTGCTATGGGTGGAATTGGTGCTTGGCATTTATCATTTCCAACTGAGAATAATAACACTACCCCTACAACAATCACTTCTAATACTCCACTTTTACCAACTTCATTGAATTCTAATAACAATAATAATAATGGTGACAGTACACGTCATGATCATATCAATCTATCAAATCATCCACGTAGATATATATCTACAGTGGTTAGATCATCAACAAATAATACTATTAATAATTCTTCAACAACTCGACGATTTCGACGTTTACCTTGTCCACCACGTTTATCTTTACCAATGAATTCATCGGTTAATTGTGCTGATTTATTGGTAATTTGTTTAAAAATGATTAATATTTGGGCGAATCTTTTTCTCATTTAAGTTTTATAAGTTTTCAGTATAATTAGAAAAGACAAAAAACACATCATTCACTGTTAGCTGATGTACGAGTTGGTTGAAACCGTACTTTCTTACGCCTGTTACTCTTCGTGAAGGAGCATAGGCCGCTCACCAGCATTCTCCATCCAACCCTGTCCTGGGCAATCCTTTCTAGTTCCTATTGATCCTTTCCATATGTGCTTCTATTTCCCGATGTAATGTGTTCTTTGGCCTTCTGTGCGTGTACAAATACATCAGTGCATGAAGTCACAGACTATTCATGGTCAATAATGGTATATTTGGGATATGTTTTTAAGAAGTAACTTGAATTTCTAATATTTCGTGAATAAAGTGTAAATGATTGTTGGTGGCTTTGAATGATATTGCTCAGAATCAATTAAAATGACGCAAATGTATTCACTCGTTTGTTTTCCCATTAGATCTTAAGTTTTAAAATTGTCTCAAAATTCTATTTATTCCGAGAATTCTTTCTTTCCTACAAACGCCCTGGTACAGCTGAGAGCAGGGTAATTTCACTCTCCCTCTCTACAAATGCTCTCACATAGCCATGTCTATACAGCCATTGACAGGGAAGTTCTACTCATTACTTTCTCGTAAACCTGGATGTTGTTTGCAAAATTGAGAGGGCGAAAAGAGAATGTCTGGTGCTGTAACCAGGTAAATGGTCACGGAAAATTAATTTAGGAGGAGTTGGAAAACCCTAGTTCCAAACCGATGGTACACATTGGCTCCAAGATATGGCGGGAATAAATAGCGTATGAATCTATCGTTGATCACCGGCTACCATGGGACTGTATCTCTTAACATTGTTTTACTACCCTATGGATTACAGCTTTCGATCACTGACTGGTTGAAAACTAATTGTTTTGATTATCATTTAAATATCACTCCACTGGAAAATAACACACAAGTGTTTTCAACCCTGTCACTCTAATAATTTGCTTACTGTCAATTATGCTTCATTATAAGCTTCACACTACAGAATAGATTTTGAAGCATATGATAACAGTTTCTCGACCATATCAGGGTATTTGGGTCTGTGGTAATAAATACGTAGATCTTTTTGCCAAACTTCATTATATTATGTGTGTGTATGTATTGTTACTTTGTTTTACTTAGGTTAATCTATCATCACCACATGCACATCTTGCATTGGCTGGTATTCGTGGTCAATCAAGTATTTCATTACATCGTATTCAAGATGGTAGTTTACATTCTTCTATCAGAAATTTTAATATTACTAACAATAATAATTTAGGTCGTGAACAATTTGGAACTCCCACATGTTGTGCTTTTCATCCAAACGAGGTTTGTATTCTGGTTGATGTAATGCTTATTTCCTTTTGTTTATTTATGATATATTTGATTGTGAACACAAAGTGATCTCTCTAGCGGAGTGATTGATGCATATGAGACTGATCAGTTCACGGTTACCTACATTGTGGGGAGATACTTTTCTATAAGGTACGAGGGTTGGAACTGGATTAGAAGTGTTCTTAGCGACCTAGATGAAACTGTGCAGTCGAAAGGACAACTTTCTGGTGCCTGTCACACATGGTTGTATTACGAGTAGATCTTCATCTCTTATCTCCTTACTTTTAATGCCTCAGTAGTTGAAAGAGAAATCTCTAGAGCCAGATAAAGTGTGCTGCTCTTAGCATCTAACTTGAGTAACCATAACGCTAGACTTTATCATCTCTTTGTGAAAATTAGAACAACACATATAAGCGAACAATTGTTTTCAATTAGATCGTCATCATGAATATTTATTACGAAAATGTTAAACCAATCAAGGTAATTTAGGTCAACAACCACAATGAATTAGAATAGGTCACCACACTTAATAGGTAAAAGTACAAGTTGATAGTAGGAAGACAGGTGAACTGATAATAGTGAGAATAATCAAAATACAATAACAAAACTCTTATCAATAGTTAATCGTTGGAAATAGAAGGTCAAATAAACATGGGTAAATAGACTAGGAATAGTAATCACAAAACCTTAAAAATCATTACGTAATAAGATGTGTGTAAATAATTAGATAGTGAAGAATACAAAGAGGCGGATAATGACAAACAAATAATGGATGTGGAAATAAGGTTAATGATAACACAGATAGAATAAAATAAATAATGATAATAATAAAATTTAAAATAAAAATAAAAAATTGTTAGTTAAGTTATAACTGGCCATGGAAGGGATAGGGGAGTCACGTATTTCTTCTGTACACATAGATTGGGGTTATATGTACGAATTCCAATGGCTTCAGCTATATATATGAGACGGGAACGGACTCCGTCGGGAAATGATGGAGGTATACGATAGATAACTCGAAATGATTTCGGTTTCTCTACTGCATGACCGCTATCAATAAGATGTGCTAGTATAGAGCTGCGAATAGTTTATCTCTGACCCTTTATGTACCAAGTTGGTAGATGTTCACTCATTCGTTGGTTAAGTTGCCTGGTGGTACGCCCTATATAGCTATCTCCACAGGAGCAGCTGAATTTGTAAATGCACATGGAAGAGGCCAACTCAGGTAACTTATCCTTCGTTTGAGTAGACATCGCTGGACGACAAGAGAAGGTCAACGCAAGATTGGCTGCGTAGAATGTCTTGGTGATTACTTTGGTTAACCTATATTTCAGAGTGTCACTAGCCACATCCCCGTTGAATTGCACTTTCATGTATAAAGGTTTCTTACGAACAGTCGAAATCTCCGACTTCTTTATTATATCCTGCATGTATTTCTTGATGAACGCGCTGGGGTAGCCGATCTCGGTCAGTGAGTTGTTGAGAAATTCAAGCTCCTGACTTAAAGTGTCTGCTGTACAGATCTTTTTTGCTCTGCTCGTGAGACATCTGACCAAATTTCTCTTGTACCGGATGGGTGTGAAACTGCAGAAGTGAGTATATTGACATGAAGAGGGGTTTCTTCTATACACGCTTCTACTTAATGTGCCGTCACTTCGTCTGCTTAGCGTGACGTCAAGGAAGCTCAGCTTCTTATCATGCTCGCTTTCACCAGTGAAGGTGATCGCTGGGTGAACACTGTTGAATTGGTCTAGGAGTTCCTCTTTACTAGTGTTTTGGTCTACGATAATGAATGTGTCGTCAATGTATCGACAATATAAATCCAGTTTCTTAATAGTCTCATTGAGAGGTCCGTTTTCTAGCTTTGCTAGGAAGAGGTCAGCTAAGATCGGGCCTAGAGGCGAGCCCATGGCTATCCCTTCTATTTGTCTATAGTAAGTATTGTTGAAGACAAAATGTACATTCAGAGTGCATCTTAGGAGCAGTTCCCTTAGGCTATCGTTAGGCAGGCCAATGTTGATTTGTTTCTTTGATATTTGCTTGCATATAAAATCAATAGTCTCTATAAGTGGTACGTTGGTGAACAAAGATTCTTACCACTATCTGTTCACCTGTCTTCGTACTATCAACTTGTACTTTTACCTATTTTATGTGTAGTGACTTATTCTATTTCATTGTGATTATTGACTCATATTGCCTTGATTGGTTTAAAATTTTCGTATAAATATCCATGTTTATTAGAGTAAAGCCTGATGACGATCTAATTGAAAACAATATTGTTCGCTTATATGTGTTGTTCTAATTTATCATCTCTGTGTATGATGCTTGTCTGAAGGAAATAGCAATGCTGTCAATTAACCGTACAACTTCTCTCTTGAATCTCACTATTTTCTAACCAACCTGCTTCGTATGGTAATATCCTAAGTAAAGAGTGTTCCACTCAATATAGCTTAATGTGCATTCTCATCTATTACATCAGAATTGCCGATTAGGATCGGGAGATGTTAGAGGTAATTGATCTAAACTGATGTCAATAACTAGATATCTCCAGCGATTATGACAGCCGATTTACCAAACACCCCTTCCTAAAAGAACTATCCCTTCATACGGTTATACAGTTTCTCAATATAATGAATTAAAATTAAAGAGAATTTTAACGTTCCTTTCAGAATTTCAACATTTACTTCCTATCTTCCAGTTTAATCTCTGAATCAAACGTAAAAGGTTGATGTTGTAGACATTCTTTATTCGAAAGCATCAATTAAACATGCTTCTTATCTGGGTATTTTGAACCAATCTACTATAGGAAACAATAACAGAGACGCGGAGAACTAAATGTATTTAAACACAAAATTACAGAATCTTAGTAAAATCTGTAAACCATACAGTAAACACTTCATTTGAAAAATGTCAATCAATTGTCTCAGACTTGATTGTTCCTTCGATTCTACACCAATCACTTTTTGTTGTCGTTCTCTTCTCTTCGATCTTCTTAACTTTTTGCCACCAGGTCTTTGACTTCCGATTGGTGAAACTTCGGCATATATTGATAACATTGAACAACTGTTTTGCTGCTACTCAATGATCCCTATCCAATACTGAATGTCGACTTAGTGATCTTGTTTATTTATTTATTTCAACACATAGATATTGCATGCAATTGGTTCCCTTTATGAATTTAAATAGAGCAAGAACAAACATTGATGCAGAATAGTATGATTTCATATTATTTCGAGGTTTCTCGTCAGCTGCTTACAAACCAAAATTGTGATAGAATTTTTACATGGAGATAGAGTGAAACAATTGACATAAATGAGTGTAAATAACTGGGTTACAATAATAACTATAAATATATATGCTAGAAACAGGTCAGAGGTCAAACGAGGGGGGTTAATCCAGGGTGGGTGGTGTAATAATTTAGTGAAGTTCATAAATTGTGTGATAATTGTAGAGATTAATGGAGTTAAATAATGATAAGGTAGATTACGTAATAATAATAATGAAATAGGGTTTGGAAAGTTAAGATGATTTGAAAGGATCAGGTGGTGGAAGTGTGTGAATACAATTTATTTTAAGAATTAGGTAATAGGGGGGGGGGAGTATAAATGATCTTAGAATAAGTAAATGAATAAAATAACCAAAACACAAAACAAACAGAAACAAAGAGATTACCAGGGTAGTGATAAGTTTATTAAAGTCTCTTTTTGGATGCATAAGTCCGGTTTCAGTTTCTTAATTGCAATGGCTTCAACAAAGCGGAGAGTGGTAGTAGTTCTTTGTCTATTGATAATTTTAAACGCGCGCATAATATCGACGGTATGCCCAGTGTCAAGTAAATGCCGAGCTATTGCACTGTTAAAAGCTTTAGTCCCTCGCAGTTTCAAGTTCTTCGGAATATGCTCAGAAATGCGAACCTGTACTCTTCTCTCAGTTCTTCCAATGTATGTGCTACGGCACGTACATGTGAATTGGTAAATGCAGTTGGAGCAACTGAGGGGAGAGGACTTGTCGATTTTCGTTTCTTTCAGTGAGCAGTATGTTTTCCATAACGTAGTCAGTTTGGCTGCCAAGTAGGTCACTTTTAAAGCGGAATTAATTATGTGATTGATAATTCCGGTGACTTCATCTCCTTTGAAGCGTAAGGATAGGAAGCAGGTTTTCTTTTCAACTGTATCATGCTTAATCGGAGGGTTTGTATTCGCATATTTGTGGATGAATTTATCCGGATATGCATTTTCACGTAGGCATTTGGTGATTGTAGTAATTTCTTCTTCGAGGCATTCTTTTGAACAGATTTTTCGTGCGCGGTCAAAAAGGTTTCGCACAATACCCTTTTTATAACTCATTGGACAGAAGCTGTTAAAGTTGAGATGAACTCCGCTCCAAGTATTTTTACAGTGAATGTGTCTTTGTAGTATGTCGTCTGATGTTCGCCTAATTCCAATATTGGTACAAAGAGGCACCAAATACATATGCGCCACAAAAATTTCATTTGATATGTGTGAGGGCTGTGATACTGCCTGGGTGCCCAAACCGAAGCAGGTAACTTTCTTAAGGGGCCACATCCGGAGCCTTCGATCTAAAGGTCTGATCCACAAGGTAGTGGAGCATCGTAAGGAGATGCAGTTCCATGGTAGCCGGTGACCAACGATAGGTTTATACGTCATCTCTTCCTTCAGGATACTGGAGCCCATGTGTACCATTGGTTTGCAATCAGGGTTTTCCAACTCCTCTAGGTGGAGTCTCCATGTCCACCAACCCAGTTAAAGAGCCGGATGTTCGATTTTCGTCCTCTCGATTTCGTAAACGGCACCCTCGTCACGAGAAAGCAGTGAGTAGGACTTCCCTGTCAGAGGCTATATACGCGTGTACATGTGAGAGCATTTCGAGAGGGTGGGTGGACGCTCCGCACTCTCGACCGTACCATGGTATTTGCGGGGCTATTCACAGTTATATAATATACCCTTGTAGGCCAGAGTAATTTTACATTGGTTTTCAGGAAAACCAGACACCATCCAGACTTTCACATGACAACCCAAATAGTACAACTCAACCCCGTTTAAGAGGGGAGTCATACACCACCCAGGCTTACATTTTATAAACCGAGCAGTACAGCTCAATCGTGCTTCACAGGAGAACCAGACACTGTATAGGCTTTAATGCTACAATCTGAATAGTACAGCTCAATCCTGTGGTGCAACCCCACAGGTACCAAGCACCCTGGTGGACTGTATTGTCTTGTATTAGTACAAAACATTTATCTAGTGCTTTGAAGTTTTCAATAGTTGTTTAACTATTGTTAGTTCATGTGTAATTTTACAATTCTAACAATGTTTATATTGTTGTTTGTTTGTTTTTGTAATATAAAACTAGCCATTGATTGCCGCCGGTTTCCATGATCAAACACTTGTTCTTTTAAATGTTCAAAATAAATCCATAAACAAAGAAGTATAAAATCAATTGAAGACTATTTTATCACACATAGAGACACATACACACACACACACACACTTTGTACATGATTCATTTCTCTTTTCATTCATTCTTTGCCAACTATTCGATTATTATCAATGATGTGTTTATTGTTTATTTGTTACATAATAAACAAGAGTAGATTATCATTCATTGGTTTCAGTTCAACAGAAATGAAGAGAATCATACTTATCAATGTTTCTTTATTGATCATTGTGAATATCCCTGTGATCATCATCATGAACAAATTACATGAATGAATGAATGAATACTCTTCATTGTTTAGGAATCTCTCCACACAAACACATACATACATACACGGAGATAAGCTTATTGTTTCCATATTGTCCATAATTATTTTAACTTGTAATTTCTTTTGTTTCTTCTCAATTTGTTAATAATCTGTTCTAGAATTGTTTATATTGAAAGAAGAAAACAAAAAAATGAGATAACAAGTTTTTATGTTGGTTAAATTGTTCTTTCTTTTTTTTTTCAATGTTCACTATGTATGTATCTACGTTATGAACAAACACCTTTCTTGGTAGTAGTCGTGGTGCTCTATGGTGGTGGTGATGATGAGGTTGGGGTTGGAGTTTTCATTAACTTAGTCGATATGTTTAACATGATAAAAATGTCATTATTTTTTATTGAACACTATAATATTCAATGTAATTCTTACATCTCCATTCATTCAGTACCATTGTAGATAGATACTGTTACAGTTGTGAAGTTTATATAGAAAAGAATTTAAGTCATTGGATTCATATTTGGAAATGCTTGGTGTGTTTCATCACATACTGTTCTGCTGCAATTTACTATAATCATGATGTTAAACATGTATGTATGTATGTACGACATATGAAGTTATACTCGATCTTCTTGACAACATTTCTATCTATTTGGGGTTGTTTCGTTTTACAACTATTCTGTTCACATACAATGAGAAAAGAAGTCACATCGATCAAACGGTTTTTGTTTGCATTAAGTCAACTTGGCAATACTTTATCTGAATATAAGATTTCCAATTTGATTAACCCGGTTTAGGGAACTGCATATGCCTTGACGTGTGACGTTCGAGAGTAGATATTGATTTTGTTTCTGACTGGATAGGTGTTATATCTAGAGCTTAGATTCCTAATATGCCGCGTATAATTTGAGCACTGAGACGCTAGAACCCTCTCTGTTGTGGATGCGGAGGAATAGACCAATAATTATAATGTTAAGTCCAATGGTGTCCTTGGACTTTAAATGGACATTTACTATTGGTCGATATCTGTTCACTTGTTGAATATTGTACAAAATGTTGTTTTCTACTTTTATGGTACGATGTGGTATGCTTGAATGGTATATAAACAAAGTATCTTTGAAATATAATGATTCATAACTCACAGGCTGTGACTTGTGTTCTGGACTCAACTGAGACCAATCGAGACTCTAGGCCGTCCGTACGTCTTTACGTGTCAGTGTGATCGATCGATAAATACGCTGCTTATCAAAACCTGCAGTCTCACACCCGTTATAACACTCTCAAGTCGCAAATAAGTCAGCATAGTCTGTACCGATGAATAATATGTCATCGAGATAGGCCGCAGAACCTGGAATATCATGTAGCATGGTGTTCATAACTTGTCGAGAGATTGAAGGGGCGGTCTTTACTCCGAACAGAAGTCTGTTATGTCAGAACAACACTTTATGAGTGTTTACTGTCAAGTAATGCTTACACTCTTCCGTCACTGTAATCTGTAGGTCCAGTTTTGCAAAATACTCCCCCCATTCAGTTTCGCAAATAAGTCTTCTGGTAACATTAAAGTGTACTGATAGGTTTCAAGTAATTCATTTAATCCAGTGACATAATCTGCGCATAGCCATATACCTCCAATATGCTATTTAACAATCACTATTGGTGCTGCTCAATCAGAAAAAATCACTGGTCCTATGATTGCACTTCTTTGTAGAAGTTCTGATTCTTGTTCAAAAATAGGTAGCTCTGCATAATGAACAGGTCTTTTGGATCGAGAAAAGCTCCATGTTTGAGGGTTAATAATGCTTTGGTCTTTGTACATTCTCCCAGTCCTTCTTTAAACCGGTGTTCGTTTACAACAACATAAATTTGGTCACGCAAGTTCACTAATTCCAGATGAAGAAGCAGATAATGTAGGAGAGGTATTACCTAAGTCGAACGCGAAAAGATCATACGACGTATCAAAGCAAACAGTGATAAGAGCCGTTTCGTTAACAGACCGGCAAACCGCCGAGCAGCTGCTCAGTCCAGTGCGAATCGAAGATAGGATTTGATCGCAGTCAAAAAATTTAAGAGTAGTATAATCGTGGACAGAAAGTCAGTGGATCCGACGACTCCCACTGAATGTCCAACAGATCCTTGCATTCGGGATAGCGATGCAGACATAGACAACATCACTAAAATAGCCGATAGGATTTATGAGACAAAGGCACAACTTCACAGAAGATGAAAGAATCGATGCATTACAAAAACAGATTAATGTTATGTGCCACAAACTGAACCTAAATCAGAACGACAGTCAGATGTGGTCGCGATTGTGCTGTGGGAGACGCTCAGTTTCTACAATATTCCGGTACTATCAACCGTCCGACGTCAGAACGCGAAAATATAAATCATGCAAATTTAAACGATCTCATCGGTTGTCGGAAAAGGCTGCGACATCTAGCACAGCTCCTAGAAACAATAGTATATGTCCAGGACAGAGTAACAGGAGATGGATTCTTAGTAGACACGGGGGGAGGGATAAGCGTTGTCCCCCAGTTAGCGACAAACAATAGTACCACACTAACCCTGATAGCAGCAAACAAATCCGATATAAAAACACATGGAAAGCGACAACAAACCTTGAATTTTGGCAGTAGTAGTACTTCATTTTGCTGGGAATTCATTGTCGCAGATGTATTCGTGCCTATAATTGGTATTGATTTCTTAAAGAATCTCAACTTACTAGTGGATTCCCAACGAAACGGGCTGGTGAATGGAGACCATTCAGTAGTGATAAAAAGAGTGACCACCGATCACGTATCTATGGATTTAGTAGTGGAAAAATACAAAAGAGAGTGATATAGGTAGTAGAAGCAGTCAACAGATTCGGCGAGGGCATCATGAGATAATAGAGATCTTAGACATACTGTGCATCACCATATTCCAGCGAAATACCCACCGACAAATGCAAGACCACGAAGGTTAGACCGAAAAATTCCTAAACGAGAACTCCAAAAATTGATGAACATAAGGCTATCTAACAATACATGGTCATCCCCGTTGCATATGGTTCAGGCCATGTGGAGATTGTAGAACCTTTAACAAACAAACTGTGGCAAATAGATATCCGGCGCCGCACATCCACCACATTACTACTGATATGGGAGATTCCTCGAACTTTTCAAACATTGATCTTGTTCGGGCTTATTACATTCCAATGGCGCCAGAACATATAACAAGAACGGCAAATGCCCTTTGAATTAACTAACGCAGCCCAAACCTCCCAGCAATTCATTGGTCAGGTTGTTGGAGGTTTGACAGAAGTATACGCACATATCGATGATATACCAGTAGCCAGCGCTACTGTAGAAAATCTACGACAGTTGTTTCTGAAACTTCAAGAAAATGGCGTCCCTATTAACGTGTAAAAGTGAGTTTGGAAAGGAATCATTGCAATTCCTGGATCATATGATAAATTCCAACAGAGGGTGCTTCTATTCGTAGTTATCCGTTTCCCGAACCACAAAAGAAATTACGACTATTGTTGGGACCAATAAATTATTACGGAAAATTTATTCCAAACTGCGCAATCATATTACAAACATTAACGGACACTGCGAGGACATACCCGAAAATTTCATGTCAATAGAGGTTATATAGGCGTATAAGAACGCTAAGCAAGTGCTATATAGGACGAAGTTAGTACCAGCCGTGATGACAAACGCATCGAACATAGCAATGGAGGCCATACTGCAGCAGTTGGTAAACGGCACATTGAAACCACTTTCGCTTTCGGAGAATTTTTATCGACTTACTTGGCAATAAAGCATTTAGGACATATGATAGAGGGTACCATTTTCACAGTGTATACAGATCGTAAACCCGTCACGAAAGCATTAAATGTCAGACAGGATAACTATTCGTCGAGGGAAATTCGAATTTATTTCCCAATTGATGTCTAGCATACAGTATATTAAAGGTAATAATAACGGAGTGGCACATGCCTTTCCCAGAACAATGATAAACGCCCTCATCCAATATGAAATCCTTTATCAAAAATTACCAGCATTGCGAAATATGGATGTTGGGCTAGACAGACTAGGGTCTGCCAATACAACCACTTTGGCACTAAAAGAAATTCCATCCGAAAAAGTAAGCATCACGTGTGCTACTTCTACGGGCCGACAACGACCATTTTTTCCTAAGCCACTAAGAATAAAATATCGCATCCTGGGATAAAAGCCACAGTCAAACTAATCAGCGAGTTTTTTGTATGGCTAAATTAAGATACACCGTTACATTAGTTCCGCAGTAGCTCTTCTCCGTCATCCTGATAGCACGTTCAAGCATATACATGTCGATATTGTCGGACCGCTGACGATTTCACATGGTTTTAGTTATATTTTCACCTGCATTGATAGATTCACGTGATGGCCTATAGCAGTGTCCATGAAAGACAAATTCAGCTGAAACAAGAATCCAGTAACGACAAAATATGGTCACAACGACACATAGCTATTATTCGTATAAACTTCTAAAAGCACTTACTGTAATTTATTGATCTTACGCTATTATCTTATTTGGCCTCACAGCCATAAACGAACTAAAGCTTACACGTATTTGTATTAACTTATATGATATTTACTATCATACCTCTTAATTTCGTAAATTTCGAATATCACTTGGTATTAAACTGGAATGGATTGCCTAAAACAGAGTACGATTTGACATTCTCATGGACGACCCTATGCTCCTGCATGAGGAGTAACAGGTATATGTAAGTAAGTAAGTAAGTAAGTAAGTAAGTAAGTAAGTAAGTAAGTAAGTAAGTAAGTAAGTAAGTAAGTAAGTAAGTAAGTAAGTAAGTAAGTAAGTAAGTAAGTAAGTAAGTAAGTAAGTAAGTAAGTAAGTAAGTAAGTAAGTAAGTAAGTAAGTAAGTAAGTAAGTAAGTAAGTAAGTAAGTAAGTAAGTAAGTAAGTAAGTAAGTAAGTAAGTAAGTAAGTAAGTAAGTAAGTAAGTAAGTAAGTAAGTAAGTAAGTAAGTAAGTAAGTAAGTAAGTAAGTAAGTAAGTAAGTAAGTATGTAAGTAAGTAAGTAAGTAAGTAAGTAAGTAAGTAAGTAAGTAAGTAAGTAAGTAAGTAAGTAAGTAAGTAAGTAAGTAAGTAAGTAAGTAAGTAAGTAAGTAAGTAAGTAAGTAAGTAAGTAAGTAAGTAAGTAAGTAAGTAAGTAAGTAAGTAAGTAAGTAAGTAAGTAAGTAAGTAAGTAAGTAAGTAAGTAAGTAAGTAAGTAAGTAAGTAAGTAAGTAAGTAAGTAAGTAAGTAAGTAAGTAAGTAAGTAAGTAAGTAAGTAAGTAAGTAAGTAAGTAAGTAAGTAAGTAAGTAAGTAAGTAAGTAAGTAAGTAAGTAAGTAAGTAAGTAAGTAAGTAAGTAAGTAAGTAAGTAAGTAAGTAAGTAAGTAAGTAAGTAAGTAAGTAAGTAAGTAAGTAAGTAAGTAAGTAAGTAAGTAAGTAAGTAAGTAAGTAAGTAAGTAAGTAAGTAAGTAAGTAAGTAAGTAAGTAAGTAAGTAAGTAAGTAAGTAAGTAAGTAAGTAAGTAAGTAAGTAAGTAAGTAAGTAAGTAAGTAAGTAAGTAAGTAAGTAAGTAAGTAAGTAAGTAAGTAAGTAAGTAAGTAAGTAAGTAAGTAAGTAAGTAAGTAAGTAAGTAAGTAAGTAAGTAAGTAAGTAAGTAAGTAAGTAAGTAAGTAAGTAAGTAAGTAAGTAAGTAAGTATTATCAATCAGTAATTACAAAAAATGAATTAAACAAAATATGTAACAGTAAAATTAGCAACAATAAAAACAAAAACAGTCGTTTAAATAGAAAAGAAAAGGAAAAATTATTGAATTATCCAATGCTTCATATGTACACCGATTCATGTAAATATGAAGTGAGAAACAATTTAGAATGAACATGAAACTCAAAATCAAATTACTAAATCAATAATGAGTAATTGAACTGACAATGATCGGGATCATCACTTTTTGCCTTTAAAGATCACTTCAAGAATAATCAATCAGATTAAATTTCAAAGGGTAAGTATGAAATAATCATGATATAAAATATATATTTGATGAATTTATAGAATAGCTGCATTGAATGTAAAAAAAGATCTTACTTAAGAGGGAAGAAAGAGAATTAAAACATTGAAATGCGGAAAACAAACTTGATTGTAATCCTGATAAAAATAGAATTCAATTATTATCAATCCTAGTGAAATGCTCAAAGGATAAGAGAAAATATAATGTGGACCAATGAGAAATGAAGGTGTATATGGGTACAACAACAACAGCAACAACAACAACAACCAATTACTGTTTTGTTGCCATTACTAATGAAGTTAAATCAGTCGGAGGTTTCAAATGAACATTACGTTGTCGAGTTAAAAATGATAAATTATTTTCTGTATTATAACATGATAGAAAATTATTGAATTTTTCAAGAGAAGAATTATGACAATTTTGTTTTAGATCGGATTCAATTAAGTTTTTAGTTGATTTAATTACTAAATTATACCATGCAGTTAAAAGAATACGTTCTTCAGCTTCATGATGACGTCTCATTTGTTCATGATGAGTCTATAAATATTATAAAAAGGAATACAATTCAAAAAAATGTAACAAAACATGAATCATTGAAACAAAAAGAAACAATGAACAATTAACACAAGAAGTTAACACTAACCAGTTTCATCATATATTTATCTATTGGAAGTCTTCTAGAACTCCTCAGACGCCTAGAAATCGTTAATTTATTTATTTTACCACATAGATATTGATACAAAACGGGTACTGAATACATATGCGCCACACAAATCTCATTTGATTTGTGTGAGGGCTGTGAGACTGCCCGAGCACCCAAACCGAAGCACGTGGTTTCATTAGGTGGTCACACCCGGAGACTTCGATTTGTGCGAGGGTTGGGATACTGTCCGAGTGCCAAACCGAAGCAGGTGGTTTTCTTAGAGAGCCCTACCTGAGCCTTTGACATTGAGATTCAATCCAGAAGGAAGTGGAGCATCGCAAGGAAGTGCACTTCCATGGTAGCCGGTGACCAACGATTGGTCCATACGGCATTTATTCCTTCAGTATAGTGGAGCGCATGTGCACCATTGGTTTGTAATCCGGTTATTCCATCTCCCCTAGGTGGACTCCCCATGTCCATCAACCCGGATATTCGCTTTTTGTCTTCTCAATTTGGTAAACAACACCCCAGCCACGAGAAGATAATGAGTAGGACTTCCCTGACAGAGGCTGTGTACGCGTGGCCATGTGATAGCATTTCGAGAGGAAGAGCGGACTCTTCCCACTCTCGGCCGTACCAGGGTATTCGGGGGCATGAATGAGTACAGAAGTACCTAATACTCGTATAGAAATTGATTTGGTTCTAGTGAGAACAACAAATAAACCAGAGTAAAAAACATTGACAAAATATCAATCACTCATATGTGAAGTTATCATTTTTTAGAACAGTAAATAACATTACTTACCTCTAATTTCTCAATAACACGTTCTTTTTCAACTAATAACGTACGTAAATAATTAATCTCTTCATTTAATTTATCACTATTTCTACTATTGTTGTTAGTATCAGTACTATTAGTATTGTTTATATCAATGATTATTTTCTCTTTATATTGTGGACAATTATGTTGATGTTGTCGATATTGACGTTCTAACAATCGTATCACTTCACGTGCTTTCCATAAATAACCTCGATATTTTTGTTCCATTTCAATGAAATCTGTTTCTTTTTGAGTTAATTTTGTCATTAAATTTGTATATAACAATGTAGTGGCAGCAGGTGGATTACTCATATCATTATCAACATGAATATGATAAGAATTTGTAGATGGTGTTTGTAAATTATGTGTACTGGAAGAATCATTATCATTGACAGTTAATGAATGACAATCATTGTCATTAGTATTCAGTTTGTTTTGTGATGTTACGGACATATTGAAATGATGAACATCATTATCATCAACAAAACCAGTATCATTGTCTAATATACCAGTCGTAATAGTAGTAGTAGTAGTAGTATTGTCGCCAACTTCGTTCATACTGTTACCACCACTCACATCACTAACATACATTGATGTACGTAAACGACATAGTTCTTCTTGTAAATTTAACATTTGTGATTCCATTGCTGGTGTATCATCTAGTAGATAAGTAGCAGAAAACAATTTACTTAAGATTATAATGAATATCATTAACAAAGATAAAAACACATGTAGACCTTTTAGAAAATACTGATTAGTAAAGAAACAAAGAAGAGAATGAGTGTACTAAATTCAATAAGTAACTCAACAGAAATAGTAGTTAGTTAAAAGTTTTAGTTCAGTTAGAAATGTAGCAAAAGAAAAACGAACTCAATATCATCATCACATGAATGAGTGTGTAATAAAAACAATACAATATAATAGAAGACATGAGGTCGATCGTTTCTGTTCTAAGCTATACTGTAATAAGTTAAGTTATGCAATAATCACAAATGAACTCAAGTTAGGTACATGTGAACAATTAGATAATTCTTGATTAATCTGAATGCTAAGCTTTCGGTGCAATGCCTGAAGATTACGGGCTAGATGAATGGTAAGGTCATAGTTGACCACTGCTAAGAAGCACAATATTAGGATGGACACCCGATGATCTCAAGAAAGCCCTAAGAAGCTCGAAAAGAGCCGAAGACATTCCATTCAATCATGTTTTCGAAGAACATTCCAGAATCTTCACGTACAACTGTCCGATTGGACAGATACTAAAAATTACTGCACATAGATTGGATAATTGTAATGATGATTTCGTTTTTATTGTAAGCTATAAATACCTAAGTAGTTATACTATAAGTGACACTGTTTGGAATAACATTTCTTGCCACTAGTCTTTTGTCTTCAAACTTGCGACTTACAGAGTTCTACAGCTCAAGTTGGACGCAGTAAAGCAGGATGAAACACATATCCAATGCTCAACAGTTGCCTGATTTACATTGGTTCATGATTTCAATAATAACAAATTACTGAATAGCTCACAATGATGAACATAACTATTTTTCTTAGCGTCAAAAAACCAACACAGTACCAAAATTAATGACACCTAACCCAATAAGATGAAATTAATTAATGTACACCGTTCAAAGTTGAGCGAGAGCTTCACTTCAAAACAATAATTTATGCAAACTGTAAGTTTGTTCATCCACATGAATCAATAACGAGAAGTCTAGTTCAATGCCACAGAATGAGTCAATGATTCATCTGATTCCAGGTACAATAAACTATACCTTGTAGAAATACTTCTCTTACAGATAGAATTTCAATTAGTCAGCAAATATCCAACAGTAGCGGCCACTCTAACCTGATGATGAGCCTTGCTCATCGTGATGTGATTCATTCGAGTATGTTGACTAGAACGTTGGCATCTTAAGGTCTGACTATGCCAAGCAGTCTAGTGAAAGCGTAGTACAATTAAAGGTACACAAGAGAAGTTGTACTACCAACAGCATAGAGATGTGACATAATTGGGGTGTTAAACAGAAGCAACCACAATCTGGAGAGACGCTGCCCTCTCATACCTCATCGTGTACCGTTGATTTCCGCTGTCGATTGGTGTGGTCTGTAAATTAAGGATCTAACGTATGAAAATCGTATCAACGTAAAGAGGCTATGTTATATCCGAGATGAACGACAACTGATAGGGATCATTCATGGACTGTTATGATATATATCCGTATTCTATAACGGTTAAGTAACTACATTATATATATTTATATTACTTTTATCATAAGTTTTTATTTGACGTTTTGACTACCATCGTACAATTTATTATCCATAAGTTTATCCCAATCACAATGACAGTCACATTTAACTTGATATTGTATAGTTGTCATCTTTTATTTGTGATGTAATGTAATGTGATCTGATTTGCATGGATATAAATCAAATATGTGTGAAATATATGGTCCATAGAGTGGAAGCTCATATTGGTGTTATATATATATATATATATATATATATATATATATATATGTTCCCTCGAGTTTATGACAATATTTCCAAGTTATATTTGTTTAAACAATATAAACGTTGTATCAAGGAGACATCAAATTTATATTCTGGGATACTACCCGAGAAAACAAACCGAAGAAGGTACTTTTCTTAGGAAGGCGTACCTCGAGTCCTTCGCCTAAAGACCTAATCCACAAGGCAGTGGAGCAACGTCAAGTGATGCAGTCCCTCGGTAGCCAATGAACAACAGTAGATTTATACGTATTTTGTCTCCAGCATCCTGGAGAACATGTGCACCATTGGTTTGGAATCAGTGTTTTTAACTCCTGTACGTAAATCCTTCATATCCACCAACCCGGATATTTGCTTTTTGTCCCCTCCATTCTGTAAACAACACCCTCGCCACGAGAAGGTAGTGAGCAGGAATTATCTAACATTGGCCGTAAACGCGTAGCCATGTGAGAGCATTTTGAGAGGGACGGAGGACTTTCTCCACTCTCGTTTGTGCATGGGTATTTAGGGGCCGGTTGATAAGACCACTAATCTCAATTCAGTTTCTTTTTCAAGTCCTTGAAAATAGACATCGTTCAACGGTATGAGTTACCGGAAAGTGACGTCCGCCTCTATAACACCTTAACAATATTCGAGATCACCAGATCTTAAAATGTATGGAATAAATGCGAAATTCATTCACGAAGTACTCATCGATAAGTAGGATATTTTTTAATCAAAAAGTTAATGAATAAGTCAATTCCACAGGACACACTTACAATTTGATGCTTGTGCACATGATTGAAGACCTTCACAACAAGATTTAAGACGAGTAAGTTCAGAGAAGATACACTGAAAAATAGCGGAGAAGCAGAAACGGAAACGTGCTAAAGTATCAATATATTTGTCATGTAAGAATGAATATATTTCCCATTGATATATAAACACAACAGACGAAATAAACGTTTGAGACATAACCAGGCATTTTTAAATGAATATATACATGTACGGATCAAAGAAGTAATCTCATAGGCAAAACAAAATCAGGGTCAAAACACTAAAAGATGCCATTCATTTCTATTCTTAATGTCGTTTGTTGTATAAAATAGAAATGGTTGGGATACGTGTTGCACTCTCTGTCTTCCCTTCAATTATGAGATTAAAACTGCTTTATATCTTTCTAACTACGTAGTTATTCTTTCTGCCTGTACTATATCCTTATATGCAATCTTTCTTTTATATATTACCACCAATGACTTAACTACTCCTATGAATCCGGTGTCCATCTTGCTGTGCTAATGCGGTATGGCAATTCGGATTTGCATAAATATGCCTGGTCCTACGTTGTAGCTGACACAACTTTATCTGATTTCGCGTCATAGTCCCGATAAGGTGTTCAATTAATTTTACTATACTGTTGTCAAGGTTATAATATTTCTAGAATACTTAATATGCGGCCAACAGTCGGATACAGAACGCGGGTTTCGTCCGACTCAGGGATCGTCAGATAGATGTACTTTTTTGCCTCAATGGACGATGCTCACATTGAGACTTAAAACTGGTATTTTTCTATTTAAATACTCAACGCATTATTCACTAAGATAGTAAGTTCAGATAGACACTTACATATTCCGAAAGTATAAAGGTATTTACAAAGATTTTCATTTACCCGTTATTCAATTGATTTGTTTTGTTAATCAATAGCCTTTAAATAATGATAATCAGTTTGATAACTCCACATGCTATGTAGACAAATGTAGCCAAATAGCGAGACCTTTTAATTAGTCAGTAGCCAGTCAGCTACAACGTAGGACCAGGCACATATATGTGCAAGTCCAAGTTGCCATACCGCAGTAGCACAGCAAGATGAACACCGGATTCATAAGAGTAGTTAAGTCATTGGTGGTAATATATAAAAGAAAGATTGTATATAAGGGTATAGTACAGGAAGAACGAAAAAGTGGAAAGAAAGATATGAGGCGCTTTTATTCTCATAGTTTAAGGGAAGACAGAGAGTGTATACACCTACGCCATTGTGATCGATTCTGAGCCATGTCACCAGGAGTCTCCAACCATTGGTTACGAGAGTCACACGGACCCCAAAAAAGTAGTCTCCATCTAAAAACATGGCTCACACTAGAAGTCAGGGACTTCAAGCACTGATGCCACGTTTTGGTTTGGCCGCCCCTCACTCTTACAACCATCCGCAATACCGGTTAGCTTAGTACGTCGTGGTAAATGGTGTTCACGCATACGCAACACATGGCCCAACCATCTCAGTCGATGAAGATTCACAACCCCATCAACTGATTTGCCATCATTCCCTATTACCCTGCGTTTAACCTCGCTACTACTTACCCGGTGATCCCAGCAGACTTCAGTAATATTTCTAAGGCATCTGTGGTCAAATACTAGTAGCTTGCGAGTGTCTTCTACTCTTATTGGCCATGTTTCGCTGCCTTAAATGAAAACAGAACGGACTGCCGCGTAGTATACTCGTCCTTTTATCGTGATCGATGTAAACCAAGAAAATGAGTAAATGATATCATGGATGAACATTGTCGAGGAGCCCATACTAGGAAGACACAACAGTTCACAACCTTATATATACTGATAATAATAGAAGTACTTTGAGAATTGTGAAGAACTATTCAATAACATCGATAATGTATCAAATGCTTTATGAAACTGAAAAGCGAAACATAAAACATAACTTCACAGTAAAATAGAAACATACATACCTCTTTTTCACGATTTACATTAATTAATTCTTGTCGAATTTTTAATAAATTTTGTTCAGCTAATTCAGCACGTTTTATTGCTTCATTTGCTAAGAATTGTGCATCTTCTATTTGTAAACGTGCTTGAGCTTTTACTTTTGATCGTATATTCCCATCTAAACGTGTTTCTTGTTCTAATTCAGTTAAACGTTGTACACAAATTTGATTATCATTTTCTAATTGTGAACAACGTAAACGTAAACTAACTACTTCATCAGCATGTTTACGTAACTGTTCAATAGTTGTAGATAAACGTAATATATTAGATGCTTCTTCACGAGCAATATCTAATTCATCTTTTAAATGAATACTTTCTTCTGCTTTTGCCGTTAAAATGGTACACTACAGTGGTTGAAGGAGAGGGAGGGAGAAAAGATACAACAACAAAAAGATAGTTGAATACAGCATCTATGTGCATGATTAACATTTCAATGCATTAATGTTCCGTTGTAATGTATTGATTTAAATTATTTACCAAGTATTGTGTAAATTAGTTTGCTGAAGTTGTTGAATTCTACAGATTGGAACACGGATTGATCATTGAACACAAGGAATAACTGGATAGTTGTTTTAACTTAGCATAAAACTCCTCAATAGTGGTAGGCATATATGACCTCAACCTAGTACATTCTTGACTTCTTGATGTTTAATGACTGTCCTACAAATGATTCGTTCATATTTTTATTTATTTACTTAAAAACAAAAGAGGACACCAAATATATATGCGCCACACAAAACAATGAGAATTTGAAGAGAAGGAAAGAAAAAGGTTAGGAGCGTTAGGAAAAAAAGAACAATAACGAACAGACTAGTGTAGGGTAGTGTAATAATAATAATAATGGAGGGAACGAAAACGTACAATCAGAAGAGATCTTTCAGTAAAGTAAGAAGCAACCACTTTTTATGAAGAAAGTAAAGGAAGGTTACAGAAGGATTGCCACAGGCTCCTATTCTGAGCCATATCTGATAACGTCTCTAGCCACTGTTTTGCACCATCTCTCGGACCCCAGCCAGGAAGTAGTTTGGCGAAGGGTGAATATATGATCAATACATCCTCGACCGGAACAAAAACTAGCCTGCTCCTCGCGAGTCAATATTTCTCGGGTTTTGAACAACCTACGAAGTATGATGGAAGCCAATAGCTTGGACGCAATCGGAAGTAGACTTATCCCCCGATAGTTGTTACAGCAACGACGTGAACCCTTTTTAAAGATAGGGACAACTATCGACTCATTCCATGACGTTGGTACCCTCTCTAGTTCCCAGACCTTTGTTCATATGACAACTGACTTTCAGACATCCTATAGTTGCATGTATACGTGTCCAGGTTTATTAATACGACTATTCGGCGAATAAACTAAAATATCTGGAGCAATATTGAAACTTAGAATTATTTAAGCATTCAACTAATGTCTAACTCTACATACTTCATTAATTTGCTTTATATAATTACTATACTGGAAGTTTAATTGTTTGTGTTCGTTTAATAAGTGATAGAATCAAATTTTAACAATCGTATTAATTTTACAGCTCAGTATTAAACCAATGGACAGATGTTTTACATAGAAATATTCAATCTCCATACTTAGACTCAAATTCAGTATCTTTCATTTGACAAACTATTGCATTATCCACTGATTGAGTAAGTCAAAATTACCGCTAAATTATTGTTGTAGTTATATACAATTTTTTTGTTTTATTAAACATACATTTTATTAGGAGTAATCATGACAGTATTGATACTTAGGAAGATCATAGTAATTTGCATGAATGAAGGGGATATGATCAATTGTCAAGTACATGTATATATGCGCCATAGAATGTACCTACAGATTAGTGGATCCAACAAATATACACGTAATACACCAGTTGTATCTTGTATTACTCTAATTGGATAGCTATCAAACTGCATACATAAATACATAATCATTATTCGTTCCAACTAGTCAGTGTTATCAAGATATTCAACACTGATAACATGTGTTATCAATACAAACTCACATGCATATCTCTCTTTATCTCCTCCTTGACACTGGATGACGGAATTTATATTCTATTATGAGTTTTCATGTAGTTTATTTAAAAGAAGTCGACAAGTTCATAATGGTAATATAACTATCAACCTTAGGTAAACATTCAATGCCGATCGGGAAACAGTAAAAGACTGTTTCGTCCTGACAAAAGACTACTCAATGGCAGTGAATATGAACATCACATGCACTAACTCACACAAAACTAGCAGGTTCCAAGTGTATAACTCTCAGATCAATGCAGAGTAAGCGCGTCAAAACAGTTTAAATTCAATAAAAATTGAACATTAATAACTATTATTTACCTACTTTTTGTTTTAATTCAAGATTTTGTGCAGTGATTTCGGTTAATTGAATTTTTAATTCTTCTTTATCTAAATCATTATTTTGTAAAATAGAGCAAAAAAAGATGTAAAAATGAAGTAAAGAAAACAGCCATTAAGTGACTATTAAGCCCAAGGAATAGAATATGTGATAAAAATAATGAACATCTTATTATGGTTAAGTAGCGTTACTTTAACTGGATGGTTTAATAATAAGTAGATCAGTCCGACATACGCCGAATCAGGTGCACTGAACAAGAACCCAAGACAGGAAAATCAATTTAACCCTTTTTATATAGTTTTACTCAAAGTCAAAAAGTACGTTTGTAAAATATAAAAAACGTGCATTAAATACATCATTTGTATATCTTCCTTCTTCAGTTGTCCTTTACATATTCCATCACTTTTCCAATCCAGTTGTTATCCCAATTGCCTTATTTTTCCTTTGCTCTTCACTTTATTCCAATCATGTAATGATAATCATGTGATTTTTAATTCCTGTTACATACTACTACTGTTCGTATAAGTAGCACACACCAAACTGACACAAGTGTGTATATCGATCTCAATTACCATAACGCGGATAAGTACAGTAATATGAAATTTCCAGATCACATAACAGAGTAGTAGAGGTAATAAACAGTATATTAATGACAACAGAAAAGATTAGACATCGAAACTTTCAGTAAAAGGTTGAGGAAATTATTGAATTTCATTGAAATTATGAACCGATCTAAGTTGAATTGCCATTGAAGGCCTGGTATTTAACTCCTACGCGGGAATCGGACCCAGCACCCTCAGTCTTGAGTTCTGAGTCGAGGACAACACAGTTGAGGGGTTTAATACTAGAACGAAACAGCCTTTCAGTACTTGCCAACCTTCCGATAGTGATCTGACATAGATCGGTTCATGAGTTGAGTCGCATTTACTGATTTTTTAGATAATAACATCATTATCAGCATAAAATTAAGAAAATAAGCTGGATAAATTTCATTACAATTGACTACAAGCATCTTGTTTTGTCAATACTAACTTCGATTGATGTTTACTATTTTCGATCACTGCCCTTTGATTGTTCATACATTATCTTGTTTATTTGATCTGATTCTAAGTTTTATAGTTGTTTACGATTTGACTGAACATATTTTTCTTTACAAAGATAAACTGCTCCAAAACTACAAGAAAGATTACAGTGGAAAGTTGACAGAACAAACTGTTTGTCACAAACGAGGAGATTTGAATAGTTCACTGGTATACGAAGATTGTACTGATTTCGTTTGGAAATTTAATGAAGATTTCACGATTAAACTATAATGCTCAGAGAACACAACTCCACTAAAATCATCTACATGAACTACAAACCATGCCCTCCATTTCAATGAACTATTTGTGTTATAAATTGGATTACGGTGTGCACTACTTATATGGACAGATATAAGTAGTACAAGGCAAAAATGGAAAATAAAATGCATATCAGTAGAAGATTGGAATGAACAGAAGAGGAAAGAAAACAGAAAACAATTGAAATAACGACTGGATTGGAAGAACAATGAGTATGCAAAGGGCAACTGAAGGGAGATATACAAATGATGTACATAATGCACGATTTTCATATTTTACAAAGGTAGTTATTTTACTTTGAGTAAGACTACATAAGAAGGAATTAATTGGGTTTCCTTTCCTGAATCTTCGTTCACTACAGTACAAGTAGAAGGGAACTTAGGTTGAACAACCTTTAAGAAACAGGATACACTATACAACTGTCATATCTTAATATGGCATTTGTTAGAAGTGAGTGTTCACAATCTTCCCAGAGACCTACCTACAGGTTATATAGCGAGTACTTAAATACAATTTCCACTAATCGTCATCCTAAAAATTCTCAAAAAAAGATACCCGTAAGATAACAGTAGTTGACGGGTAGAACGAATTCCACAGATGTATGAAATCTTCACTGTTTTGACAGTATCATATGATTGGTTGAACTATTTGGAAGTAAAAACAACCTACTGTGAGAAAAAAAACTTGTTGATTGATACTGTCAAGTCAGAAAAAGTCATTTACCTAAGGTTCTCATTTCAGCTAAAAATAGACAACAATACACCCTTTATCGCGAAATGACAGACGTAAATATTCAAAACACTGGATGCAACACCATGAGTTCTAAGGTTCAATACTTCCATCCGTCGAGACCTGGAGTTTTAGGATTTAATCTCTAATGTTCTCGTGAAAATGCACACGTTGAGTGGTCGCAAACTAAGATGAAGCAGCTTTCTAATGCATTATGGTTTTCAGTGGTTATATCCAACAAGAGACATACATTGATGAAGAAACTATAAGATTCCACAATCATTACAATTTCCCGCGCACTAATCATTAATTACGATTACTCCAACTAGCCTCAAGATGGATTTCCTGTAGTTCAAATGAGAAGTCATGACTAGTGGAGTTCAGCCGTGTCTGTTGTGAAGGCAATGGTGGACGGCTGCGCAATATCGTAGATTGGTTGAAGTTAACCATTAACACCATTGGATGCCGGCTAAGTGGTCTAGAAGTTAAGCGTTCGCGAACGAGACCGAAGGTCCCGCAGTTGAGTTACACATGTAGAATCGTTGGTGAGCACTACTGAGAAGTCCCATACCAGGATGAAACGGTTATCCAATGTTTCAATAGTGATCTAACAGTGATCCGTTCATGATATCAATCGATGCACAACTCTATACTGATGATTATTCAAAGGGGAATTAAATCATTTATATGAAACATAAACAACAAAATAACAGAGGGCGATTGAAAGAGACAAATAATCAGAAAAACAACAAAAAAATCTTACCACACTCAGTTCTATATAATTCATCACGTAATTTACTTAATTGATTTTGTAAATGATTTATGCGTAAATTAGCTATAGTTGGACTCATTAGAACATTATTACTACAAGTAATTGCTGATATGGAACTAGCAGATTGATTTAACAATTCTGTATTGATTGAATTTAAGTCACTTTCAATTGATTCAACTCCTGTTGTAGCTGTAACTACTGAAGATGTTGGAGATGATTGAGAATTAATTGTTGTTGCCAATATCGCTGGATTTAAACCCAATGAATTGAAATAAGTTTTAAAACGATTCAATTCAGATTGTTGATGGGACTTTTCGTCTTGTAAATTTAATACCTGATAATAATAATAATAATAATAATAATAATAATAATAATAATAATAATAATAATAATAATAATAATAAAGATGGTAAGTTCATTAATGAAATATTTTTCGACTTTATCGGCACCATATTCCTACACCAAAGCGTACACAAAGCCACATGGATCTCACTGGATCACATTACACAGAACCAAATCGACCATATCTGCATCAATAAAAAGTGCACAATGACGATGGTGGACGTGAGAATCAAAGAAGGAACCGATATAGCATCAGATAATCACTTGCTGGTTGCCAAGATGAAATTGAAACTCAAGAACCACTGGAAAACGGGGCGGACTCTGTAGGCACCCAACTTCGAGACCAACAGACAGGATTCCTTAAGGATAGATCGTTTACAGAACAAATCGCAACTCTACAGATCATTGTGGAACAATCAATTAAATGGAATTCATCACTGTACATCAACTTCATTGACTACGAAAAAGCATCTGACAGAGTGGACAGAACAACACTATGGAAGCTTTTTCCACACTACGGCGTGCCTCAGAAGATAGTCGATATTATACGGAATTCCTATGATGGATTAAACTGAAAAACAGTGCATGGAGGACAGTTTACAAACTCGTTCGAAGTAAAGACCGGCGTCAACCAAGGCTACTTACTCTCATCCTTTCTCTTTCTCCTGTTGATCGACTGGATTATGAAGACGTCAACATCTGCGGGAAGCATGGGATACAGTAAACAGCCAGAATGTAGCTGGACGATCTAGACTTCGCAGATCATCTGGCTTTTATATCGCACGAGCAACAACAAATGCAGGAGAAGACGACCAGTGTAGCAACAGCCTCAGCAGCAATAGATCTCAACATACACAAAAGGAAAACCAAGATTCTCCGATACAATAAAACATGCGCCAATCACATCACACTTGACGTAGCAGCTTTGGATGATGTAAAAACCTTTAAATATCTGGGCAGTATAATTGATGAACACGGTGGATCTGATGCAGATGTGAAGGTGCGGATCGTCAAAGCAAGAGCAGCATATCTACAACTGAAGAACATCTGAAGCTAAAAAATAATGTCTCAAAACACCAAAGTCACAATTTTCAATACAAATGTCAAGACAGTTCTTCCGTATGGGACGAAAACTTGCAGAACTACGAAAGCAATCATCCAGAAGATATAAGTGTTTATTAACGCTTGTCTCTGCAAAATACTTCGATCCGTTGGCCGTACACTATTAGCAACAACCTACTATGGGAGAGAACAAACCAGATTCCAGTGGAGGAAGAAATCAGGATGAAGCGCTGGAAGTGGATAGAACACATTGAGGAAAGCACCCAAATAGGTCACAAGGTAAGCCCTCACTTGGAATCCTCAGGGTCGAAGGAGAAGAAGACCAAAGGACACATTAGGTCGAGAAATGGAGACAGACATGAGAAGGATGAACAGCAATTGGATAGATGTAGAAAGGAAGGTTGAGGATAGAGTCGGTTGGAGAATGCTTGTCGGCGGCCTATGCTCCGTTGCGGGTAACAGGCGTAAGTAACTTATTGACTTTACCGCCGAGCCACCCTTTAACTCAATTCAAAATGTTGTATGAAGTTGGAGTATATTGGAAAAATCATTTGAATAACCAAACTATGATATGGTATCAGTCTATGAAGACAATTACTATTGATTTGAGTCGTTTAGGTAAGTGTAGGCTAAAAGGTTAGAGTTTATGCGATTTTTGTGACCAATGATTGGAGATGTTTGATAAAGTAGATCCAAATGGATCCCAATGGTACAGACACATTTATATGATGTTTTCCCTTTAGATTTTTCGTTTTAAAATTATCTTATACATTTTCTTGTACAAATGAATTCTTTCTTTACGAGTCAAGTTGTCTATACTGGATCCTTTTTACTACGACTATTACTGTTACTAATTCTAAAACTCTGGTGTCGATTTTGATCATTTTAACTTGGCGTAGTTGATATAATATGGCAAAGCAGTGGAGCAACCCTAAGAGATGCAGTTGTGTTGTAGCTGGTGACCAACAATGGGTTCATACGTCATTTGTTCCTTCAGGGTCCTGGAGCCCATGTCTACTGCTGGTTTGAAAGCAGAGTTATTCAACTCCTATAGGTGGAACTTCCGTGTCCACTAACCAGGTTAAGGCGCGAGACATTCGCTTCTCGGCCTGTCAATTTTGTAAAGAACACCCACACCACAAGAAGCCAGTGATCAGAACTTCCTTAACAGTGGATGTGTAACGTGTGGATATGTGAGAGCATTTCGAGAGGGTGATCTGATTCGCTCAACCTTCGACCGTGCCAGGGCATTTGGGAGGAAGAATATCATATGTAAGTACTGTTAACGTGAACGATTAAAAAAGTATTATCCAATGCAAGTCGACTTTTAGTAGTTCTCTATTAACAGATATCAATCAGTGGCAAGATATTAGATAATTCATAAACCACCAGAGACGTAAGAATAAACACTGACTTACTTCTTGCTGAAGATTTTTACACTGTTCAGCCAATTTCTCTTTTTCTATTAATAATGCTTTGCATTGTTCCACTGTCTTACATAACTGCAATAGATTTGAAATATATATAACAGTAAATAATTTTGATTGATGATTGCTTTACGAATAATGAGACTTAATTAATACAATAGAGTGAACTCTTAATATGTCCTTCCTTTATTGTGATTGGTCACATATTATAGTTTATCATCACTTTTTGGAGGTTCCTGGAGACTCAAAACTATTAAAATACCTTACATTGTATGCAGAGATTGTCTTATGCAATATGACTGTTTAACATGTCAATAATACGCTCACTAGAGCATAACTTTGAAATCCCAGTGAAAATTCATAACTTAAGACCAACTATGTCGGAAATAAGAAATCTTGCACAGATGAAGCAGGGTGAGTTCAAAGTGATGCACCAGTCGCAAGACTCGATCTTTGTGGGTTTGATCCCTGAAAAACTGGTAAGTAGGACTAGTTGAGAAGTCACAAACTAGGATGAAATAACTTTCCGGTGCTCACTAATTTTTAACGGTTCAAGAGGTAATTAACTCTGAGTAGTACTAGTAATCTCAAGATATAAGGAGTTTATCTCAGGAAGCCCAGAATAGTTGTTTGGTCTTTATGATTACCTAAGTTGTTTGTAACAACCGAATAAAGATGATTTTTTACTGAAATACGACGTCGAACACCGATAATCGGAAGGTGATTTCATACCCTATTCATTCCTCCATAAAATTCGAGTTGTCTAACACAGTAACAACATCAACTCTTTTTTTCCCACTGCCAATCACTGTTCATGATTGTTGTAGACTTTATATCAGTCTACATTTAAGTTGCCTTCGCTCTTATTCGTATTTAGAGCGAGACGGGATCAGTTTTTTGAAATTTTATCAGATCGGTGGGCACCGCTGAAATATATTGATTTTTCTTTATGTTTTAGATATCATACAAAACTACCTCAGGCTAAATTATACTTGTTTCCTAGTTTTTAAAAAACAATACACTTCACTTTTTCGAATCATTGGTACGTCTTCCTTTTGTGGCTAATCGCTATCCAGTAAGACAGATGGTGGACGCGTCCTCAGAGCAGAATGGATTATAGAATTAATTAATAATAAGTTGCAGCGCTGAATACGACACCTGCTTAGTTTTATTCAATGAATTCATTCCATACAGCTACTAAGTATACATCACGAACAAATTAATTTTGTACTAGTGAATAAAATACTTAAACAGTGAAGCAACTACACACATTATATACCGATTCGTTGCGACTGGAAGCTATGTTTAATGACATGGATAA
Organism: Schistosoma intercalatum; assembly: GCA_944470365.2. Taxonomy (NCBI): domain Eukaryota; kingdom Metazoa; phylum Platyhelminthes; class Trematoda; order Strigeidida; family Schistosomatidae; genus Schistosoma; species Schistosoma intercalatum. The sequence continues at coordinate 1,108,649 of OX103728.1, read as the reverse complement.
TGGAACTTTCATCACGTCTCTAGAACAGCCTAAAAACACTCATAGGAAGTTGACAGACTAGTTGGCAAATTTCTTAAAACAATAGTAATAATAAATTAAGCATGAATAATGTATTTGTAAAGATGTTCGCGTTAGGCGTTGCTTAGGCGGATGAAATGGCTATTTAATGGTTCTAGACTTTCAATGCTTGTCTAACTTAGATCAGTTAGTGATAGCAATAATATTCGACAGTCTCAACAACCATATACTGACAATAAATGAGTGTTTGAAAAAAAATGGAGCAGATTAGTTTGAAACTACATCTCGCTGAACTAAGCAGTAACTTGGAAGTCAAATATACAATCGAATTTATACATTTAAAACTAAATATCACACACAATTTATGTGTCAAAAAGAAACAGTCCATTGTTTCAACTTTAAAGATAGTGAATGTTATCTTCGGTTTCTAAGAACGAGTCTCATAATTAAGATGAAAAAAAAAACAACACATTCTTGCATAATTAAACTTAAGATTTCTATACAAAGAAAGTTCAATATAAAAATGTTTCACATTTTGTAGTGTACTGGTTTAAATTCTAATACTTAGTTTGTAAATAACGATTTGTAATTTTCCATTGTTGGTATTCACAACTTTAATCGGACCAGTCCACTTATGACAACATAAACTAATCCATTGAATCATTGAACATCAACAACTAAAGAGTATAAACACCTTAATAAAGTAATCATTCTTATATGAATTTAGCTGTATAGTAGTGTTGTGGATGCGGTGGAATAGACCAATAATTATCATGTTAAGTTCAATGGTGTCCTTGGACTTTAAATGAACATTTCCTATTGGTCGATATCTGTTCACTTGTTGAATATTGTACAAAATGTTGTTTTCTATTTTATGGTACGATGTGGTATGCTTGATTGGTATATAAACAAAGTATGTTTGAAATATAATGATTCATATCTCCGAGGCTGTGACTTGTGTTCTGGACTCAACTAACTGGGCTAGACAGGGAAGTGGGACCAATCGAGACTCTAGGCCGTCTGTACGTGTTTACGTGTCATTGAATCGATCGATAAGTACGCTGCTCTCTGATTTTCCAGCCAAGGACACAACAATTAGCACAGGGTAAAAACCGACAGCAACCTAAAGTCATAACAAGTAGATAATGTATAAGTGTGTTTGAAATGAAAGGTGTTTAGTTCAAGTCTTAATGTAAACATTAACACTAGGACGCAGGCACAACCAATTAACCAGTTCTAAACAGGATGAAACACGCTACTAGCTAGTCACATAATAAATTTATCAATCTCTACACACACACACACACACACATAGATATATGATAGCTAGTCAGATTTTTTGAGAATTTATATCCGTAAAACACACAAAAAGAAAAACACAATAAAAAAAATAAGCATGGATACAACAAAATTTCCAACTAAGACTTACACGATCTTCATAATCCATAGTATCACTCATATTTAAACGAGTTGACATTAACTAAATCATTATAACAAAAGAACAGAAATAAGGATAAAGAAGAAATCAAATCAAAACGATCCTCTATTGAATTCATCTATCCATATAGAATGTTAATAATAATATGTAATGGTAACAAAGACTATTGTGTAAAGAACATACATTTATAATCAGGAGCATAATCAATGAAAAGAAATGATCAAATCAATAATAATAATAATACATAAGTATACTATACAGTAAACAATGAAACTACATTCAACATTGAATACCTTTCATCAGATGAAGAAAGAGAAGTAAACAATTTTAACTATTCAAAACAACTGACGATGATGATGATGATGATCGTAAACTAAAGAATTTACAAATACCAATCGACAGTCTCTCTTCATTAGAGATGTAATACATATATATAAATATATATATATATATATATATATTTGTGAGTGTGTACGCGTGTGTGTGTGTCTGTATACTTCACAGAAAGAAAGAGTACTCAAATTACTTTTCCTTTACAAAGAAAAGAATAAATTCAGGTCAAATCGATAGAGAGTGCAGAAACACCCATATACAAAAAAAATAGAACGCAATAGAAAAGTAAATACAATACGTAGTACACGTGTGCACATACCTACTGAGGTATACATATCACATGACTAGGAACACACAGATAATATATGGGGTAGACATGTACTAGTGACATGTATGTTGGAACATATAAGCATTGAATGATAGACACACACACATGCCCATATACATGAAATAAGTAGTATATGACAGGAATGATTATGATTTGAAACGAACTCTAATTTAAAAAGGGCAATTAAATTAACTTTTATGGGAACAGAGTATACAAGTGAAAATGTATTGACCGGAAACTAATGTAAAATGAAATAAGAATTTCATTCATATGATCTTCACTTATTATTTCTAAGAAAAATCTTGGTCCATTTCAAGAGAAGAAAGAAAATATGGCGGATTCGGTTCATAGAGTTGAGTACTTTCATAGACTGAGATGTTTCCGATATACATATAATTTATCCTTAACAACCACCTACCCCTAAATGAGACGCTTTCTTGCATAGGATTATGTTAAAAGTAAACTGGATATGATCAAACAAGAATATGCCATCAGACCACGATGACATTGAGTCATGTTGGTCGATATAAACTTTCTAGTTTGTATTCACATGATAACCGCGATCAATGTGGTTGGAGACTTTGGACTATTTTTTTCCATGAATATGATAATGTAGACAGTTGTTTGTGAAAACTCAGTCAGTCAGTCAGCTACGATGTAGGACCACGTAAAATATATACATCGGTTCAAGTTGTCATACCACATTCTCATTCTCGACCGTTTTAGCTACCTTGACGTGGTGGTCGGGCTTGCCTATCGTGATGAAGCAACCGAGCTATACTGGCTGGAACAACCGTTACTCAATGTCTTACCATGTCAGACAGGTCGTTTGAAGAGCGGTAAGACTAAAAGCAACAAACCCAAGGTCCAAAGGCGAAGTCGTACTGCTGACTGTACAGAGGTGCGACAGCAGTAGGGTGTTTCCTTCAGATAACCGGCATAACAGTGATGCTGCCTTTCCACAAGGAGGGGTGGTAGAAAAAGTCGACCCTAAAAATACACACCTCGCCTTAACCCACTGATATCCGTCCCCGGTGGTGAGATCTCAAAAGGTACGGAGCTAACACGAAAATTACTCACAAACAGGTCGTGTGTGACCGACCTCAAGCAGTTGCCCTTTGGGCACCGCGGTCAAGCTTTTTGTGACGACGTTCTATGACACCTGTTTCCCACTTCCTATTATCTTGATACGATCTGACTTGTACCACTTCACCCACCTGGAAGCTACGAGTGACCGTACGATATTCATTCGGGAGTTTATTTGTCTCTCTGGGCGGCAACACACTGTTAGGTGGATCCGAGAAAGAAGTCTTACTCGACAGACTTTAAAACGGGGAGGTGTGACGACGAACCACGGGTGAGCTCGAGGAAGCTGTAGGAGGCTCAGTAGGAGCCAGAGATATTCCATCCAATCACCTTTCAGAAGAATATTCTAGAATTCAACGTGTAGCCTCCTGATTGGTCAATGCTAATAATCCCATGTACGCACATTGGTGGACTGTAATGATGATTTCGTTCTTACTAAAAACTATAAATACCTGACAATTTTGTACTAGAATTGACACTGTTTGGAATAATATTCCTTTCGTTAGTCTTCTGTCTTCTTACTGCGACTTGAAAGGGTTTTGGTGTTCTAGTGCTCTGTTATACGCGGTATATCAAGAAATCAGCCTTTAAGATATAACAAAAACATATTAAAAGAAAACTATCCTTCTTCAAATAATAATCTTAGTGAAAAATCCTGGAACGGTATTATGGTTTTACCTCACAGCCAACGTACGACTGAAGAATTACAACGGATCTTGAAAAATTACAAAATTAGATTTTTCTACATGATAATCAACACTCTAAGAAACACATTAGTTAAAATCAAAGATCCCGTTAACATATACAAAAACTTGTGTCTAAAGATTAGGTTTCCGTGAGATAATTCCAGGCTCAGAAGAAAGAAATGTATTCCACAAGCAGCCAGAAGCACGAACAACAACAACAACAAGAACAACTCAAGTGTACATATACAGCATACAAATGTCCTTGGTGAACTTTACAAAATAGTATAATAAAAGCGACAACGAACAAATAGCATTCAAGATCCTCTCAAGTGAAAAATACGACATGAATGCGAAAGTGGGTGCTTTTGGCGTGAAAACAACACCAAGTAAATTTAAATTCACCCTATTGCATAAACAAGTGGCTATCAGGACTCAGTAGCTGAGTGGATAACGCGATGGCATTTGAAGCGAATGGCACTGGGTTCGAGTCCCAGAGTGAACATCAACTCTGAGATGCAGGTGGACCCAGCTGACGAGTCCCAAATAGGACGGAACGCGCGTCCCCTGTTTCACTGCTAGTCATTATACATCTTTGCTTATAAAGCTTGTGAATTACGGCAATATCGAGGCAGTATGCACATATGCCAATAACAGACTGATCAACTGCAGTCTTAAACCTCAAAAGGGAAGATTCAAGCAAACAATACCATGTGAGTTCAATAATATTCAATATCATCGATATCTCTCCGATTAGATATCATTGTCCACTTATGCCAATTAATATAATAAAACTATACTTAAACTCTCTAACTTTAGTTAATTTCAATCATCTATACACTCATTAAATGTTCTACATCGTTATCTTACTTCTATGAATAATGATTTCCGTATCGTCTTTTTCTTACTAAAGACAGTTCAAGTTATTTACTCATGTTGTCATAAAAAGTTGCATCTTTCTTTAAAGGACAGACTCGATGAAATTGACTTGATTCAAATCTCCACAAAATCATTTGTTGTTATCAGATTAATTGCTATGGATTTTAATGTTACGATAAAAAACAGAGTTGTTCCTTTTCCGATTTCTAACTTCTGTACGGAATACAAGGTTATTCTGAAAGTTCCATCTTCTTTATTAGAGTGTTGACTATGAACGTTGAAGTGTTGTGCGACAGACATTCAGTCTATTAGAGATCTTATTGGTTGACTCTTACTAGAGGGATCCTCAATCGTACGTGAATAGAATATACGCGATATTACTGGAGTCTTGAAAAAGACCAATATACTAAAATTAAGCCTTCTATCGGACACAATCAACACATGTACACTCTATTACTTGATGGGAAACCGAAATAAGACGAAATAAAGTTTTTATATAAATTTTTTTCAAAACAATGAATAAGATTAACACACATACTTGTTGAATCGCTTCCATTATAGCTTGTTGCACAGTTTCTTCCATCCCCATAATTGTTTGAATATAAGTTTGTTTATTATCACAGTTTACAGCGCATGCAAGTATTAGTTGTAATAAACGAAATGTCGACTCTTCATTTTCATGTTCAGCTTGAGATAAAAGCACACAAAATTATGTCATTATTATCAACAAGATTGTTGGAACACCAATGGAAAAAACAACTTAATCCACATCACACTACTAACTAAATGAATCAGTAATATAATGATTCTCCAAGAGTAATATTCCATTCAACTTCTGTGTCATCATGACGATACGACAGCAGCAAACCGTTAACTACTTATAAGCAAAATGATCAGGATGAAACATAATAAAATTGTTATAGATAAATACATATGAGCGTTCCTCCGCCCCACGGGTGGGGTTAAACCCATCACTTTTCAAGGAATATTTTTTTCAAGATCAACACTTCTCAAGACATTGAGTCGATTTCCAAGTAAGAACAACACAGTTTGCAAAATAAAATGAATTTATCTTACTCTGCAAACCTTGTCGTTCTTCATCTGTTTAAATTTGTCATGGAATCTGGTCAAACGATTGTTAACTGAGTGTTCCGTGCGGAGTTAACCAGACTAGTAACGAGTTACAGATCAGTTATGTAGCAAAACTTCAAACAAACAAAAATTGAAAACGCACTACGTAATATTAGATGACAGTCCATAGTAGTCAATTGTTTTCACTCAATATGAATATATATGTGAATATCCTTTACCGATACAAAGCTTTCCAATATAGGGGTATATTGATTATTTATCCATAACGTTATTTCAATGTTGAGTGGAAATTTGCAGTTCATGGAGTTTCGTTCTCTGAGCAGTGTGAATGTAATTATGAAATATTTTATTGTCCTTCTGAACAACATCATAGACAGCACGAATGTGATGACACTGTTATCTTATCTTCCCCACTAGTTCATACATGGATATGAAGAAAGAGAAGTTGTCTCGAACTAGTTAACGGCTTATTGTGCTACGTTACTTGGTATGTTGAAGACTGAATCGCGTATGTTTGACTTGTGAATGATCGGCCTTGAGAGGAGAGAGGAAAAAGCTACCGTATCACTGACAACTTGATGATTTATTAGCAAGTGAAAACTATAGCAGAATACTTCATCCAACTCATCCAACACGAAAATGTAGGACTAACGAGATCGCAACACACAATGAATACAATTATATTAACCGAGACTATTACAGTACGAAAATTTAATACAATGGTCACGTTTGAATTACATTAACTTTGGAATAGAAGAGAGCATGACAGTAAGTTATAGATTAATCGAAAGCATCTGAATTATAGAGTAAGGTAGATACATGTGTATGTTAGTAGTTCACAGATTACGAATTAAGTCATATAATGCCTAAAAAATATCTTGAATTCTTTGTCACTTCATTGTTTTTCTTCTCTTCACAACACAAAACTTCAGATAGCAACGAGTTATTCATATTTCTTCAAACATGACTGACAGCTGGTTCTGTTAACCTAGATGTTTACTGGTTATTGTGGACTATTGTGTCCTGTTGTCGTTCATATACTTATTTTGATTAAGTTTCTCGTTCACCCGATTTTCAACTTTCTGGAAGTTGTTCATGATCTTTTTACTTGGTTAAAAAATTCGATCAAACTTATATCGACAACATAAGATGTTATTCAAGTGTAGGAAGATTTTTATAGCTCACTTTTGTCTGAAGTTTGTGATGATGAAGATGATTTCGTCTGGAAAGACAATGAAAGCTTTACGATTAAATGATCCGGATCAGAGAACAAAACTCCACTAAGATTACTTTATATATATTATTGAAAAATATTGTTTTAAGGAGGCAGTTTATTGAAGATCATATGATATGTGTGGTGTTTGAAGGAACTGATGATTCTTTTGTACTTGTTGAATACTTGATTTCGAATTCTAAGTGCAGTACATTCTTTCGTGGTTATCTAGTACTTGATTGGATTACGTTATTTCTTAGTTCATACTATAATTCAAATACTCGTAATTATCACATTGGCGTCGCGATGGAGCTTGTGATGAAATTGTTGGATATACAATCAGATCTTGACGCTTTTAAGGATTACGTTGAAAGGTTCGAAATTCGGGCTATGACCAAGGCAGATGATGAGGATGTTAATATTGTAGCACATTTCCTCACATTCATCGGAAAAGAAGCATATAGCTTATTAAAAACTCTGGCTTTACCGGAAAAGCCCATTTCGATTTTTTATACAACTCTGAAGGATCTACTGCTAGACTATGTTAAGTATACAAATTTCGAATGCGGTAAAGAAGGAAGATTTCGTAAAATGATTCATGAGGATATAAAAAATTCCACTGCGTTACTACGTCATCCCAACCCAGTGCATACTCAAGGTTGTTCAGATAATTCAATCAGGAGTTGCGATGCAGTTCACAAAGATGGACACAGGTTTGGTCAAGGTTTGTCCTGAGGCAAGTTCCACTCTTTTAATTCACGTAAATTTCGTAATTCTAAGTGCTTCAAATGTCGTGATATTGGACAAGTTCAGTCAGTTTGTAATGCTAATGTTCATCTTACTGCAACTAATATTAAGTCTTGTAATTCTGATTCTACTAAGTCGAGTATTTATAATGATGATTTATCTTTATCAACGATTGCAATAGACAGTGTAGAGTTACATAGCAGTTCAGAGTTAAATGAAACTCAGAATTCTTGTGAGACAACGGTTTCTAATCAATCGACCTATCAGATTTCTCATGTTATTGTACCAGATATGGTTTTTCCTAATGACTCACATATTTCTGACGAAATTCCTTGCACATCTGAGGAAAATATGTTTAGTGAACCGACTCATGGTCGAAAACCTGATGCAGTCTTGATAGATGCTGATTTTTCTAATGATTCATTACTCTGCAATGACATTCTTAATAAATTCGAGGAAACTATTTCAGAAGAGTCAAAGCTTGTTGTTCTATCAAATATTATTTGTCCTCATAATGCATATGTTTCTTGTGGGAAACTTGTTCAATGCGAAGCACAAATACTAAATGATCTCGATTTTGATTACAATTCGGATGATTTCATATCAACTGCTGTTTATCCTTATCACAAAAACACTTCTAATCAATGTGAGAAATATGTTTTAAATGAAACCACATCATTCGTAACTTGGGAATATGAAGATCCAACATTATTTCGCGGCGGAGAATAGTATTGGGAAATCTGTGCTTTAAATTCTAGATAGTGGTTTCGGTACACAACCAACACAGCGATTGTATACAATCCCAGGAACCAATTGAATCTGTTCCAATTTCGGTTGTTCATTCCAATACTAATGAGGACATTCTAGATAATACAGAGTTTTTATCCAATACAATGTCGGACAGACATAGGACAAACTAAAGAAGAAGACGTATAATCGATTACAGACACTTAGACTCTAAATTTAAGCTATGGCGAATGTGGTGTTTGAATGAACTGATGATTCTTTTCTACTTGTTGAATACTTGATTTCGAATTCTAAATGCAATACATTCGTTTATGGTTATCTATTACTTCTTGGTTCGATTACGTTATTTCTAGGATTTCTATTTCATACTATAATTTAAATACATCTAATTATCACAATATAATATTTGTTTTTGAAAGAAATAAGAATGAAAACTATACAATCGACTAACAGAAAATCTTATACACATAAAAAGTAGAAAATTCAACTTACCAATTTCTTGTAGATTTGGAAGGCATTGAACAGATATCCTATCTTCAATTCCCTGTATGAATATAATGAAGAATGTACAATGTTGAATTATATAAATAGATAAGATGATAAATGACTTAGAATTTTATTTTCAAACAATATCTTATATAAACTTGAACTTTGATTCAATCTCTTTCCATTGGATCATGAACAACATTGTGTCAAGAGTCATTACTAGCCATTAAACATGAATATTATTGCACAAAGTTTATTTATTTATTTATTTGGACACATGAATATTGGTACAAGAGAGAGCCAATATATATGCGCCACACAAAACAATGAAAATTCGAGAGGAATACAAAGAAAGAAAAAAAAGCTAAGGAGCGCAACAAAAAAAAGAGAGAACAATAACGAAGAGATTGGTGTAAGGTAATGTGCTAGTAATCAGGGAACCCAAAGGTACGATAGGAAGAAATCTTTCAGGTAAGGGAGACAAAACCACTTTTTATGAAGAAAGTAAAAGAAGGTTACAGCAGGATCGCCATTGGTTTCTATTCTGAGCCATATCTGATAACGTTTCTAGTCACTGTGTAGCACTATCTCTCAGACCCCAACCAGGGAGTCGTGAAGGGTCAACACAAGCCAGTCCTTTGCAGCTTTCTTTCATGCCACGACACCATGTCATGCACTGACCCCCTAAGATAACCACCTGCTTCGGTTTGGGCACCCGGGCAGTATCACAGCCCACACACAAACGATGAACTCTATGTCTATTGCACAAAGTGAAGTTATATTATTTAACAAGTGAGCAGTTGTATAAAGGAATAATTTTTTTTATATCTTTGAAGATGCAAGAGAGGTCAGATTGATTTGATGGAAAATTATTAGAATAGTTAAAACTGTTAAATTGGATGATTTAGTCAAAGTCATATATGATGAATTGATTTCGATTAAAAAATTATAGAAAACTAAGAAATACCAGAAAGCTGTTAATTTTTAGTGTGTATCCACGACTACATCAAGTGCTGAACATACAGATCATTCGATTAGTATTTAATTCATTTACATTCTTAACTTCAATCGTTTGATAATGTTGATCAACTATTTTCCAATATGATCAATGCATGGAACGTCACACATCGCACATGAATAATTTATTTAAGGAATAGATATGTGAACTCCAGCTGAATAGTCAGTGGTAAGGCAGAACTATTGACTAATGAAACTAAGTATGACATTACATCATAGAAAAATGATAGAGAACAATTGCAGTTCAAATGGATGATTTTACAAAGTGTAGTACTTTTTGAGCTAGATTGATTTAATTGCAATGTTCTGATTGTAGTGACGTAGTACTCATTCATCAGTACAACGTGAAGGTAGGATGTAATGTTTGGTTTTCGGGGAAAGTTAATCATTCAAAATGATGTAATAAAACAGACGAAAAAAAGCCAGATCGGTAGTCAGTTCATAATTACGGCTGTATTTATAATGATTTTTTCTGTTCATTAAATTTTGTTGACCATTACCATTAAGTAAAGTATAGATTAGAAAATATTACAATTGAGAGGAAAGAAAGATCAATCAATAGACTATACAGACACTGTTACGTAATAAAGTTGAAAGAAAATATGAATCTGGTATTCACACTACAGGTTGACCTCAGTTGCGATATCATTAAAAGTCAAGCGGAACATTGGACACCTATTTTCTTTGAATATGGGACAACACCTCAGGATTGCATACCACATCAAAATTTGACTAGAATGCCTTTGATCATCGTTTATTACCGATGATGTCAGCGAGATGTTCATCTGCCAAATGAAATGCAGTTTGTGCAGTAATCTAATGTGTATTACTTTGTATTTGTGAATCATGGCATACGAAGGTAGAAGACATACTTAGGCTGAAAGTATGTGACCATAAGGGTCTTCAAAGAATCACTCGTGCGTTGTCGAACAGATTGAATTCAGGCATAAGTTACAACGTAAATATAGTAAATTGACTGACGAGGTTATGAATCTTCATTAGCAGATACCTGGACACGTGTTATATACCCTTAACCACTCTGCGTACTTTGAGAAGCAATGTTGGCTGACGTAGGAGTAAGTTTGAAGAAAGTAAGGGACGGCCAGATAAAAGTGTAGCATCAGTTAGTGAAATCATTGCCTACTGGACTAAGCAGTGACGTAAACCCAGATGACCTGGTTACAAACCTTAGGTGACTGGTCATATGCTATCTAAAGACAATATGGTAGATGATAGATAAAAGTTCGCAGTGAGTATTGTAAGTGAATTACTCACCTATCCAACGTCACAACCCACATTTTTTTGACTAGATCAACTCACTTTAATACATTATTATTAAGCCTTGGCAGCACAGTTTCTTTTGCACACTTATTTTATCACTATAAATAAGTGATTGACCAAGTGTGCATTAGTCACAAAATCAAACTGCTGGAACAGACAACAATGAAATATCTCAGAATAGGTTTCAATAATGCAGATGCATTCATGCCTTGTCTTCCCATCCCATCCATAGATCATGGGCTTTGGTATACCTGTATCATCATTATTTTTATTGGTTCAATACAGTGACAACTTGAACCACTTAGCTTCACAATTTTAAGAGTGTAAAAATCATACTGAAACTGTTGTTTGGCAATGAATAAATGATTTATAAAATTTCTGTTTAATTCCAGCGTATTACTAAAATGATACACTCTGTTCACAGAGATTATCAACAATAACCATGTGCTTTAAACGTGAAAAACCCAAGAAAAACTAATCTTATTTACCAAACTAACCTCATTTAGAAATTCAATAACAGCTTTCAATATCTTCTTAAGATTACTGACCTTTAGAGAGAGAAAGGATGGAGAGAAAAAGAATAATGGAGAATATTTGTAGATAAGGATAAGGATGCTGGAGATGTTGTGTGATCCACCACTCAAAGTTGCACAATAATAATCTCACACAACGGTTCCTTAAGTGCATAGAACTAATGGTGAGCTCACCAGTCTCTTCACGAGTGCAGAAGGTTGAATGAATTCAGGTTTAGTTAACCCGCTTAGTGGTAAATATCCTAGACTGCAGTGTTTACTATTAGTTATATACGCTCGAGAAACCAATGTGTATAATTATTGGTGTACAACTTTAAATGGTGGATCACTGGGCACGTATATTGATGAAGAGTCCAGCCAACTGGGTGAATTAGTGTGCACTGCATGTTGCTTGAACATTGGGATCTTGAATGCACATTGCGACTGCACAATATACTGAGGCCGCGCTTGACTGAGAGCTGACTTTTTATCTATCACAAGATACATCAAGTTGTGGGTCGAGAAAGTGTCTGCTGGCCTATATAGCCGCAAATCAACTGCAGTTGCTGGTCAAAGGCTCAATCCCAATAGTTCAACCACAGTCCAATCCGGTCTAAATAACCGGTTTGAGACGTTGCGATGGGTTGTGTTGTTGTCGCGGCTAACACAACTGAACCATCAAGCCCAGAGTACGCAACATCTCTAAATATATCCACTAGGATACTTGTTACAAAAACAATGGACAATTTCAACAAGGAAATCTTTTTTTAATTTACACTATGGACTGATACTCATTGTGAGATCTTAACACTTGTAACGGAAACTGAGAGCAGACTTTTCCTAACCTGGTATTTTCGCTATGAGAAGGACATATCATTGCAGGTTATGGTTATCTGAAGAAAACACCTCACTACGGCTAAATCCCAATACAGTCAGCAGTACGACGTTGAACTCGAACATTAAGTTGTTGCTTTCAGTCTTAACGTTTTCCAATCGACCTCTGCGTAGCACAGTAGGATCTAGAGGAACAAGTATTCGGCCCAATTATAGCTTTATCAGATCATCACAATACTCAAGTTCAACCACCATGTGCCAAGGTAGCAATCAACTACGACCAAGTCAAACGTACGATAATAAATTTGTGACGGTATATACACACATTCACAAGAATTACATAAATCACCTTCAGCCTCCAATTGATTTCAGCATCATAATTCAATTTTTGCAACCATTCATCAGTGAAATGATTTGGAGCACTGAAATGAAACAGAAAATATAAGAAAAAATTAGGACAATTTGAAATTCTTATGATCATAGGAATGAGACATCATTTATTAAAAAAAACATGAAAAATACTGTCATTGACCAACCGATTAAAATTGATTGATCACTGAGTAACGGCAGTTTTAAGTTTGTTCAATGCGATGTAGCCACTAATCTAAATGACTCAACATCGTATGGGTTATGTTTTGATGTTAGATAATTAGATATTCTTGGTGGAAAGTCCTGTTTGAACAACATTTCGCGCCAGTTGGTGTTCATCAGCAAGACATACTTTTAACCTTGTAGAAACTGATGAAACGTGTGTGACTCTAATATGAGTCATCCACTTTTACAGTCTGAGACGTACTCACTTAGCTGTTCTGACATTTAATTCCAGTCTCGACCATCTGGAAAGTATTAACCATCACGAATAAATTCACACTAGTGGCTATCTGGACTCAGTAGCTTAGTGGATAACGTACTGGCTTTCAAAGTGTTAGAGACTGAACTTTAACTGGAAATTAGGTGTGAGCCACATCCGAAGTGTGAAGGTTGATGATACTACCCTGATAATTATACCGATGTACGCAGAGTGGAGTTTGAATCCGCAGCTTGGAGGTTAAAAGTCGACGACTTTAAACATTGACATCGCAGATCTACTACTATACGCAATCTAAATATAGCATAACCATTCATTTCACAAGTCTCTTTTTAATTTAATCCGTATTTTATAAAGACTTTAACAAATAATATGTGTATACTGCTGTATAAATGTTAATTGTCATTGTAACGTTTTACGTTCACATAGTTACACACACACATATATACACTCAATACGTAACTATGGCAACTCTAGATAATTTGAAGACATGATAATTTTCTTTTTTTTTAAAAAGCCCAAGTGAACTGCTTACCAAAAATAAAATCAATACAGCATTAACTCTATGTTCACTTGTAATGAATAATGAATGTGATCTGAATATCAAATTAATACTTTTAATAAGTTTATTAAAAGTTTGTGCGTGCTCGTATAAGTAAAAGTGTAGTAGAATAATCCGAAATACAAATAAACGGAAGTTCAGTACTATGGTTGTGATGATGATAATAATAACATTGTTGATAGAAATAGTTCATTATGAACTTGATATGCCTTTGGATTAAATTAATACTAACCGATCTATTATTTAGGACCGAAGTAGATGAACGTAATCAGTTCGAACATTATAAAACGATTTATTGCTAGTTGATTGATTATTCATCAAATGGGAAACTTAGATTGATATCATGAATGGATCGATGCTAGATCACCAATGAGACCCTCGACGGCCATTTCGTCCTAGAATGGGACTCCTTAGCAGTGCGCATATACGATTTCACACATGAGTCTCAAACCAGAACCTTCGATGTCACACGCGAATGCTTAACCTCTAGACCACTGAGCCCATATTCAACCGTGTTAATGTTTAACTTCAACCAATCCACGATATTACGCGACCGTCCATCATTGTCTTCAGTGAGTAACTGTCTCAGAACAGAGTGAGTAAATCTACAACGATTCTCTGTGCCAGATTTATTATTCGAGCTATTGACTGGTGAATTATTATGTAACAGACAATGCTGTCTCTTTGAACACCTATCAACGTTACAAAGCCTTGTCAATCTGCATTCACTAGTTATATGTCTTTGCCTAAGACAGCATTAAACAAGATTTGTAATGTTTCTCGAGCGACTACATGTGATTGTCTAAACAACCGTTTTAAAATTCCTCCAGCTTTCCGATAACTAGCACAAGTGTTCATCTTAGCACATCATTCGATGACTGCATTCACTTTACTCCTGCAGTAGTGTATCAAATATAACAAGCGCTGAACATCACCAATGACCGTTGACGCTACATAGGTCTCAAAATGGCCGTATAAAGTTTCAGTACACCTTTGGCTGTCCATCAAGGTAATTCAGTTCTACCTTCATGAGTTTTAGACCGACCACAACAGGCCACAGTGACTCATAGTGGCCTTAAGGGTGATCAGCTTTATTAATTCTACCATCCAGATGATTTTTTGAGTCGCTTTTTGTTCGGTTAAAAAAACATTTACGATGGGAATCATGAAAATAACCTAATTCTACATTATCATCACTATTCTATATGGATTTTGGAAGGACAGAACCCCCAATGTTTGCATGGTTGCTTAAGGGTGGTCAGAGGACTATTCATTTTGTCACTATCTTCACCAAAAAGAAGTATTCTAAGTCAGCAAGTGAATCGCTTAGTACAAGATCAATCCCTAAAAAGTTAGACGATGAAAGTGTTATCTTTAAAAGCAAGTATATGACAGAGTTAAATAAAAATGTGAAAAGCGGATAGCCCAAGAAACACCATTGACAGAAACCAGGCTGGACGACAGTTCGCCATAAGCTCAGACTTGACCAGAAGTATTCGAGTAGAGAGCATGTACAAGGTTAGCATATCATATCACAATCAACACAGTCGAACATTTCCTTAAGGTCAGAAAATACAACTATCGTCGGACGTCGAAGAGTGTGTTTACGTCCTAGAACCCGCCGAAGGGCGAATATTCGGTCTACGCATACACATCCAGATCTGAGACCAGTCTGGATTTCTGGGATTGGCTCTTCGCGATCTCTAGTTAGACGTCGAAGTATTATTGAGGTTAATTTTTTCGATAATAAATTAGTTAACCTGATTCCTTTGTGATCGTCATAATAGGATTACTGTCCGTCTATGTAAACTGGGAAGGTCAGAAATCGAGACCAGCCAAATGGGATTACACCCAGTAGTCATACAAGATTTCAGTTGATCTAACTGCTAAAATTGGACCACCATCCTTTAAAATCTCAAAGGTTAGTCCATCAGACTATGCTGCTCTCTCCCGCTTTCGATTGTTTATAGCCTTTTCAATCACACTAAGAGTTGAAGCACTTACATAGGTTTCAAATCCAGGTTGCTTGGGTTACTGAAGGCCAGTTGAACTGTCCCCTAAATTATCCCGTTCATCAGTTAAATTATCTGGACTGAGAGTGAATAATGATCCCGTTTTTTTCCGAAATAGTCACACTAACAGCTAGTTTTAATATTCATTTCCTCGATAATTTTGCTGCTGCCATCGAATCTCTTCTGATTTCGCTACCCTCCACTTTACACAATCTTTACGCTGGCTTTTGGTCAACCTTCTTTTAGGCTGTCTCCGCTCATTATCGTGATCGGAGCCAGGCTGGATGAGTTTCCGAGTATTCTCAGTAAAGTGTGACAATGAACAGTGAATGTCAAGCTTTCAAATAGGGTTGGTGTATCCAGATGATTTTCATCTAGGAGATTTGAAAAATCGTTGTTCCAAGACAACGTACTCTAAGTCTACTCCGTGTATAATGAAAGCCAGAATGGGTTTATTTTGGTCTCATACATCTTTGGCGTTGTCTTGACGTTATTCGAGCTGTAAAAGATGCGTCCAACAACACAACATTGCATCTAACTCCTCTTAATATAAGTGAGACCAGGCTTATTCAATGTAAGGATGCTCAGAAACTCACTCTATTCAATGATCGTTGTCACAGAAGTCCAGATCCAAAAATATGTATTCGGATGAAGTGGCAGTATTTACACTGATAACACCATTTACAAAACATTGACTTCAGTGGTTTGAATAATATATTTAATGAATATTATTAAGAACCTTCCACAATTTACGTCATTTTCGAACTTCGAAGACTTAGTACTCAAAACTCAAAAATGGTCAGTCAATGGTATGACTTCACGGAATCAAATATAGCTGTGTAAAACTGGCTCATGTTGTCCCATAACGACTCTATGGTCGGGGTTCTAGAGATAGTGCAATTCAATGAATTGAGACATAGTACTAATGCAACTTACCATTACGTTTTTCACAAAAATTGAGCTTCCTTAACTGAATTTTTTTTCTTGGCTGTAATTCTAGCTGAACTACTTTTCCTATCAATAACTGTTCTTATTCGTTTATTGGTTGGCTGTATTAGCCCAACCACACCATTATTTCTTCACAAACTATCGTCTTAGTTCTATAGTTAACAGTCAATTATCCAGATCACCAAACATGTGTATATATGTGCAAAGATACAATGCTTTAAAACCAAAAGCTTTTCTCATTTGAGCAACAATTCTGTCTTTTTTTCTGTAATTATAATGGAATGTGACTCGAAAGTTATGAAAATACTAAGCTGCCAAATAAATATGAATTCATGACGCTTTACAGTTATTGGAAATTGTGTTAATAATCAAAAGTCATTTCTACATTAACAATAAAAATATACATTACTACTATTAAACTGTTGAAGCTAGTCGGTAGCAAACCCTACCTGACCTAAATCTCGTGCTAGCTGACACTTGGAAGCAAGATATACTTGCAATTATGAAGGAACAGGCGCTCCACATGGAGTTCAAACTCGTATCGCCAAGACCCATGGTTTGAGGCATTACCACTGGAGAATGATAGGTGGTGTGAATTTGTATATACCATGGGTCGAAAGTTTCAAAAAAATTATAGGTATTCATTATTAATGTTTTAATTAACACGAAACATAGGTTCAGGATTTCCTGCCGTCTACCTTAAGTCACCTGATATCGCAACATAGTGCACACAATGTAAAGTTGCATAAATGAGTGGCTACATTCCGAATTAATCAATAGAATTCAATCACTACTGAAGGACTACAAAAACAATAAATCAGTCACTATTGTGACTAATCAGTATCACATAAAATAATACTTACATGGTATGCAAAACTTTACCTAATACAATCCCATCCGTAACATTGTGTATAGAATAAACATTTGTTGCTATGTTAAAAGTTCTCAACTAGAAAAGAAAAAAAGGTTTTAAAAAATTACACAGTACAGTGCAATAGAATATACCCATTCAAAGAGATTTTCAATCGGAAAATTTAGAGACATTCGTAAATATGAAGCAAGAATGTCGATGTTACTGACAGACGTTTAGCAAACAAATGAAATCCAATAACTTGTTTGAAAGAAACGAACAACCTACAATACAGAAGAATGTAATAACAATTGTAAAAATCAGTATAAAAAAAGTTTATAGAAATTACTGAATTTGTAATATTACAAGAGGAACTTGCCTACATAATGGTGTGTTATCGATAGCAGTGAATGATGGTCGCTAAACATCATCAACTGACTAAAGTTAGAAGTGTGAACTAACTGATAGCAACGATGAAAGCTCCACGACCAAACCATCCAGCTCAGAGAACAAAGCTCCATTAAACCAACTCATCCGTTTGAAAACCGAATGTTCGTTATAAGCGCAAAGGTATATTGACATCTCATTTGTGTGTATACGAGGATACCGCTGAAAAACCAAGCTGAAGCAGGGAAACGTTCTGAGACTGTTTCTTACACTTTCTGACTAAAGACAGTAGCGTGACTTCAGAAGATGCAGCTCGATAGTAGCGTCTAGCCGAAATATGATTGTATGCAGGGGTGTTGTTTGCGAAATTGAGAGGACAAAATGTGAATGTTTGCTGTTTTACCGGGTTGATGGATATAGAGGATCCACCTGAGGTAGTTGGAAAACCATGATTCAAAACCAATAGTGTGAATGAGCTCCAGGATCCTGAGGGAACAAATGATGTATGAACCTATTGCTGGTCATTGGCTACCGAGGGACTACATCTCTTAACATCGCTCCATGGTCTTGTGGACTAGACCTTTAGGTCAAAGGCTCGCAGTGTGGTTGCCTAAAGAAA
This sequence comes from Schistosoma intercalatum, assembly GCA_944470365.2. NCBI lineage: Eukaryota > Metazoa > Platyhelminthes > Trematoda > Strigeidida > Schistosomatidae > Schistosoma > Schistosoma intercalatum. The sequence continues at coordinate 1,089,769 of OX103728.1, read as the reverse complement.
CTACCTGCTTCGGTCTGGGTACTAAGGCAGTATCCCAGCCCTCATACAAATAAAATGATTTGTGTGGCGCTTGTATATTTGATGTCTCGTTGAACCAATGTTTGTGCTTAAATAAATAAACAACTAGTACGGGTATCAGATAGACTACAGACGATGATGTTGACATTTTGTAAGAAAATAGCCAATCCAATCTGTTGTCCAGTCTGCACCACTTTGAGAACGATGGAGGAGGCGAGTTTGAATGACATACGTGGTTGACGTCGACAAATTGGTAACAGCTTCTGTTGAAGCTAAAATTCAAACCGAGCTAGTCTCAACACTAGCTATTAACCCGTCGGAAATCAAAGATGAGCATTAGCTGCAGTCGCATGACACCACGAAGACTGAGAGCAAAGTCCCTTTCGACTTCGCGAAACGTCCCACTTACAAGCACTGCATTTCTACAAGCTTCTTACAACTCATTGGAGCACGTCGGTATACTACAGTAATGGGTAATGATGGTGTGAATCTGTTGCCTGGAGAAAAACTCTTCGACCTTGAGTATTCGAATGATTTTGTCTTAATGTGCGATAAAAGCCAGGCCACACAATCCGCACTTAGTCAGTGTCCGTAAGTACAGCATGGACTTTGCACCTTCCAAATCGAAAACACTTTTATAAGACTGACAGAAGCCTGTGCTTGTACTCACTCTTGGCGACGACCAGTTAGAGGTAGTTGAAAAGTTCATGTATTTGGGTAGTCATATATTACTACCATTCATGTAACTACTATGGATTTGGTGATCATCTTGTTGTGATAATGTGGTGGCAATTTGGACCGATGCATATATGTGCCTGGTCCTACATTGTAGATGGCTGACAGTTGTGGTGGTATGAGTGATGAGATGAACTAACGTATAGTGAAAACCAGAGCAACTTATGCTAATATGACTCATCTTTGTTGCCTTAGTGATACTAGTATGTCTGTGAAAAAATGGATCTACAATGACTCAGTGAGAGCAGTTTTTCTCTATCCTGATGAAACCGAGCCTCTCTGAGTTGAGGGTGTTAAACAACATTCTACATCTGGTCATCATTGTCTCCGAAGGATTGCTGACGTCCACTGACAATACTATATCAGTACTGCAGAGGTTCAGCAATATGAATTCAGGAACAGCGATGATAATTTAATTGGTATTACCACATTGCAACACTGAGTTTGGTGGCTTGGATACGTCCTAAAAATGTCGTCCCAGCGGATTCCATATCGAGCACTATTTATTTATTTAAACACATAAACATTGATACAACGCAGTGAGGTTAACTGAGGTCTTAGGTAGAATTTGGGAGCTAGACGTAATCTCATCTGTCTGGTCTCAATCACTGATTGTGCCAGTCTATAAGAAAGGGCAAAAGTCCTCTTGTGACAATCACGGAGGAATCAGTTTGACTAATATAGTGTCTAAAATATTAGCTTCAATAATACTTCGACGCCTTTATTGCTATCGTTCTACTGTAATATATTAATTTCTATTATTTGCTGTCCACATCTCGAAAACCATAGGATTTTGTGCACTGTTTGAGTATCGACGTAATCTCACAGGCGACCGATCAATAAATGAAAACCGGTAGTTTCAACCCTGTCCATCGCACCTCACGACCACTATCGATTTCCTATGTAAAGGTCAATGGGTAATAACTTATGTCCCAGTTCTCTCTTTTCTACAGATGATGAACATGGAGATGAAGAACCTGGTGAATCAGACGGCTAACTTGTTGGTTACCATATTTCTACTCATATGAGATTGCAGCCGATGATCCAACACCGATTTTGATGATCACATGGCTGGAATTACTCGTGCTTATGGTGAGAACTTCATCACTTAATGAAGCGTTTACACTAAGCGTTCAGAATCCTATGTGATCAGTTTTAAGCGCACTTCTCTGAGATTTGTTTCCTAGCCTTGTTTTTTTATTACATTGAAGATTCTGGTTAGAGGCTGAGAAGCATGACATAATATTAATATATGAAGGGGTCACTTCTATTGTTATATAGTATTAACTAGTGGAGGAAATGCTATCACGTATATTACTCGATAGAGAGTCCAAAATGGAAAGTGGTGACACTTAAAATATGGGGAAAAATATGGCGAGACTCTAATTAAGGGACGAGCCAATCAAAAGCATTCGAACAATTTCAAGGTCACGGAACCAAGTTCAACACGCGATGCTAACATACGATCGGTTTACAGCGGATTTTAGAGAGGAGGTGATTAATGAGAGGCTACAAAAGATGACGGCGAGACTAATTTAGGGATGAGCCAATGAGAAGCGTTTGAGCGAATCCAATTATTAGCCGATCAGAAGACAGTATAAAGTAAAAATATATTACAAGAAAGTAATGAATTACAGTGGATATTCTTCTTTTACATGATTAAAAACTTGTAAGGGTTTGATAAAGGCTCAGAAGTTCTGAATTCATAATGAATACGGTATATAAAGTCGTCCATGGGGTTAGGGTTAGCGTGCTAACATGCGATCGGTTTACATCGGATTCTAGAGAAGAGGTGTTTATTGAGAGGCTATAACCCTAACCCTAAACCCTGACTTTAACCTCTAACCCTAAACTCTAACCTCTAAAATCCGTTGTAAACCAATCGCTTGTTAGCACCCTAACCCTAACCTAACCTTAATCCTAAACTCTAACTTTAACCCTAACCCTATGGGCGAGTTTCCATACCATATGCATTATGAATTCAGAACCTCTGAACCTTTATCAAACCTTAACAAGTTTTTAAATCACGTAAAAGAAGAATATCCACTGTAATGCATTACTTACTTATAATATATTTTCACTTCATACTGTCTTCTGATTAACTAATAATTGTCAAGGTCATTCAAGATTCGTTCAAAGGTCGTTCCTAAATTAGTCTCGCCGTAAAATATATAGTGAATTTTCATAAGATTGTCAGCCATAGTTGACAAATATATTGATTCCGTACGCTTGAAATGATGACCGAAAAAATCTTAATCAGGTTCATTTCAGTTGATGACCACATAAAGGACGTATGACCGCCATGCATTGATGATGACAAACATTATTAGGATATCGTGAGCGTCCTGAAAGACATTTATGTGTATCGACTTCTAGTGCTGCTAGCTACAGACAGACATTTTGTTATGAGAACTATTAGGAAAAACTGTACATATGGGAAAACGGTACTTTTTGTCAATAATATAAAAAAGCCAACTGACCTCAGTCAGTCAGAAAGTAACCACCCATAACGAACACTCCGCTCAACTTGATTTAAACAATTCTCTATTCAGTTCCCCTAATGTACTGTCACTAACATGGAAAATCACTCTATCACGTTAATTTTTGATATTATTCCCTCTGTAAATATTTCAGGCGATTTTGTTGTGTTCGAAATACAATAAATGTACAAGGAGCTTGTGCAGATGGATTGTCAGTGTAGCGTTATTGAGATTGTGTTTTAATTTACATCATGGACTTATCAATATTAGCTACCATTGAAATCCTGGAAGATGTGGACAGCTTTTTGTCTCCATATGAGACTGCTCAACACGTGGGGCCGGAATTCAGAACTTTCGCTCTGGCGCGCGAACGCTTAAATTCTAAACCACCGCCATCTAAGGGTGTTAATTTCTAATCGGAGTGGCCATCTTCCATTGTCTTCACTGGGTAACTGTCTCACTCCCGGCACAGCTAACCTCCACTGTTCACGGCTTCTCACTCTCACTCAGAGAACTACTCATCTAAGATAGTCACTCGTGAACACTGGATAATTATCAGTGTGTGGGTTTCAAATATTGCTGAGTTCTAATTGAGATCATTAACTAATTCGTGTCCGATCACCACTGAAAACCCGCATTGATTAGTCTTCTCACGCTTCTTTCCTTTTTGTTTGATTTCAGATATTTACTCAGCTCGACTGCGGGTATTCTAGTTTCTTAAATGAACTCAATCTGATCAATTCGGCAGCTCTTTGAGGGTTTGCATACCTTGTTATCTGAGTGAGTGGGATTGTTACAAGGCTCAAAGGTTTCTGGAAGAAGTAGCAACTATGTTACCGAGCAGAAGTTTGATTGGTTTCAGTATAATAAATCATGTATTTGAGTGAAAATTGTTTAAAAGGAGACCACATCATCGAGAGGTTACATTAACACACATCCATTCGGAAAACAGACATATATTTGCAGAATTATGGTCCACTTCGATATTAGAACTGCTCTAGTAATAGAAGTAATTGCAAAATTGTAGATTTGCTTCGATGTAACTGCCTAATCTATAAGATGTTACGTAGAAGTCACATTATAGTCTGCCCAGATTCACTGCGTTGTAATAACCACCAATATATGGTGAAGAACACACTTAGATTAGAGATAGAACAACATATTTAATATGGACAAAAATAAGGCCACACCTGCATGGCCATGTCATACCATCCGATCAACTCGAATTTGTGGTGGTTCCCAAACAAAAAGAGCTTACACAAAATATATTGATACACTAGGTTAATAGTGATATACCAAAAAAAACTAATAGTAAGGAAACCTAGATGCCTGTCCGTCAGTAAAAACCAAAGTTAACAAAATACCGTTAGCAATACAAAAGGTATATTAAATAAACAGACACTAACAGTTACTATAGAATGAATGTTACTTGTTAACTGCCTCGTGAGAACAACGACCACAAAGTAAGCAAACTTGATTGACAGGTGTTCCTCTGCAAGTGACTGCACCAATGACGTAATGAGGAAGACGGAGTCCAATAGTATTATACAATAGTAATCCGCGCCAAAAGTCCAACGTTGAGTCGGAAGGCCTATAATTATGTTATAATACTTTTATAGTCTTCAATCAAAACGGTGGCCAATAAAACAGAACGAACAGCGTAGATAGTGTTTTATATTTTAAACAACGTGGTAGTAGTATCGTATATCATTCATCAAAACAATTATCATCGTCTTTTTACCAAGTGATACAGCAAAAAAACAGATATTGAATAAAAATGTGGTTACAAATAAAGTGTGACGAATCAGAGAAAAAATGTGGTTTTTATTTTTGTTATTACGAAAATCACTGAATTTATGTCACCATAAATTAATTCAATTCATTGTTCCCGCCTTCTCCATCGTTTGGTTTTTCTACGCGTTGAATGTTGAATATCCATTTTCTCATTCGCCTCGTGTTCAGCCTTGAGGATTGTGTGGTCAGGGCCCAATGCCACTAAATATTCTCCATATGGTGAACAAAGTCACCTTTAAACAATCAGTAATTCAAAAGAACGACTGCTGACCACGACTGTCAAGCAAATCTTTTATTTTTTAAAGATACTATAAGGCATTCTGGAAATTTAATTGTCCTTCATATCTAAAATCGAGTGTACCTAAACGTTAAAGTATATTCAGGCCGTTTTCAGTCTCTAAGGACGTATATATATTACCGAATTATTATAGTATTCTAATTGTCGTATGAATTAGGAATTCCAGGATTAACGCAATTGAATTAAGAAGACACAGGCACCAACGAATGTATTGTATTTAGAATTCGAAATCAAACATTCAACCAGTACAAAGGTATCATTGGTTCATTCAAACACCACATCCGCCACAGCTTAAATTGGAGTCTAGGTGTTTGTAATCAATCGTACGTCTTCTACTCAAATTCAGCATAAGTCTGTCTGATATTGTATTGGATAAGGATTCTGTATTATCTAGAATATGCTCATTAGCTTTAGAATTAACAATCGAAATTGGAAGTGACTCACCTGGTTCCTGAAATTGTATTTGATCTACATGTCGACTGTGTGTACTTAAGTCATCGATGTCTAGAATTCGCACCATCGATTTTCCGACATTCTTCAGAACAATACCCGTAGATGGTCGAAGATCATTTCCTCGATGGTATGTAACCTCTGCAGACTCCAGACATCTCATATTCGACCGAAGAATTCTTCCTTTCAATAGCTTCGCTGGAGTCTCCTTCGTCACCGAATGTTTGGCGTTTCTATATTGCAATAGAAAGGTATCTACTCCCCTCTCCAGCTCATTAAATGTTGGGGGGGCTATAGAATCAATAGCAGTCTTTAATGTCCTAACAAAATTCTCTGCCTGACCATTAGAACACGGATGTCTGGGAGCAGTAAATAGATGTTTGCACCCTATACCGTTCATCCAGGTAGTGACTGCATCTGCAGCAAAATGTGAGCCATTATCAGTCACCAACACCAAGGGAACACCTCGACTAAACACCTTTCTTAATGCTTGTATTGTGAAATCAGAATTTGGTGAAGTTGTGAAAAAAACTTCAGGCCACTTTGAAGAAGAATCAATGACTACTAGTGCGTAGTATTTACCAAGAAATGGTCCACAATAGTCAGCATGAATCCTCTGCCAGGCCTCAGACGATACTGGCCATGGCACCCACTTCGAAGGATGATTTTTCAACTGATGACATTTCTCACAATTGTTTGCCGTACGACATATATCTGCATTTATCTCTGGCCACCAGCATGTGAGCCTTGCCAACGACATCATTTTCTCAACACCTAAATGACCACTATGAAGATCTTCAAGAACAGATTTACGCAATGAAGGAGGAATGACAACACGATCGTTTAAACACAGAATACCATCAGGAGTAGTAGATAACTCATCCCGCTTTGAAAAATAGATAGGAAATCTCCGTTTCAAATTAGCGTTCCAACCTTTCCTTATAGCACTGAGTATACATCCAAAATATCTACGAGTTTCTCTAATGAGATCTGAACGTCTCACTGGTAAAGGTTGCACTAACAAACAATCCGAAGTATTAATAGGTTTATCTTGTAATAACTGTCGAGAAATGTAATCAACATGTTGAATCTGTTTGGCACTTCTGTGCTGAACCGTATAGTCATATGCACTCAAAGCAATACTCCATCGTTGAACCATAGCTGCTGAGGAACGTGCTAAGGATTTTTCGGGATGATAAATAAACTTTAAAGCTTCATGATCAGTAACAATAGTGAATTTCTTTCCGAATAAATATTTATGAAGTCTTTTAACAGCCCAAAACACAGCTAATGCTTCTCGCTGAGTCTGTGAATAACCTTGTTCAGTAACAGTAAGTTTGCGTGAAACACAAATAACTGGTCTACCTTCCTGTTCCAAAACTGCACCAATTCCCACAGGTGATGCATCAGTAATAAGCACAGAATGTACATTAGGGGAGTACGTTCGAAGAACGGCATCACTTTGAAGAAACTTCAGCAGACTTCGTAAGCATGACTCTTGTTCCTCACTCCATTTGAATGAATTTGATGTTAAAATATTAAATAAACAATTTGCGCGACAAGAAAAATTAGGAATAAAACGGGAATAGTATTGAAGTGCACCCACTAGTGAACGTAATTCTGTAAGATTTTTCGGAGACGATGCATTAGTCAGTGGAGCTAGTCGTTTCATATCTGGTCTAAAACCATTACCATCAACTAGGTATCCAAGGCATTCAAAACTAGATACACAAAATGAACACTTATTTGGATTCACTGTTATATTCTTCTCAATTAAACGACGCAATAAAGCAATAAGTCTCTGGTCATGAACCACCTTATTAGAGCCATGAACAATGAGATCATCTTGATAAACTTCAGCACCTTTAAGATCACTAACTACTTTATTCATAACTTCCTGAAAAATGGCTGGAGAACAACTTAGACCAAATGGAAGGAAATTGTATTTGAACAGACCAAAAGGAGTCTTAATTGTCGTCGAAATAGATGAAGATTCATCTAAAGGAATTTGAAGATAAGCATCTTTTAGGTCAACTTTCGAGAACACTTTAGAACCATGAGGTCGATTTAGAATATCTTCAGCTTCTACCGTCGTGCACGTTTGCTTCAACAAACGGAAGTTCAGAGTTAATCGATATAGTCACCGAAAATTCTAGGGGTCTTGCCGTCCGACTTCAGTGGCGTAACGATAGGAGTACCCCATGCTGAAGACTGAATTGGTTCAATTATGCCTTTCACACACAAATCGTTTAATGTCTTATGTACTGCTTCTCGAAGACCATAAGGAATTATTCGTCTTTTAAGAAAGACGGGATCACCCTGTACTTGAAGTTTTATAGGCTTAATTTTCATACCTCCACCGCACTTAGCACACATAGCTATCAAATCTTTAAGTAAAGTATCAGAATTTTCTTTAGAAACTAAGAAGGACAACTCCACCTTAAGCCTTTTCAAATTCTTTAAACCCAATATTGACAGTCCTGTTTCGCTAACTAAAAATTCACAAGGTATGTATGAAGAATTATCATCTCTGATTAGCAATTCACAACATCCTCGTATGGGCAGTCTGTGTCCAGTAATCCCCAGTATTGATACTTCAGTGGGTCGTACAACAACGTTAGGATCTAAAGCTTTCACGTTCTTGAATGAAATAATGGACTCTATACTGCCTGTGTCCAGAATAAAGTCATGAAATGAACCAAGCGATGTATATAATCGCTTCTGAATATGAGCATTACCTTTCGAAATAGTGGACAAAGACAAATGATCACTAGAAACATCCGAATTATTGAAATTTAAATTACAAGATTTAGTACAGCTCGAAGCAAAATGGACAGTAGCTTTGCATACTGACTGAATGTGTCCTACCTTACCACATTTAAAACATTTAGCATTACGAAATACACATGAATTGCGAGCATGAAACTTTCCACATGATAAACATTTACCAAACTTCATCTCACCTTTGTGATTTGCTTTGTAATTCCTCGTTGAAACACCTTTCATATTTACACGAGAATAGGAATCACTGTTAAATGAACGCAAGTTTGATTGACCCTGAGATTGTAGTTCATCACGACGACTAAGCAAAGTATTAGAAATGTTCATCGACTGGATATCAAGTTCATTGACTGCTTCGTGGTTAATACATGCAGTTCTAGCATCTTGAAAAGAACAGTTTGGCATTCTTAACAGCTCTCTTTCCAAACTCGGTATGTTGATTCCTGCAATTAATCGATCTCTCAGTTGCACATGAAGTTGATCACCGAAATTACACTTGACAGCTTGTTTCTATAATTCAAGGATGAATTCCCGAACCTTTTGGTCATTTTGACGAACCATCTTATGAAACTTCGCCCTTTCACGGCATTCAAAACTGGTGCATTTTACATGACTTAAAAATAGCTCTTTAAGAGTTGCATAAGGGAGTGAGATAGGTTTTTCTGGATATGCCAAAGTTTTTAATAAGCTGTACGCTTCTCTCCCAATGAATGTCAGAAAATGTGCCACAATTTTCTCACCTTTAACATCTTTCTTGGTCATGCTCCAAATTTCGAACCTTTCCAAATAATCCTCAATAGCTTCAGGAGTTGAATGAATATCCAACTTTTCCATTGCAGGTTCCATCACGACGCCAATATAATATTCTAATTATAGTATGAATTAGGAATTCCAGGATTAACGCAATTGAATTAAGAAGACACAGGCACCAACGAATGTATTGTATTTGAAATTCGAAATCGAGCATTCAACCAGTACAAAGGTATCATTGGTTCATTCAAACACCACATTTATCTAATTGTTTAGGACAAAAATCCCGCTTATTCATCAGTTGATCGGCTTTCCGATGATTTACTTTTTAAATACAAAAAAATTGTTGACCGGCTGGTTTTACTGACTCTTTTGATAAATTCTTATGGTTGAATGAAACTTTCTAGCATTAAACTTCGCCTCATGACGTGAAAATTAAACAAACATTAGACCACCAGAACATGGATCCTTAAAAATAGCTAAATTATTTTGGAGAGATGTGCCTTCAATATCCCATCTCTTCTCGCAAACGATGTTAATTTTATCTGCCACACTCCGAAAATGCTAATTGATAATTATTCTAAAAGTAACATTACAATTAGTGGTTTATTTCTTTAATGATATTACAAACTTCAAATTTAGTGATTTATATTAAGATAACTCGGCAACCTAAAATATGTGAACTCTTATAACGTTAATTTGTGATCCAAATCCAAAGATTTTGTACTGCTGTTAAGGCACTAAGTTTTCGTTTCGTTTGCGGAATAGGTGGATTTATATTTTCTTCAAACATAGCAGTATGCATCGATGATTCTTTTGTACTTGATGGCTAAATAATTTCGAATTCTAAACACAATATATTACTTTGTGCTCAGTTCAGTATTTCGAATACTACAATTCATCACATTGATGTGGTTGAACAATCGGATATACATTGATATTTTTGTGACTTATTTCTTCACATTCATCGGAAAAGTTGCCTACAGCTAAATAGAATCTTTGGCATTACCAAACAAGCCTATCGCGCTTTCCTGTGCAACTCTTAAAAATGACTACCAAACCGTGTAGAGCGTACTAATTTCAATTGCTGTGAATAACGAATTTTCATGAAAAGATTATTCACGACGTCAATTATTACGCTACGTCATCGAGTTATTCAAATCCAGTGCTTGCTCAGGGTGATACAGATAACGTTTCATCAAGGAATTGCAAAGCGCATATTTTGTACATGTTGATCCTGTGTTAAATTTTACTCACTTAAATTTCCTAGTGATGAATGCTTGAAATGTTGTGCAGTTGGACACATTTGGTCTGTTTGCAGAGCTATTGTCATTTTTGCCACTAACAAAGATAAACCCTGTGGTTTGGATTTGATTAAGTTGGGCGTTTCGGGTGATCATTATCTCAATCCACGATGTTGGAAGGTAATTTTTCTTATTGCGATTCGACTGTATATCTGACATGATTCTATCCATGACTTTATTGTTGACACGGGCAGTATAGAGTTATATCTCGGTGCAGAACTAAATGAAGCTTTGCTAGCTTAGCAAAGCCCTGAAACTGAACGCTGACCAAAACAATCTTATGTTCCATGTGACATTCGCCGTGAGAGCTAATAGGACTCCTATCCAGAAAATAATTAGGGCACCACAATTAATACGCAAGCATCAGATGAATGTTAGAACAACTGTGTGATGAAAGTTTCTAATCAACTTCTTATCACATTTCTTATGTTATTTTACTTGAGATGGATTGTCCTTATGATTAGCAGATTTCGGTTAGGATATTCTATAAAAGTGAGAAAAATATTTCGAATGAATGAAATCGTGATTGGAAATCTCATGCGATTATGGTTGATGCTAACTTATGATTCATCATTCTCCAATGAGATTCTTTAAAAATCTGAGGAAAATGTATAAGAAGAATCAATTCCTGATAAAGCCATATCAAATGTTAGTTTTTCTCATAACTTACTTATTTTTGAGGAGAAACTTGAAAAATATAAACAAGTTTAAATAAAATTTAAAACTAATTGCAGTCAGAATGATATTAAATCAAACGTCGTTTATCCTTATATGAAGTCACCTTTAGTAAATCTGCTTGTCAAGGTGAGAAAAATGTTCTGAATCAAATTTCAGCATACGAAGATCCAACATTATTTTGTAGTGACCTACTTTCTTGGAGAGAACGCGATTGGTGTGATGGAAGCATTTATTACTATAACCAATTGTACCAGTGATTGTGTCATTATACGTGTTTGTTTAAGTGTTCTAAAAAACACACTTTTCCGTTGACTGCGACCTTAGGCGAACTCCCGTACGCTCAGTAGTCCCGATTGTAAACTTGGCACGACCTCGGTATTATTTCGATACCACGAGATCACCAAGAAATACGTCTTAGTCCAACCTCCAACTGCCTTCTGATATTTGGCCTACGGAGAGATCTAGCCTGGTAACTGGCAAGTAGTCTTCCTGCTGTGGTGATTACAGTTATTGACGACTATACCCCACACTACAATTTCATGAGAGAAGATAGTGCTGCAAAACTTATGCCACGGCAAATAAGCCAGGTTTGCTCAAAGCCGCCCGCCGTTTCATCTAAGCGAACCTAAGGAACTTGACAGGAGGCGGTCAATTCGGAATCCAGTTGCTGTGGATTTGTTGAGTATCCGTTGGATTTGACGAACGTTGTGTTACCATTTTTAAGCGGTCTATTTTGCTCTTCCTATCTTGTAATGCACACGTTGGTACATTAGCTCGTTCGTAACTTGATCTAGTGAACCTCACCGCCTTTGTTTTAAACTTCAAAAGGTGCCGAAAATAACGTAACGAGAGCCATCCAAAGCTTACTTACTTATGTCTGTTACTCCCAATGGAGTATAGGCCGCCGACAAGCATTCTCCAACCAACACTGTCCTGACTCTTTGTTTCTAGTTCTATCCAACCGTTCTTCATTCTTCTCATGTCTGTATCCATTTCGCGTTGTAAGGTGTTCTTCGGTCTTCCTCTTCTACTTTGGCCTTGATGATTCCAATTGAGGGTTTGACTTGTAACGCGGTTAGGTGCTTTCCTCGATGTGTGTCCTATCCACTTCCAGCGCTTCTTCCAGATTTCTCTCTCCACTGGCATCTGGTTTGTTCTCTCCCACAGTAGGTTGTTGCTAATAGTGTCCGAGCAACGGATCCGAAGTATTTTGCGTAGACAACTTCTAATAAACACTTGTATCTTCTGGATGATTGCTTTCGTAGTTCTGCAAGTTTTTGCCCCATACAGTTGAACCTTTTGACATCTGGGCTGAATTCAATGATGTGCAATAGAAATTTCGAAACGTAGGGTAGAATATTCGTTTCCTTTCCCAGAATACTCATACCCATTACATTCACGCCGAAAGTGTACTTCTTACTGTTCAATTCTGCTATGTAGAAATTCGTCACTTTAGTTGGTAGTAACAGATAATTTTGGTCAGGGACGTCTTGTTCTGTCTCCTAGGAATAAAAAAGAATGGCAAGTAGATGTTACACGGATCGTGGATCAATAGTGGCATGTCTGTGTCCTTACCATCATATGTCAGTGTAATACATAATATGATGAGTTCTTACAAATATTCCCGACTGATAGTGAAATATAAACGGTAGGGTTCAACATATTCTTGGACATTGTAGTCCATAGAAGAAGAAAAAGCACACGTTTTATAATATAACAATGATCTCATTGCCCATACGAAGCAAACAGTATGTACAGATTCAATTTTTACTCAAGAATCATCCATGAGCAAATGGGACCGTAACTTTTCTAACACTTGTGTTTGTGTGGTATTCTTTATAATATAACGATGGATGGGAATGCAACTGTTCAATATCATAATTTATTTGTAGAATTCAATTCATTGATAAACTGGTAAAAAGCTATGTTACAAGCACAAACATTACGAAAATTTTCGTGTGTCGGACAAGTGCCATTATTACCTGATAAATAATGACAACCAAAATCCTCGACAACATGCGGTATGTGCGCGAGAACACTTAGCTTGACTTCTTTACGGTCCCTGAATCTATGGTTCCACTAATGAGTACATTTTGTATCTTACTGAGTCTAGATTCAAAACGTAGTCGGATAGGCACACGGTAACCTAAATAAAAGAACTACAATCGATTACAGAAAGTTGAACTCTTACTTAAGCTGTGAAAGTAAAGGTATTTGTACGAACTGATGGTTCGCTTGTACTTAGCGGCCCATTGATTTCGAATTCCGAATACAACACATTCGTTTGTACTCAATTAATTCCATCGGGCTTAAATCGCATACTTCTGAGAATCCCCAGTTTTTTCAATAATTTGAATACTTCCAATCGTCATGACAACAACTTGAGAATGTTGTCGTTTGGAGACGTTTAGTGTTTGCCGTCCATAAGGGAAACACACAAACAAATGAATTTGGAAGTTTGAAAAATTTGAAGTGAACTCAGTGATAATCGAATTGCAATCAATTCAAATTATAGGTATATTCATGACTGTTTTTTTGACGTAGATTACAAATGTAGGCTGAGACCATGATTTGTGGCACGATGGACTTACTCAAATAGTGCGTTTCGCTTATAATTCTCAAGTAATATTTGACTTTGCGAAGGGAAGTGAGCATAGACGAGTGATGTGTGTGCACTCACCCAACCTATCAAGGTAATATACGTAGTCCGAGGTCTTCGAAATACTGGATTTGATTTTCAGCACGAACGCAAGTGACCACTTCTCAGAAGCGCTATTTTACAATGAGATACGCGTGATATCCATGTCAGTCTATCGCTATCTAATATGCGGCTTTTTAAGCAAGACAGCTACAAATCATGGACTTAGTTAAGTAGTTGACACGTATGAAAACTCAAATTACCTATTTCCAGTTATCATGAATGAGTGACTGATAGCTAAGTTTATGTGAATAAAATTTTTCGAGGTTGATAAACTAAACTGGTCACAACAAATTTCCAATTATCAGTTCAGTGGTTCAAGATAACAGTAAATTAACGATAAATTTTATTTTGACTGACCTGGTTCGTAATTACTTGCTTGCTTACGCTTGTTACTCCTCATGGAGGATGATAGGTCACATACAAACATTCCCGTCCAATTCTGTTCTACGTAATCATATTCAGTTCCTGTCGCTGTTAATCGCTGTTAATCCTTCCGATGTTTTCTTCCAGTTACCGACTCAATGGCTTTGCACTTTTCTGTCTCCTTCCGGATCACAAGTTATCACTTGCCTTATGATGCGGTTTGATTATTTTCACCCTCATTATCTTTTCCAGCCAGATGCTGGTTTTTTCTCTCACACTGTGAGCTTCTGCTGACGGTATCCGGTCAACGGATACTCAGTGTTCTGCATAGACAATTGTTTATAAATACTTATGCGTTTTATATTATGTACGTAGTAGTTCTCCGCGTTTTAACTTCAAGCAGTGTGACTGTCTTGACGTCCGCGTTGAAGATTCTGACATTGACGTTGATTGACAGTTGTTTTGAGTTAAATATATTATTCATCTTTGAGAATATCACCAGTGCTTTGACAATCCTCATCTTTACATCCGTATCAGATCCTCCTTGTTCACCGATGATGCTAATTAGTGACCGTTCATCAGGTGTGGTTCGGTTGGTGTTCTCTGTGCTGTATTTCAGGATTTTAGGATCTTGCGAGAGTAAGAATCCTCGTCTGACAATGTTTCACAATCGAAATGCTTTTGTCAACTGTTCGTTATGCACGACTTTGCGGTATAGTCCGTCGTATGAATTCCGTGTGATGTTGACGATTACAAAACTATCTTAGTCCATCGGTTTTGATTTTTTCACTCGCTTTTATTTTATAACACTGTCCAAACCACCTGCTATTTATCATTTTCTTATCATGCTTCAAATGGAATTAAAAACTCAAGCTTCCAGACGTCATGCTAAACGTAGTAAAACAACACGATCTAACACCACTACCGACACTAGTTCAGGCAGTTTTAACGAGACGAGCTACTCTATTTATCTTGAAGCAGACAAACTTACGCCCACTCTCGCATTTCCAGATTTGTTGAAGACTCTATTAGTAAACATTGATGATAATCACAACTTCAATCATATGGATGATGTAAGAAAGTTGCAAGTTGACATGTACATTCATAATCCGTTTAGGTATCTCATCAATCCCTCACCTTGTAGAAACTTCAAATCAGAAAAATGACACAAATAATTTCATAGATCATGTTGCTTATGAGGTATGTGAAAGAATAAGGTGATCTAGCAATGCAACCGTGGTAATATACCGGAAACATATGTCCCCAAAAGTAGCAAGTCTGATTTGCTTAGAGCTGGCAATATGATACATGCACAAGACTAAAAAGTATTCATCTTTGCATGCACTCACCGAAAATATTCGGAATCCTTTCATCTGTAGACGCAAGTGAGATGAGACAAACAAAGGTTTTCAAGAATACACCTGACAAAATCCCCATTAAAACTGTAAGGAGTTCTATATCGAAGGGATTTAACCTTCAAGATAGTCCAATTCATTAGGCTTAATAAAAAGCAGATTCGATTCTCATATATAAACTGAACAGTTAAAAGGATCCGAACGGCTAATCTGCGCGCTTACGAAGTTTAAAAACTTTCGTATAGTCTCAGATAAGACCACCAACTAGAGACTTACATAAAAACGTACCTTTGACGAATTTAAAGATGTTGAGATCATAACAAATCAAGATGCATCAGCTGCGGGACACACTGATGCAACTATCTTATACCATGTTCCCCAGTACTCTGATTTACCTACGAAGAGTGCTATGTTGTCTATTATGCCTGTAGTGACACCGGATAACCAATGTACATGTATGTACATAACCTTCTGATTCCAGACACAATAACAAAAATATTACGATGGCCCTATCTCAAAAAAATAAGACTATACTTCCCGATTCCACGCTTCACTCTACTCAACGTAGGGGAGGTTATAGGGGCACACTTGATTCAAACGTTCCAAAAACGGGCAATACAATCATTGTGTAAGCAGGCTTTATATTAGACAGACCGCAGTGAGCCAACGTGCAACATGGCTACCCTGAAAACGTTTAAAAATAAACCTGCAAGACGTAAATTTTCACAAAACTTTCCCATTGGGCAAGATGGATTACTAGGCTACACAACATCAGCCTGTCTTGACTGTGCGCCAAGTCAATTTCAAAAAATTAATCCACCATATCAAAATAATGATTATTTTGGCCTTCAGAAATCATTGGTTCCACTAGCAATACAGTTTGTTCAAGCGATAGCCCATACGATCAGTCAAACATAATAGACCACAGTCTATGCAAATCCAAACTACATAACATCAATAGGGAAGCTCTCGGTGTTTTTACACTCCATACTTCCTCTTTAAACTTATTACTTATCAATGCACGTTCACTTCTGAGCAACATTTCAGCCTTGAAAACATTAGCTTTTCTAGCCAAGCCTTCTTTCATACTTATCACTGAAACATGGTGCTCTCAAGCATTATCAAATTCAGAATTAAATATCCGGAACTATCGACTTTATTGCTGTGACAGAGAAACTAAGCGAGGAGGTGGTTGTATTATATGTACTTTGGATACCCTAACAACTAATAAAGTTGAAGATAGTGTCCTGAATAGTTTACCAGAATCAGTCAACACCCTGAATCATAGTCTACTACTTGGATGTATATACAGAGCTCCTGATAGTCCGAATAGTGGGAATGATCTTATTATCAATGCATCCATACATGCATCCTCTCTAAACTTTAATGCTAAGATTATCACTGGGGATTTCAATTATCCTGGGATTAACTGAAATAACGGTAGTTGTCCTTCATGAAATGATGAGTTCTCGGCAACCATTAACATGCACTGCTAGTCACAGTGGGTTCGTGCCCCAACTAGAGGCGATAGTATATTCGATCTAATATTAGGCAGAGATATTAACTATCTATAGAAGCATGAGACAAATCAAAGCAGTGAACATAAGATACTAGATATTGATACCCCTATCTGAACCCCTTATAACCGACATATTCAAAAACCTATCAATATGGAGATTAAAAGCAAGCCAAATGGGACTTCCTGAAATCTATTTGTGAATTATTCTTACAATGTGATTTATTGAACAATTGATGATAGTTGTCAGTGAATTGAGTATATTCAACTAGCGAATGATATTTTGTTTGTTGCCTCGATCACAGTACAACCAAGCATTCATAAATGATTTGCTATTTGATGTACTCACCAAGCAATCAGTCAATGGAGATGGCGTGTGTTAACCTTTTCAGAAAACGTTGTGAATTTATAAAGAAACAATCATGCACTGAATAAACCGTTTGTCGGTCGGACTTAGTTAGTTTGATGACTTGAATCGGACAAGTCTCTTATATACCGCAATTGCGAGGAAGGTGGTTTATAAGATGAAACTGATGAATATGAAATTGTCAATAACAGAATTCCTGAGAACACAGTCTTTTGTAATATGACAACCAAAACCTGATATTCTTTCGACCACACTAGGTTCTGCGTGTTGACCAATTACTTCAAATGTTCTTGGCTTACGTAATAGCATACGACATAAAAACTATCACCAAGACGATTTATCACAGTCGCACAGACCAATATAATTGGCACGTATGATTATCTCAAACAAACTGACCACTTAACTCATTTGAAATCGGATAGTACATGGTAACAGTGTTTATTCATAACTGAAGCAAGACCTTCTATACATTGACAGGCAAACTACTTGTTTTAATTCCAGTTTGTTTTCAGGAAAGTAGTAGTAGTCATTTGTAAAGTGAAAATTTCTATCGTCTTTATAATGTGTGCGTAGCTAATCATCGATCATATGAATGCATAATTAGATAGCGACATTCCTCATTGTAATTAGGATTCATATTATGCTCATCACACGTTATATAATATCGTATTACTTGATTTCTCAGATAGAACACGGTGATAGACAACAAGAAAGTATATTTATTGATATTTTTACAGAGGAGGACAACGAAGGTCAACAGAGTGACATTTTTTAAAAGTCACGCTCCCACATAATGTACACTTTTATTATAATTATAGCTAATTTAAGAAAAATATTTCTTGTGTGGAAACGCATAATAAATTAGAAGAACCGAAGTAGATAAGATGCCATTTTGTAATGTTCAAACGCATCATCGTGACTGAATCGTCAATCCACAGTGCTCATCCTAAACTATTTTATGAGGAAGAAAGGAGCACATATTGTGTTCAAGTCATCGAATACGGTTCATCGTGGGTAATATACAGGAGTTGATTAATGTTGTCTTCTCAATGAGTTCGACCATACATTTCAGCTGTCAAGCGCATTATGGTGTCGAATAAAGGAAAAATGTGCAAGAGTTAAGTGTTCGCTCAACCAAGATAACGTATACTCATAAGATTCATTAGTGATTCTCTGTGATGTGCAATGTTGTATATATTGAAATGTTCAAACGAATGAAGCGCATTAGATGCATGTTGGAAGAATTCAATTTAGTCCGTGTTGTCAATAATAATGTGACTGGTATGTTTGTGGTCAGTTGTTTAGTAGCAACAACAATGTGACTCGAAAAGTGTGCATAAATTGGTCCTACGTCCATCTTGATTAAAGTATGTTTGATTAGCATAACCTATGACAAGACAAAATCACTACTCAACGGTTTTCCCATACTTCATTTCTCTAAAAAATGCCTCCTCAATTGCATGTATTTTGTGAAGACGTTTTTGAATTGTCTAACATATCTCTCCTACATCACAAGCTACTGTGTGTGAGTGAATAATTCAACTGAATGTTAGACCACAAACAGACTGACTTGACTTCAAATTGATCAGGTGATATCCAAACGAATATTTGGGTTTGAATAGAACAACCAGAACAAACCTAGGTTAGTGCTGGCAGAAATAACAATGATAAGCATGATGATAGCAGTAATAATGAAAAACTTTACAAGCATATTCGAAAGGTTGAATACTCACATGCTGAATAGTGAGAACGTTTTCAATTCTTTTAATTTACGAAATCCAATTTCAATAAAAAACGACAGACATATCATGGACGTTTAATTTCCTGAATAATTTGGTCCACTTCATTCGACTGTTCCATATTAATCAATATTCGATACAAGCACAGACCTAATCAGCAGTAAAGTATATCCATCCACAACGTCAGGTAATGATGATTTTGTCTATCATAGTCTCACATGTCGTGACACGAAAGGAAGAATTGTGTGACAGGCATTTATGTGTGAGTTATTCACAGCAAGGCAATATCGACAACCAAATATTTGTAGATAGATGGAATTGCTTTTAACAATCTTATGTCAGTTGTTTGGGTGACTACACTTGATTCAACGTTCTCTGTTTACTATTCATCTCGATGTAATTTGAGAGATCAACACAATGGCCGATATCAAGCAGGTGAGGGCTGTTCCGATGTCATAATATCGAGTGGTAAGCAGATGTCTAGAAACCACGAAATGTTGTGAATTCAGGTTTTCTGACACATCTCTTGTTCTTGCTTTAGTAGAATTTACAAATGGAAAGAGTTGTATAATAACTATATGTATTGTCAACCTCGTTTCACAGTTGTTTTCCAGCAAATCTCTTATATGCAGTCAGTATTCGACACAGAAAAAACACGTCTGGTTTACAGTTAAATGCATATGTCTAGTTTATTTGCATAGTTGAGTTAACGTGTAATAGCGATTGATATAACTTCATACACAGAACGTGATGTGGACTTTGTCAACAAAATAAATGGATATAGTCTGGAAGTAAATGTACATGGAATGTATTGATTAATTTGATGTGAATGAATCAAAATTATTCTTGAGCGTTTCATAGTTTGATACGCTGAGGACAACAAAACTAGATGATTCTCTGAGAAGATGCTAATTAGAATAATTTAAAATTAGATGATAATAGGTAAGAGTGTTTATTCATTTCCAGAGCGATTTCTTCTATGAATTAACGGACAAGCTATTTGCTTTAACTTCAATGTTTTGTGTAGAAAAGTAGCGATCATTTGTAGGATGAAAGTTTCAACACAGTGGCAATTTCACCAGGTGAGGGTTGTTCCGATGTCATAATATCGAGTGGTGAGCAGATGTCTAGAAACCACGAAATGTTGTGAATTGATGTTTTCTGCCACACCTCTTGTTCTTGCTCTAGTAGAATTTACAAATGGAAAGAGTTGCATGAAACTTGTCAATACTTTCAAATGAAGTTATACATTCGATACTGTCTCAACATATCATTTCGATCATATAATGAAGAACAATTAGTTAGTCATATGTTTTACATACGAAGCACGTGATTAGCAGTATTCCATTGATTATCGATTACTAGCCAATCATGGCATCTATAACTGTGCTGTGATCAATAATTATGAACGTCTCTGAAGTATGACGGGAAGAAAATTCGAAATAAGATTGATTTACCAAATACGATATATGTTCAACATTGATTTCGTTTTAATTCATTGTGATAACTGCTCTCTATATTGTTTGTCTTGTTTTGTCGTAAGCTAATTAATCTTCATTTGTAACCGTCTTTATGATTCGCAGTGGCTCTGTATTAGAGAGGTTAGTTGTGGTTCCAGCGAAGAAGTAGTAGTTGATTCTCATACGGCGAAATTGAGTGATATGAGATTGATCCACATAATGAATACTGATTTCTTCAAGATTGAGGATACGCCTCATTGACCTGTACCAGGCACCACGATACCAGGCGTCACTATTTTCTGGCGATAGATTGGAAACATCCAATTTTGTCTGAATAAGTCAAAATACCTTCTAAATAGCATCACATGAATATACGAATTTGAAACTGTCGAGACAGACATACATGACATACTATTTAAATATTCAAGTACGAGTGTTTCCTTAAAAAGAAACTCATTTAAATTCCGTTGCAAAATTAAGGCGACTTTAGATAACACATGATATTTCCAAAATATATTTGGTCTGCTGTAACATGTGATCATGTCCACTTAACCACGAGACCTAGCTTCAATCAAAATTCAACACGAACATACATTTCGTCAGCAATCAAGTGTGTCTATCCAGATAAATGTGCATCGACCGATTAACCTGTCACTGATGTTGGCATAAAACTATCAGAAGAACGTATTGTGGATTATGTTATCAGGATGCTTAACCACAGTCTCATAATGAAACTTTTTGAATGCTCAATGCAAGCGGTTGCATCGTTCATCAAATTAAGGAATGGACAGCAAAAGCCTTTGTGATGTCGGTGCTTGAAGTATTTGAAAACAATAATGTATGTGACAGCAGGTTTACACTACTGTGCATCTAATGGACAAGAATTGGTAAATTGTAATAATTGACTATTTTAATCAGTAAAAGTTGATAGTATGCTAAGACAACTGAAGAATGAAGTGTGGAACGTAACACTTGTGTACACAGGATTCCGATGTGAAATGGTGAGTCATTCTAGCTTCGCCAGTGCACAAACCTTTCATTTGAACCTATTTTGAGCCGGTTGAATTTTGATTTTTGTGAGATTTCGAACGGCGATTTGCACACTGTGTGTGACCTCAATTGAAAACGTGTTGGAGAAGTGAGTTATTTATTATCTTGCATATCCCCGAGAAGTTCAATAATCGGCATGCTGATAGTGTGAATGATTTGGGCAATTATCTGAGTCGGATGCTTAAAATATGCTAACAACACTTCTCAATGAACTATTGTCATTTTTACATGTTCCTAATGAATGCCAGATAACTGGATAAGATTCTTCAATACTTCATTTTCTGTACAATCTGTGACATCCTCTTGTTCATGGTGACTTCTACATTTTATCACAAACAACTGTATATAATTGGAAAAGCGAGCCAAATGTCAACATGCAAGCAAACTGATCTCGGGTATGCCAGTCAACTGAAATTTCGATCAACACTCGGGATTGAATGAAGCAAGAAGAATCGGTCAGGCAGAATGACATGGATTAATTTTAAATTCGTGATGCATCTTCAGCTGCTTACTACACGGAATCGATGGGATCAATTATTCACAAAGTCAAACATGCAAATTATTATACTTTAAAGTGGCAAGTAACCTAATACATGAAGACCAATTAAGTAAGCTATGGTTATGGAAGGAGCGAGAAACAATTTCGAATGATTTAGTATTTCTATGCTAAATGTTATGAACAAATTGCTAGATGACTCGCAAATCTCGTTTAGATGTGCGAGTGTCAGTAAATGCAATAAGATATTCGTTGTACTCATCTGAGCTTCAGTCTTGTGATGAAGACTTGTTTGAAAATGTCGTTACACAGGTACATATTTATGTGCACATTGTTACCCTTCGTGGAATATTAAATATTGATCCACTGTCTCGAACCACGTCTGAACTCGAATTTTATTTTCAGCTGCCGCCAAGTGATATTAAATCAGAAAATTAAATCTGTATATGAAACATTCTATATAGTTGACAGATGCACCCAAAGTAAGGACCGGAGACGGACAAGTCAGTCCATGCCTTCCACCGCACATCAACTGACCGTAGTTGGGAATGTCAAATACATTGAAAATCACCCTTCTCTTTACAGATTGTTGTTTGACACGTAAAAATTATTGATTACTACGACTAATTGTTTAATGCTACATAGAACGTTACATAATTTTGATCGTTCTCAAATTCAGAGGGCCAGATTGTCTTCGATAATTTTGAGAAGTCCTCTATTATATCAAAGACTATTACATGCCTATTAAATCAACTATCATAAAGATTGTAATGCCTCACAATACGATTTCGTCAGGAAGAAAGGTTTCTTAACTGAAACGTCTACATCCACTGTATTTCTTATCGGTGATAATCAAGGAGATAGTGGGGCGTCAATTCAGTTACATTATGACTACTATTGATCGTTCGTTGTGTACCTCGCTTGCAATTTGGCTGCTGTATTTTGGTTTCGAACAGTATTTATAAAGAAACCGTAATGTTTTCAATAGGATCTAATCAAAAACAATATTATTGTTTATATATCTTACATTATCTTGGTT
Source organism: Schistosoma intercalatum (assembly GCA_944470365.2). NCBI lineage: Eukaryota > Metazoa > Platyhelminthes > Trematoda > Strigeidida > Schistosomatidae > Schistosoma > Schistosoma intercalatum. The sequence continues at coordinate 1,066,395 of OX103728.1, read as the reverse complement.
GAGCGAACACTTAACTCTTGCACATTTTTCCTTTATTCGACACCATAATGCGCTTGACAGCTGAAATGTATGGTCGAACTCATTGAGAAGACAACATTAATCAACTCCTGTATATTACCCACGATGAACCGTATTCGATGACTTGAACACAATATGTGCTCCTTTCTTCCTCATAAAATAGTTTAGGATGAGCACTGTGGATTGACGATTCAGTCACGATGATGCGTTTGAACATTACAAAATGGCATCTTATCTACTTCGGTTCTTCTAATTTATTATGCGTTTCCACACAAGAAATATTTTTCTTAAATTAGCTATAATTATAATAAAAGTGTACATTATGTGGGAGCGTGACTTTTAAAAAATGTCACTCTGTTGACCTTCGTTGTCCTCCTCTGTAAAAATATCAATAAATATACTTTCTTGTTGTCTATCACCGTGTTCTATCTGAGAAATCAAGTAATACGATATTATATAACGTGTGATGAGCATAATATGAATCCTAATTACAATGAGGAATGTCGCTATCTAATTATGCATTCATATGATCGATGATTAGCTACGCACACATTATAAAGACGATAGAAATTTTCACTTTACAAATGACTACTACTACTTTCCTGAAAACAAACTGGAATTAAAACAAGTAGTTTGCCTGTCAATGTATAGAAGGTCTTGCTTCAGTTATGAATAAACACTGTTACCATGTACTATCCGATTTCAAATGAGTTAAGTGGTCAGTTTGTTTGAGATAATCATACGTGCCAATTATATTGGTCTGTGCGACTGTGATAAATCGTCTTGGTGATAGTTTTTATGTCGTATGCTATTACGTAAGCCAAGAACATTTGAAGTAATTGGTCAACACGCAGAACCTAGTGTGGTCGAAAGAATATCAGGTTTTGGTTGTCATATTACAAAAGACTGTGTTCTCAGGAATTCTGTTATTGACAATTTCATATTCATCAGTTTCATCTTATAAACCACCTTCCTCGCAATTGCGGTATATAAGAGACTTGTCCGATTCAAGTCATCAAACTAACTAAGTCCGACCGACAAACGGTTTATTCAGTGCATGATTGTTTCTTTATAAATTCACAACGTTTTCTGAAAAGGTTAACACACGCCATCTCCATTGACTGATTGCTTGGTGAGTACATCAAATAGCAAATCATTTATGAATGCTTGGTTGTACTGTGATCGAGGCAACAAACAAAATATCATTCGCTAGTTGAATATACTCAATTCACTGACAACTATCATCAATTGTTCAATAAATCACATTGTCACAATAATTTACAAATATTTAAAGACCAGAATTCTGGTTCTAATGTGTGGAGCTAACGTGTTGAATCAACGGCCAGATGAATATGCACTAAATACATATCTGATTATATGCTGAACAAAATTCGTCGAACATTTCTGAGGATTAGATTTCGAACCATCTCCACTGACAGTAATTTGAAACTTTTGATAAGTTGAAAAATCACCCGTCGTTTAATATATTGATTCTAGACGCACTTAAACATTATTGATTATTTAGACTATATGTAGATTTTTAAACGCAACATCATATCCTTTTGATCGACCTCAGCTTTCATAATTTTGTAAAACTCTTCTATTTTATCACAGACTACTATATGCCTATTAAATCACCTATCAATACGATTGTACAGCTTCGCAGATTGATATGGCCAATTGAAAACTGGACATCTGTGAAACATCTCCACTCATTTTCGTGCTATTTGAAGATGGAGAGCGAAATAGTGATGCGTGATTTCAGTTTCATAATGGTGATCATCGACTGTTCGTTGTGCTACTTGTTTATATTTTGTCTTGTTTATTTCTTTGACACCAAATTGAATATAGTTATAGGTCGTTCATATGATGTCGAATTCTTATCAACAATAAAATCTCACTTCCACTCACATTGATTCTATACTCTGGTGATATCATTCCACTCTCTGCACAAGTGTACAACTAATTTGAAAGTAATGATCACTGAAATATCGAATGGTCACTCGTTTCAGACAAATGTCATGCTGAATCAACAATATTGTCGAATAACGTAGAACTGGTCAGGAAGACGATTGTCCAAATTGTTTGAATTCAATGTAAACATCGCGGAAATTATTATTGAACGTGATGATTCACTAAGTGGTTTGTATTGAATCAAGTTGATGGAATGAAGTGCTTATGTCACTTAATTCGTCTTGACATTGGTTGAGTTTCCGACATCACATACAATGAACAAATTCATTTATGAGATCAGTACTGAAGGTATGAAATTCCGACCACAAGCATTTTGACCAACCAAATATTGGTTTCGATTTATGATAATATGTTTAGTAAAGTGGTAAAAATCATTCATAAAATGCATATTTAATTCATCTCCGTTCTTCGAGCGTAGGTGATCGTCAGTCGCATGAAAACATCATTAGAACGCGACAATGGTTATTCTAAATGAGATATATATTAGGTTTGTAAAAAAAAAGAGAATACCGTATAAATGAATAACTAGACAGAATATGATGATAAATTAGATGGAAGTATATTCCGAGTAAAACAAACGAGGTCAATAGACAGGTATTTGCAAATCACGCTCTGAGTAAATCTACTCTTTTATTTTCTTTATTATCACTTCCTGAAAACATATTTCTTATTTTTAAAGAAACATTGGATTAACAGAATTCAATTAGATGTGATACTTTTTGTAATATTCAAACGCATAATCGTGACTGAATCGTCAATCCACAGTGCTCATCCTAAACTATTCTATGAGGAATAAATGAGCACATATTGTAATCAAGTCAAACGAATACAGTTCATCGAGAATAACACGTAGTGGTCGGACAATGTTGCCTTCTAAATCAGTTCAAACATGCTTTCCAAATATCAACCACCATGTGGTGATACGGACGACGATTTCGATCCATTTTACTGCAATAGGATAGTGTTCGGTGGATAATCATCGCCAACATCGTGTAGAATAGGAATTGGTTACACCGTCATTCGTGAACAGGTGTGATTCAGCAATTTCCTTACAAGAAATGTGGCCATGAATTTGATGTGAAAGCTTCAATCTGTTGTCTAGTTTGGAGAGTGTGTTCACGATACGTCGCTTAATTTTCTGCAACTCTTCATTGACATTTTGATCAGTGTTCTTCTACATCACATTACTGTTCATCATTTGCGCTATATCATCACGATACCTTTTAACAAATATCTACTTCAAATGATAACACTGTCAAGTCACTTTAAAATCATTTGCTTTATCTACGTAACACAAAATTATGGTGTCCTTCTATCTCGAGGTGTTGATTTTGTTTAACAGCATTCTCCCTAATATCACTTTACTGCCTGTCGATCAAAATGAATTTTGCATTTATTCCATAACAGGGAATAATGAATTATACTTTTAAAACTCCATTTGTTCACATTTTGACATAAGCATCTATAGAATTGAAGACTGATCTGTGTATTCGAAATCGTAATAACTGAAACTGTCGTCGAATTCGAAAGATGTGATTGTGTCTTATAATCTATAAATGACCAAACTAGTAGCACATTTTGCCGTGAATTAATCAACTTTCAATACAAAGCCTAGAGCCGCAATGACCTACGTTCCTTACATCAAATTCACATGTATTCAAGAATGCGTTCTGACATTTTTCGTATTATCCCCTAATTATCAATATGAATGTAGGACAACATCAAGTAGTATTAATTCTTTCACATACTGAAATGGTTTGCAAATAAGTAGCATTACTTACATAATCGCTGAGTATATCGTGTAAGTGCTTCACTAAAAGAAAGAATTCTTTCGACTTCAGTTGTTGTTTGTACAAATAATAATGATTATACTTTCTTGTTGTTCATCATCATAATATTTCTAATTAATCGGATCATATGGCTTTATCAATTGTGTAGATGGTGTAATCTGAATGTCAGTTGGAATAAACTATATTAAATTCTAAAGATCTGTTTGTATGATCGATCACCAAAGCACACAGAACTACGGTGAATGAAACTTTCATCTTACAAATGATCACTACTTTTCTACACAAAACATTGAAGTTAAAGCAAATAGCTTGTCCGTTAATTCATAGAAGAAATCGCTCTGGCAATGAGTAAACACTCTTACCTATTATCATCTAATTTTAAATTATTCTAATTAGCATCTTCTCAGAGAATCATCTAGTTTTGTTGTCCTCAGCGTATCAAACTATGAAACGCTCAAGAATAATTTTGATTCATTCACATCAAATTAACCAATTCATTCTATATACATTTACTTCCAGACTATATCCATTTATTTTGTTGACAAAAACCACACCACGTTCTGTGTATGATGTTATATCAATCGCTGTTACACGTTAACTCAACTATGCAAATAAACTAGACATGCATTTAACTGTAAACCAAACGTATTTTTTCCGTTTCGAATACTGACTGCATATAAGAGATTTGCTGGAAAACAACTGTGAAACGAGGTTGACAATACATATAGTTATTATACAACTCTTTCCATTTGTCAATTCTACTAAAGCAAGAACAAGAGATGTGTCAGAAAACCTGAATTCACAACATTTCGTGGTTTCTAGACATCTGCTTACCACTCGATATTATGACATCGGAACAGCCCTCACCTGCTTGATATCGGCCATTGTGTTGATCTCTCAAAGTACATCGAGATGAACAGCAAACACAGAACGTTGAATCAAGTGTAGTCACCCAAACAACTGACATAAGATTGTTAAAAGCAATTCCATCTATCTACAAATATTTGGTTGTCGATATTGCCTTGCTGTGAATAACTCACACATAAATGCCTGTCACACAATTCTTCCTTTCGTGTCACGACATGTGAGACTATGATAGACAAAATCATCATTACCTGACGTTGTGGATGGATATACGTTACTGCTGATTAGGTCTGTGCTTGTATCGAATATTGATTAATATGGAACAGTCGAATGAAGTGGACCAAATTATTCAGGAAATTAAACGTCCATGATATGTCTGTCGTTTTTTATTGAAATTGGATTTCGTAAATTAAAAGAATTGAAAACGTTCTCACTATTCAGCATGTGAGTATTCAACCTTTCGAATATGCTTGTAAAGTTTTTCATTATTACTGCTATCATCATGCTTATCATTGTTATTTCTGCCAGCACTAACCTAGGTTTGTTCTGGTTGTTCTATTCAAACCCAAATATTCGTTTGGATATCACCTGATCAATTTGAAGTCAAGTCAGTCTGTTTGTGGTCTAACATTCAGTTGAATTATTCACTCACACACAGTAGCTTGTGATGTAGGAGAGATATGTTAGACAATTCAAAAACGTCTTCACAAAATACATGCAATTGAGGAGGCATTTTTTAGAGAAATGAAGTATGGGAAAACCGTTGAGTAGTGATTTTGTCTTGTCATAGGTTATGCTAATCAAACATACTTTAATCAAGATGGACGTAGGACCAATTTATGCACACTTTTCGAGTCACATTGTTGTTGCTACTAAACAACTGACCACAAACATACCAGTCACATTATTATTGACAACACAGACTAAATTGAATTCTTCCAACATGCATCTAATGCGCTTCATTCGTTTGAACATTTCAATATATACAACATCGCACATCACAGAGAATCACTAATCATCAGTTTCATCTTATAAACCACCTTCCTCGCAATTGCGGTATATAAGAGACTTGTCCGAGTCAAGTCATCAAACTAACTAAGTCCGACCGACAAACGGTTTATTCAGTGCATGATTGTTTCTTTATAAATTCACAACGTTTTCTGAAAAGGTTAACACACGCCATCTCCATTGACTGATTGCTTGGTGAGTACATCAAATAGCAAATCATTTATGAATGCTTGGTTGTACTGTGATCGAGGCAACAAACAAAATATCATTCGCTAGTTGAATATACTCAATTCACTGACAACTATCATCAATTGTTCAATAAATCACATTGTCACAATAATTTACAAATATTTAAAGACCAGAATTCTGGTTCTAATGTGTGGAGCTAACGTGTTGAATCAACGGCCAGATGAATATGCACTAAATACATATCTGATTATATGCTGAACAAAATTCGTCGAACATTTCTGAGGATTAGATTTCGAACCATCTCCACTGACAGTAATTTGAAACTTTTGATAAGTTGAAAAATCACCCGTCGTTTAATATATTGATTCTAGACGCACTTAAACATTATTGATTATTTAGACTATATGTAGATTTTTAAACGCAACATCATATCCTTTTGATCGACCTCAGCTTTCATAATTTTGTAAAACTCTTCTATTTTATCACAGACTACTATATGCCTATTAAATCACCTATCAATACGATTGTACAGCTTCGCAGATTGATATGGCCAATTGAAAACTGGACATCTGTGAAACATCTCCACTCATTTTCGTGCTATTTGAAGATGGAGAGCGAAATAGTGATGCGTGATTTCAGTTTCATAATGGTGATCATCGACTGTTCGTTGTGCTACTTGTTTATATTTTGTCTTGTTTATTTCTTTGACACCAAATTGAATATAGTTATAGGTCGTTCATATGATGTCGAATTCTTATCAACAATAAAATCTCACTTCCACTCACATTGATTCTATACTCTGGTGATATCATTCCACTCTCTGCACAAGTGTACAACTAATTTGAAAGTAATGATCACTGAAATATCGAATGGTCACTCGTTTCAGACAAATGTCATGCTGAATCAACAATATTGTCGAATAACGTAGAACTGGTCAGGAAGACGATTGTCCAAATTGTTTGAATTCAATGTAAACATCGCGGAAATTATTATTGAACGTGATGATTCACTAAGTGGTTTGTATTGAATCAAGTTGATGGAATGAAGTGCTTATGTCACTTAATTCGTCTTGACATTGGTTGAGTTTCCGACATCACATACAATGAACAAATTCATTTATGAGATCAGTACTGAAGGTATGAAATTCCGACCACAAGCATTTTGACCGACCAAATATTGGTTTCGATTTATGATAATATGTTTAGTAAAGTGGTAAAAATCATTCATAAAATGCATATTTAATTCATCTCCGTTCTTCGAGCGTAGGTGATCGTCAGTCGCATGAAAACATCATTAGAACGCGACAATGGTTATTCTAAATGAGATATATATTAGGTTTGTAAAAAAAAAGAGAATACCGTATAAATGAATAACTAGACAGAATATGATGATAAATTAGATGGAAGTATATTCCGAGTAAAACAAACGAGGTCAATAGACAGGTATTTGCAAATCACGCTCTGAGTAAATCTACTCTTTTATTTTCTTTATTATCACTTCCTGAAAACATATTTCTTATTTTTAAAGAAACATTGGATTAACAGAATTCAATTAGATGTGATACTTTTTGTAATATTCAAACGCATAATCGTGACTGAATCGTCAATCCACAGTGCTCATCCTAAACTATTCTATGAGGAATAAATGAGCACATATTGTAATCAAGTCAAACGAATACAGTTCATCGAGAATAACACGTAGTGGTCGGACAATGTTGCCTTCTAAATCAGTTCAAACATGCTTTCCAAATATCAACCACCATGTGGTGATACGGACGACGATTTCGATCCATTTTACTGCAATAGGATAGTGTTCGGTGGATAATCATCGCCAACATCGTGTAGAATAGGAATTGGTTACACCGTCATTCGTGAACAGGTGTGATTCAGCAATTTCCTTACAAGAAATGTGGCCATGAATTTGATGTGAAAGCTTCAATCTGTTGTCTAGTTTGGAGAGTGTGTTCACGATACGTCGCTTAATTTTCTGCAACTCTTCATTGACATTTTGATCAGTGTTCTTCTACATCACATTACTGTTCATCATTTGCGCTATATCATCACGATACCTTTTAACAAATATCTACTTCAAATGATAACACTGTCAAGTCACTTTAAAATCATTTGCTCTATCTACGTAACACAAAATGTTGGTCTCCTTCAATCTGTAGGAGTTGATATTGTTTAAAAAGAATTTCATCGAAATGGTTTTAACGCCTGTCGATCGAAATGAGTTTTGCATTTGTTTCATAACAGGAAATAATGAATTATACTTTTAAAACTCAATTTGTTCACATTTTGACATAAGCATCTATAGAATTGAAGACTGATCTGTGTATTCGAAATCGTAATAACTGAAACTGTCGTCGAATTCGAAAGATGTGATTGTGTCTTATAATCTATAAATGACCAAACTAGTAGCACATTTTGCCGTGAATTAATCAACTTTCAATACAAAGCCTAGAGCCGCAATGACCTACGTTCCTTACATCAAATTCTCATGTATTCAAGAATGCGTTCTGACATTTTTCGTATTATCCCCTAATTATCAATATGAATGTAGGACAACATCAAGTAGTATTAATTCTTTCACATACTGAAATGGTTTGCAAATAAGTAGCATTACTTACATAATCGCTGAGTATATCGTGTAAGTGCTTCACTAAAAGAAAGAATTCTTTCGACTTCAGTTGTTGTTTGTACAAATAGCAATGATTATACTTTCTTGTTGTTCATCATCATAATATTTCTAATCAATCGGATCATATGGCTTTATCAATTGTGTAGATGGTGTAATCTGAATGTCAGTTGGAATAAACTATATTAAATTCTAAAGATCTGTTTGTATGATCGATCACCAAAGCACACAGAACTACGGTGAATGAAACTTTCATCTTACAAATGATCACTACTTTTCTACACAAAACATTGAAGTTAAAGCAAATAGCTTGTCCGTTAATTCATAGAAGAAATCGCTCTGGCAATGAGTAAACACTCTTACCTATTATCATCTAATTTTAAATTATTCTAATTAGCATCTTCTCAGAGAATCATCTAGTTTTGTTGTCCTCAGCGTATCAAACTATGAAACGCTCAAGAATAATTTTGATTCATTCACATCAAATTAACCAATTCATTCTATATACATTTACTTCCAGACTATATCCATTTATTTTGTTGACAAAAACCACACCACGTTCTGTGTATGATGTTATATCAATCGCTGTTACACGTTAACTCAACTATGCAAATAAACTAGACATGCATTTAACTGTAAACCAAACGTATTTTTTCCGTTTCGAATACTGACTGCATATAAGAGATTTGCTGGAAAACAACTGTGAAACGAGGTTGACAATACATATAGTTATTATACAACTCTTTCCATTTGTAAATTCTACTAAAGCAAGAACAAGAGATGTGTCAGAAAACCTGAATTCACAACATTTCGTGGTTTCTAGACATCTGCTTACCACTCGATATTATGACATCGGAACAGCCCTCACCTGCTTGATATCGGCCATTGTGTTGATCTCTCAAATTACATCGAGATGAATAGTAAACAGAGAACGTTGAATCAAGTGTAGTCACCCAAACAACTGACATAAGATTGTTAAAAGCAATTCCATCTATCTACAAATATTTGGTTGTCGATATTGCCTTGCTGTGAATAACTCACACATAAATGCCTGTCACACAATTCTTCCTTTCGTGTCACGACATGTGAGACTATGATAGACAAAATCATCATTACCTGACGTTGTGGATGGATATACGTTACTGCTGATTAGGTCTGTGCTTGTATCGAATATTGATTAATATGGAACAGTCGAATGAAGTGGACCAAATTATTCAGGAAATTAAACGTCCATGATATGTCTGTCGTTTTTTATTGAAATTGGATTTCGTAAATTAAAAGAATTGAAAACGTTCTCACTATTCAGCATGTGAGTATTCAACCTTTCGAATATGCTTGTAAAGTTTTTCATTATTACTGCTATCATCATGCTTATCATTGTTATTTCTGCCAGCACTAACCTAGGTTTGTTCTGGTTGTTCTATTCAAACCCAAATATTCGTTTGGATATCACCTGATCAATTTGAAGTCAAGTCAGTCTGTTTGTGGTCTAACATTCAGTTGAATTATTCACTCACACACAGTAGCTTGTGATGTAGGAGAGATATGTTAGACAATTCAAAAACGTCTTCACAAAATACATGCAATTGAGGAGGCATTTTTTAGAGAAATGAAGTATGGGAAAACCGTTGAGTAGTGATTTTGTCTTGTCATAGGTTATGCTAATCAAACATACTTTAATCAAGATGGACGTAGGACCAATTTATGCACACTTTTCGAGTCACATTGTTGTTGCTACTAAACAACTGACCACAAACATACCAGTCACATTATTATTGACAACACAGACTAAATTGAATTCTTCCAACATGCATCTAATGCGCTTCATTCGTTTGAACATTTCAATATATACAACATTGCACATCACAGAGAATCACTAATGAATCTTATGAGTATACGTTATCTTGGTTGAGCGAACACTTAACTCTTGCACATTTTTCCTTTATTCGACACCATAATGCGCTTGACAGCTGAAATGTATGGTCGAACTCATTGAGAAGACAACATTAATCAACTCCTGTATATTACCCACGATGAACCGTATTCGATGACTTGAACACAATATGTGCTCCTTTCTTCCTCATAAAATAGTTTAGGATGAGCACTGTGGATTGACGATTCAGTCACGATGATGCGTTTGAACATTACAAAATGGCATCTTATCTACTTCGGTTCTTCTAATTTATTATGCGTTTCCACACAAGAAATATTTTTCTTAAATTAGCTATAATTATAATAAAAGTGTACATTATGTGGGAGCGTGACTTTTAAAAAATGTCACTCTGTTGACCTTCGTTGTCCTCCTCTGTAAAAATATCAATAAATATACTTTCTTGTTGTCTATCACCGTGTTCTATCTGAGAAATCAAGTAATACGATATTATATAACGTGTGATGAGCATAATATGAATCCTAATTACAATGAGGAATGTCGCTATCTAATTATGCATTCATATGATCGATGATTAGCTACGCACACATTATAAAGACGATAGAAATTTTCACTTTACAAATGACTACTACTACTTTCCTGAAAACAAACTGGAATTAAAACAAGTAGTTTGCCTGTCAATGTATAGAAGGTCTTGCTTCAGTTATGAATAAACACTGTTACCATGTACTATCCGATTTCAAATGAGTTAAGTGGTCAGTTTGTTTGAGATAATCATACGTGCCAATTATATTGGTCTGTGCGACTGTGATAAATCGTCTTGGTGATAGTTTTTATGTCGTATGCTATTACGTAAGCCAAGAACATTTGAAGTAATTGGTCAACACGCAGAACCTAGTGTGGTCGAAAGAATATCAGGTTTTGGTTGTCATATTACAAAAGACTGTGTTCTCAGGAATTCTGTTATTGACAATTTCATATTCATCAGTTTCATCTTATAAACCACCTTCCTCGCAATTGCGGTATATAAGAGACTTGTCCGATTCAAGTCATCAAACTAACTAAGTCCGACCGACAAACGGTTTATTCAGTGCATGATTGTTTCTTTATAAATTCACAACGTTTTCTGAAAAGGTTAACACACGCCATCTCCATTGACTGATTGCTTGGTGAGTACATCAAATAGCAAATCATTTATGAATGCTTGGTTGTACTGTGATCGAGGCAACAAACAAAATATCATTCGCTAGTTGAATATACTCAATTCACTGACAACTATCATCAATTGTTCAATAAATCACATTGTCACAATAATTTACAAATATTTAAAGACCAGAATTCTGGTTCTAATGTGTGGAGCTAACGTGTTGAATCAACGGCCAGATGAATATGCACTAAATACATATCTGATTATATGCTGAACAAAATTCGTCGAACATTTCTGAGGATTAGATTTCGAACCATCTCCACTGACAGTTGAAAAATCACCCGTCGTTTAATATATTGATTCTAGACGCACTTAAACATTATTGATTATTTAGACTATATGTAGATTTTTAAACGCAACATCATATCCTTTTGATCGACCTCAGCTTTCATAATTTTGACAGATGCCTTCCATTTAAGAACTGGTGTCAGACAAGTCTTTCTTCTTTCCGCTTTCCTCCTTCTTCTGATGTTTGACTTGATTATTAAGACCTCGATGTCTGAGGGAAAGAATCTGATGCAATAGACAGCTCAGAACATTTTAGATGAATTTTACTTCGCAGATGACTTATCCCTCCTATCCTATACACACGAACAAACGCAGACGAAATCAATTTCTGTAGCAACAGTCTCTGCATCAGTAGGCATCAACCTACAAATAGTGAAAACCGAATTCCTGAAATTCAGCACAGAGGACGCAAACCGAATCACATTTTATGTAAACTTTTTGAAGATGAAGAATCCTTCACTTACCTGGGCAGTATCATCGATGAACAAGAAGGTTTAGATGCAGACTAAAAGGCAAGGATTGGAGAATCAAGTGACGCGTTCCTTCATTTGAAGAACATATTGAACCCAAAACAACTGTTAGCCAATATCAAAGCCAAAATCTTCAATACGAACGTCAAGACTGTTCCACTGTACGGAGCTGAAACTTGGAGGACCACTATAACCATAATCGAGAAGGTACAAGTACTTATAAATAGCTGTTAACGAAAGATACTGAACGTCTGTTGGCCGGATACTATTGGCAACGCCTAATATGGGAGAGAACAAACCAGCTTACAGATTGTGAGTAAATTAGGAATAGGACATGTGTTGCTGAAGTCAACAAACGGCATCACGAAAAGGGCGCTTACTTGTATTCATGAAGAGAAACGTAGATGAGAAATGCTAAAGAAAATACTACAATGGGAATTGGAAATTAACATGAAATGTATGTATAGCAACTGGAAAAAATTACACAGTACAGAGTACAGTGATGAATGTTGGTGTGAGACATACCTCCCTTCATGAGTGTTTGAATGCGTAGGTTAGTTAGCATTTTGGTTTTTCGCCTTTTTAATGACTGAGCTTTGAATAAAACTGCCAACTTTATACTTTCTGGATTGACAACTTATCACTATAGTTATCTGAAGTTGTCTTCATAAGATCAAGTTAACAATAGTTTGTCACTTCGTAGTTACTGAACAGGGATTACACACGTAACGAGTGATGGGAGTGCTTATTATATGCTGATAAGATGTCGCGACGGAATACATTTAAACAGTGTTCGTCGGTGATGAGAAGGCATCAAGTTGGATATTCCCAGCGGACTCGTTGTTGATTGCAGCTATCACAATATAACGTATGCACAATTTTACCAACTTCAAAACAAAATTTTGTGAGACTCCGGTGAAGAGTCGCAGTTTATATTTTATGAAAACCAGCAGGCAAACATTACATACAATGCTTGATATTTTGTCAACAAGATAACATCACTAAGTACGTAAGCAAAATAAGGATATACATAGTCAGATAATGAAATTTTCAAACACATTAAAATGAATAATTAAATAATAGACTTCCTATTGAAATAAGGAACATAAACAGTCGTTCAGAATAATAAAAACGGGTTATTGAGTGTTTCTGAGACTCATTTCAATTCGTTACTGAGAACCTTTCATTGATTTTCTTTTTTTATACAACCGTCTCCCCAAAATACAACCGATGCATAAAACAAGAAAGGTGATGACCAAAATTATCAGAACATATAACCAATGAGGTGTTTCATTCTGTTGGCTGTATTCAGTTGTTTGGATAGTCATATCCTGAATGAAACAAACAGTTGGAATTAGTTATAAAAACGCAAATACTCACCGAATATTGATCAGTCCGTTCAGTAGTTTCCATGAGGTTCTCGGCCGGTTTGAAAGTACTAACCTCAACGTGACAGTCATTCACTTTCAAGCTATGAGCATCCTTATCAGTAATAACCATGCACGTGTTGTTTCTTTCACACCAAAAACAGGTTGTATTCAATGTTGACGCGTTGTTGCATGCCTCACTCGAATTGTATTTTGGACAATAGGCTGTGAAAAGAATAATGCGATTTCATTTCAGTTTATCGAATACAAGGTAAGTTAATAACAAAACATGAAACGAGAAATCAACTGTACAATGGTGATTTGGTAGATCACTGAATATTTCATTCATCGCAAATTCAGTTGTTCTTAGACTGAAGATTCATGTTCAATGACGTTGCCCGATTGGAACAACAAACGGAGGATGTCACTGTTTTTCCACTCATCAATGACATTTTTCTTGTAAATTTTTCAGTCGACCTACGATGATGAAATATGTGGAAGTGTGTGGCCGCATTCTTCTCTGTGTGTTGTCAGTTAACGCTCCAGATTATTCGGATCGAACAACATTCTTTGATGATAATAGTAACACTTTTTGGTCACTGGAACATTGAACGATTCTCTCAGAGTGATATAATCTCCTCTTTCATTTTATCACTATGATTCTAAGTGAATTTCATCGAATCAAACACTTCAATATTAGTTCCAAATAGACTCTCAATCATTTGTAAGATTCAACAATGAATTGACGTATTTATTAACGGTAAGTGTAACGTCCGTTGAGACAGATGACTGCATGTTATTTAATAGTAGAATACAGTTACAAATGAAATTTTCAGTTTGATGAAACAAAAGCGATGTATTCAAGTGTGAAAATAATTATTGTTGAATAAACAAGTTTCAACGTACTCCCGATGTATTCAAACTCCACCGACATGCCACTTTTTATCCATTCATCAGGAACAACAAATTCATAATCTTACATGTGTTGCGTAAAATCTTAAACAGTCACAGTTTAAATCGCTATGATTTTTCAAAATCGACCAATGATCAACCAGTCAGTTGGACATCATATCGACCAATTCTCAAATTATTTCACAAAGATATCAGTTCGGCATCTTCCAACAACTCTCGTTCAAATATGAAATCATGTTTTCATAATGCAAATTACAATAGGCAACACAGTATTTTAAAGACCAGAGGAGAAATGTGGCTTGAATTGTAATCAGGACGCATGTTTAGTCTTATTGAAGACTTGTCATCTGCACGTATCTGAACATCAATTTTGATGTTTATTTTTAGACGAGTACTCACCAATTCCGCTTTCAACGACGTACCGTAACACACTTAACTACTCATTTTAGACACAATGGCCTGTGGTACGAGACGAATTTTTCATTTATTTCAGTATTGTTTAACAAATCGCTTCGCTTGATCAACAGTAATGCAATTGATTTCGATGCCAGCCACCATCTATCTTTGCTAGTGATGTTTATGAATCAAGGCAAACTCAAGATAGTCAGCACATGATGCACATTTATCTGGAGGAGACTGATGAATCGCAGTTCGAGGCACCAATGAGAGGGTTTGAGCAAACATCACAAAAGTGTCAATTATCTTCAATGTTCAAAGACTCAAAAATAAATGTCGTCCGAAAAATGTATACCACTTGACCAAACATTAAGTTCATTTTCTCACATTCAATCGTAAAAGAATGTACTCGCCTATCCGCCTACACTAGATTTTCGTTTAGAAACTTAGCTTCTTGTCTGAACAACACATGAATATTTCAGTGAAGCATGACGATTGAGCATTTTGCAAAGGAAATATCAGTTCGAAGTACCACTCGTTTATTCCTATCTCACACAATACACACTTTCATTTTACGTTGAGTTCTCACTGTAGTACCATGTGTCGTTATTCATAAACACCTGTCTCGTTCCGTCAACCGTTAACCATAATCGTGGTAATTTCAAGAATCGCCCTCCACACGTTCGCGATAAATACATTTAAAAAGCTCGGTTGTTTTACTCGGATTATATGGTTAAATGACAGTGAGCAATATCAATGATGAAATTCATTATCCATGAAATTTCTCAGGAAGAACTAAACTTATTCGGTTAATATGAGTTTTCTTTTGTTTGCTAGACGTAATCACAAAATTTGAAAACTTTTAGGATTGGAACTTGTACGGTTTTGTCCACTTGAATCTTACAATTTATGTTCAGGATTGCAACTGATAAGTCGCTTACTGACATATATGCATACTGTGCATATTGCCACAATATTGACAAAGTGGACATCAAATCTGAGAAGCAGGTACATTCAGCTGACAAGTCACAAATTGAACGAAACGTGTGTCCTGGATTTCACTGCTAGCCACTATCAAACTTTGCTTAACATTTCAGTACTCAGCTACACCGTCATTCATAATCTAGTACGCTACTGCAATCACAAGACAAGAAGTGTAAACTTTTGAGATGGTGATTGAATGTTGTCAACAGGTGACTCTGGAGTCGGATTTCGTGCTATTTGACACTCGTCAGCAAGGTTTACTTGTAATCTTGGGGGAACTGGTGCTCTCTGACAGATTCGATCTCGTGTCACCCAGCCTCACAGTCATAGACGGTACGACTGGGCAATCTGGCCACGAAACCCGGTTTCAGTGTCTCTTGTTGGACACCCCCAATCGCCATTTCATCTCAACATAGTCCACGTAGTATCGACTCACCTAGACTGGTGGCAACATTGCAAGTTGGTCGATAGTAATCGATCTGCACTATGAAGGACTTGGCACATATGGCATTTATCACCACCGAATGATCATTCACTCATGAGTGTGAACTTTTATTTGACATTGACTACTCAATATTCAGTAACATATAGACAATGTGTACAACAAAGTGTTGAAAACATTCGTTATAAAGATTCTTACCGTTTCTAGACTTGTTCACATAGGCGATCTTCGACAGCCAATTTATTCCATCAATTATTGTATTAACCTGAAATTAAGAATTTTTGACGTTCGTGTCAAGATCTGCCAGAATACAAACGCTTATATCAGAACCATTTAAATATTGTACCAATGTGTCATCATTCCGATTATCTTAATCAAAGACATATTTACAGACTAACATTGAGCATAATGCTAGTCTCTATTTCCTCAGAAGTATGTTACAATCAGTCCACATATATATTGTGAATCACTACAGTATTCAAGTTTAAACAGGTTTGATGAACTGTTTATATTTCATGGATCAATGAAATGTGATTATGTATAAATGCGAAAATGTTGTTATTAAAATATTCCACAACGATTTCTATGACAGCCGATAGTAAGAATATGAAATAAATGCTGACAGAATATTACAGATTTTCCGCAAAGTACTCCAACATACATTATAGTTGTGAAAACGCAAATACTCACCGAATATTGATCAGTCCGTTCAGTAGTTTCCATGAGGTTCTCGGCCGGTTTGAAAGTACTAACCTCAACGTGACAGTCATTCACTTTCAAGCTATGAGCATCCTTATCAGTAATAACCATGCACGTGTTGTTTCTTTCACACCAAAAACAGGTTGTATTCAATGTTGACGCGTTGTTGCATGCCTCACTCGAATTGTATTTTGGACAATAGGCTGTGAAAAGAATAATGCGATTTCATTTCAGTTTATCGAATACAAGGTAAGTTAATAACAAAACATGAAACGAGAAATCAACTGTACAATGGTGATTTGGTAGATCACTGAATATTTCATTCATCGCAAATTCAGTTGTTCTTAGACTGAAGATTCATGTTCAATGACGTTGCCCGATTGGAACAACAAACGGAGGATGTCACTGTTTTTCCACTCATCAATGACATTTTTCTTGTAAATTTTTCAGTCGACCTACGATGATAAAATATGTGGAAGTGTGTGGCCGCATTCTTCTCTGTGTGTTGTCAGTTAACGCTCCAGATTATTCGGATCGAACAACATTCTTTGATGATAATAGTAACACCTTTTGGTCACTGGAACATTGAGCGATTCTCTCAGAGTGATATAATCTCCTCTTTCATTTTATCACTATGATTCTAAGTGAATTTCATCGAATCAAACACTTCAATATTAGTTCCAAATAGACTCTCAATCATTTGTAAGATTCAACAATGAATTGACGTATTTATTAACGGTAAGTGTAACGTCCGTTGAGACAGATGACTGCATGTTATTTAATAGTAGAATACAGTTACAAATGAAATTTTCAGTTTGATGAAACAAAAGCGATGCATTCAAGTGTGAAAATAATTATTGCTGAATAAACAAGTTTCAACGTACTCCCGATGTATTCAAACTCCACCGACATGCCACTTTTTATCCATTCATCAGGAACAACAAATTCATAATCTTACATGTGTTGCGTAAAATCTTAAACAGTCACAGTTTAAATCGCTATGATTTTTCAAAATCGACCAATGATCAACCAGTCAGTTGGACATCATATCGACCAATTCTCAAATTATTTCACAAAGATATCAGTTCGGCATCTTCCAACAACTCTCGTTCAAATATGAAATCATGTTTTCATAATGCAAATTACAATAGGCAACACAGTATTTTAAAGACCAGAGGAGAAATGTGGCTTGAATTGTAATCAGGACGCATGTTTAGTCTTATTGAAGACTTGTCATCTGCACGTATCTGAACATCAATTTTGATGTTTATTTTTAGACGAGTACTCACCAATTCCGCTTTCAACGACGTACCGTAACACACTTAACTACTCAGTTTAGACACAATGGCCTGTGGTACGAGACGAATTTTTCATTTATTTCAGTATTGTTTAACAAATCGCTTCGTTTGATCAACAGGAGTGCAATTGATTTCGATGCCAGCCACCATCCATCTTTGCTTGCAATATTTCTGAATTAACGCAAACTCAAGATAGTCAGCACATGATGCACGTTTATCTGGAGGAGACTGATGAATCGCAGTCCGAGGCACCAATGAGAGGGTTTAAGCAAACATCACAAAAGTGTCAATTATCTTCAATGTTCAAAGACTCAAAAATAAATGTCGTCCGAACGATGTATACCACTTGACCAAACATTAAGTTCATTTTCTCACATTCAATCGTAAAAGAATGTACTCGCCTATCCGCCTACACTAGATTTTCGTTTAGAAACTTAGCTTCTTGTCTGAACAACACATGAATATTTCAGTGAAGCATGACGATTGAGCATTTTGCAAAGGAAATATCAGTTCGAAGTACCACTCGTTTATTCCTATCTCACACAATACACACTTTCATTTTACGTTGAGTTCTCACTGTAGTACCATGTGTCGTTATTCATAAACACCTGTCTCGTTCCGTCAACCGTTAACCATAATCGTGGTAATTTCAAGAATCGCCCTCCACACGTTCGCGATAAATACATTTAAAAAGCTCGGTTGTTTTACTCGGATTATATGGTTAAATGACAGTGAGCAATATCAATGATGAAATTCATTATCCATGAA
Source organism: Schistosoma intercalatum (assembly GCA_944470365.2). Lineage (NCBI taxonomy): Eukaryota > Metazoa > Platyhelminthes > Trematoda > Strigeidida > Schistosomatidae > Schistosoma > Schistosoma intercalatum. The sequence goes on along the minus strand of OX103728.1, from coordinate 1,047,193 downwards.
ATTTCTCAGGAAGAACTAAACTTATTCGGTTAATATGAGTTTTCTTTTGTTTGCTAGACGTAATCACAAAATTTGAAAACTTTTAGGATTGGAACTTGTACGGTTTTGTCCACTTGAATCTTACAATTTATGTTCAGGATTGCAACTGATAAGTCGCTTACTGACATATATGCATACTGTGCATATTGCCACAATATTGACAAAGTGGACATCAAATCTGAGAAGCAGGTACATTCAGCTGACAAGTCACAAATTGAACGAAACGTGTGTCCTGGATTTCACTGCTAGCCACTATCAAACTTTGCTTAACATTTCAGTACTCAGCTACACCGTCATTCATAATCTAGTACGCTACTGCAATCACAAGACAAGAAGTGTAAACTTTTGAGATGGTGATTGAATGTTGTCAACAGGTGACTCTGGAGTCGGATTTCGTGCTATTTGACACTCGTCAGCAAGGTTTACTTGTAATCTTGGGGGAACTGGTGCTCTCTGACAGATTCGATCTCGTGTCACCCAGCCTCACAGTCATAGACGGTACGACTGGGCAATCTGGCCACGAAACCCGGTTTCAGTGTCTCTTGTTGGACACCCCCAATCGCCATTTCATCTCAACATAGTCCACGTAGTATCGACTCACCTAGACTGGTGGCAACATTGCAAGTTGGTCGATAGTAATCGATCTGCACTATGAAGGACTTGGCACATATGGCATTTATCACCACCGAATGATCATTCACTCATGAGTGTGAACTTTTATTTGACATTGACTACTCAATATTCAGTAACATATAGACAATGTGTACAACAAAGTGTTGAAAACATTCGTTATAAAGATTCTTACCGTTTCTAGACTTGTTCACATAGGCGATCTTCGACAGCCAATTTATTCCATCAATTATTCTATTAACCTGAAATTAAGAATTTTTGACGTTCGTGTCAAGATCTGCCAGAATACAAACGCTTATATCAGAACCATTTAAATATTGTACCAATGTGTCATCATTCCGATTATCTTAATCAAATATATGTTTACAGACTTACAGTAAGTATAATGCTGGTCTACATTTCCTTAGAAGAATATTTCAACTAGTCCGCATATATATTGTGAATCACTACAGTAGTCAAGTTTAGTCAGGTTTGATGAACTGTTTATATTTCATGGATCGATGAAATGTGATTATGTATAAATGCGAAAATGTTGTTATTAAAATATTCCACAACGATTTCTATGACAGCCGATAGTAAGAATATGAAATAAATGCTGACAGAATATTACAGTTTTTCCGCAAAGTACTCCAACATACATTATCTGGTACTATTCAGAACGAACACGCTAACAATTAGTTGCAGTCTTTAACAAGTGCTTGAAGAAAATGTTTTTGATCACTTTCCATCGTGTTCAAAGGAACTTGTTACATTAAACATTATTGATTCAAATAAAATAATAGAGTCATCTAAAGTACTTGCAACAACATGATATTTTCATTTAATTGTACAACTCACATTTTTATAATAAAAAGATATCTTCCCATTTGGATATATTAGATAAGTTATATTGGACGTAACCTCTACAATAAGAAGACTATCAGTACTTACAAATTCAGAAATAGATAATGAACAAGTTAATGTTAGGCGTAAAAACTGTATGTGTCTATCTCTAAAGAAATCAGATTTCAGTAGATGTTTACTGTGTTATCTGAAATGTATTCTTCAGTTGAATTTGTTATAGGCGCATTCAAGTAGACATCATGTGAATAAAATGAGCATTAATCTTTCAAGAAACAAATGTAATATGTATAGTTTCTGAAGTTTTATTAATGTTGTTCTGTTCTAGAAATAATAAAAACACTCAGGTCAACCAGCAATGAACAAGCACATTGAAATCGATCCAATTTATCGGCCAGTCGGGATAATTATGCACAAATTTAGGAAGAAAAATCAAACCAATGAGAGACACAACCAGAACAAAGAAGTAAACGATGACAAATTTAAGGTCAATAAGAACTAATCAACATCGAGTTGTACGGAAGAAGCTGTGAAACGCATATGGAGAAATTCAAACACTTCGCTTCTACTTAAAGTTTGTGTGCTAATGTTGTTCAGAAGAACGACATCAAACAGTGAGTAGATATCATATGTATTTTTTATCTCATTGGTCAGTAAAGTTGAAAAATCCTTTAGTTTTCAGTTTGTTTTGATGACTTGAGTCACACAAACTGTCACTAATCAAAATGAGTGAGCATAGAAGTGTGTGGATTTCATATATAATCAAACGATCGTTCAATGTTCACTTACGTGTACCATCCCATTTTTTACTTTTGACAGACCATTTAGCAGCAAGTAATTCTTCTGAAACAATGAAAATTAAAACGAAAACTTTTAGATTTCTGAATAGTGAACAAATATATCTCTCTCACTAAATGTACGTTTTGACACGGACTACCATCACATACAAGTTATCATCTACACTCCGAGGTTTAAATGAACCGATACACTTAAATGCTTATTCATCTCATTTGAAAAAACTTCAAAGATTCGATTCATTTCGATGATGCAAAGAAAGTCTCAATCAAATCAATGAAGAAGAATATTTCGCTTCTGTCACATTTGTTCTAGGAGCTTTTTCATGGGTAAGAGACATTTAATTTCTATCAGACACAACGCATACAAAATTATTATTTTGTTGAGATTCTGTTGATCATCATTTCTTATAACTGACCAAAAACAATGATATAAACTTGATATTCTATGTGTTATATTTTGAGTAAAGTATTGTGTACCAATGAACAGTTCATAGTCGTTCATTCACAAAGTGCCTGAGTTCGATGTTCGTAACCATGTAAATATGATTACAAAGATAGTGTTTAATAGTCCATGGCCAGCTGACTGAAACTCAGAGACATTAAACTTTCATCAATCAAGTAAGTGCCAGAAAGGTATTGTATTAGATCAAATATACTTCAATAGTTTGTAGACTTGAATAATCGAAACTCACTACTCTCACAACATTGCTTATCATTGCGCATATGATCAGTTAGATTCATTCAGTCCACAAAGAACTATCGCGTTAGTGAAACATCTTCTATATTGTAGTATTTATAGACCAAAGAGTAGGTAATCTTCTCTTTGACGAAAACAATAATTGGTTTACCATTTCTAATCAGTCAATTACGGGGTAAATCTCTGTTTTACCAAACATTTTCATTAATGCATGTTGGACACAAATGTTGTGGTACGACAACCATGCATATTGAACAATCACTGTGTAATGGTTAAGTTTCGTAAATCAATCAAGTGAAATACTGAATCATTTTCATGAAACAAAATGTGAGAAAAAGAGGGAATACAAACAATAACTAGATAATGCAAGAACTCACTGCTATCCAAAACCTCATATTCAGAATTGTAATCGCGTGATTGGTGACCCACAATCAATCCGAAGTACCTTTCTTTGATTACATTCACTAAACCTTTGATGAAAACATGAATAAAAACATTTAGAAATCAACTCAACACTGTAATGAATTGCATAAATTCTATGTGATATGCTGTAAAGCTTAATATTTTTGAGAAGTTGATGAAAAGAAGATATCTGAAAAAGTTTCGTTTGTTACAAGAAGCATAAAACTTATTCATTGAAGAAATTGATGTAACTTTCAGTCGTGAAATGATATGTGAAGAAGGTTACAGTAAATGTTTACGTTCAGAAAATATTTTTGACGTACCAGTAGAGTAAAAGTCAAATCTTTTCACTTCAGTATCAAAATATTTGAACGGGAATTTCGGTGTAAAACTCTAAAATGATGCACTTCCGCTAAAACATGAAGTGAACTCACTTGAGTACCAGTGATTTTGTGGAAACTGCCATTCACAACCGGATGTGGCTGATTAAGACTAATTTTCTGTAAATAACCAAATCGAAAAGACTGAGTATGCGTATTACAAACTGACTGATTACATACATATCGATGTGAGCGATTTTCATGAATTACGAACTCTTCTTCCAGTGGAACTATTTCTTCATAAATATCTTGACATTCGAGGAGTTTGTTAAGCAACACGATGATCAAATAAAGTATTATCGACAGATTAAATGAAAATGTACATCTAAAATGATTCAGATGAACAAGACAACGGTATCTCATTGAATTGAATTTAAATGCTTATGATAAAACCAGTGGTTGTTTATGGTATTTCAACACTTACTTCATCTTCCTTTTCAAAGTGGTAAATCAAATTTTAAAAGAACTTCTCAGGTTAATATAGACTTCTCCAGTGTCTTGTTGTTTCGTTCTGATTCGATGTTTTAAAGTGACCATTGAGAAGATGAATTTTGATAAGACTAGTAGTTCATTGATAACCAATCATGGTAGTAGATGAACTCATCGCTAATCAATATTCTTCTAGAAATTGAAAATATGAACAAAAATTTATGCACGATTGGTTTAAATTCTTGACCCCTATTGATGAAACTTTTCTTGAATGTGAGTCAGCGTGTTTAAGAAGAAGTGGTTGGTTAACTTGTAGTTCAAAATGTATGCTGATGTGTTCATGAACGAATATATTGTTGCATTGACAGCTGTCAATGTGGCATTCTTTTGATTTGATTGGTTAAAATAAAATATATCACAAACTGTTTTGATTGGATGTTAAAGTTTATTCTGTCACATGATTTCATCATCGTATATTTTGAAATTCCAACCACTGATCAAAGCTTTAGATATTCTATTCATATCAAAAAAGACACAGATATTTTCTTATTATTCACGTAGAGACTGAACCGAATATACTGCATGATGTAGGTTGAAGTTGTCAAGGATTGTAATAAAAGAATGACATAGAGTTGTAAAAACAAAAGCGATAACTGTACCACTAGTGTAAAAATATTTTTCAATACTTAAGGCGAAGACTGATTTTCACGTCTATGTTAAAACATATGAATAAAACAATGTGATGAGACAATGTATAATGTACACTGTATTCACGCCAGTTATTTAGGGTTCACCAATGAATAAACGTCGACACCTCAGTAAATGAACAGATTGTACAGAATCATAAAATATGGAGGAATGTTATCCAGCTATCTGGCACTTATTAGGAACATGTTAAAATGACAATAGTTCATAGAGAAGTGTTTATTGCATATTTCATAACAATGATGGAATAAATGGTTCAATGAAACCAACTCATTATTCAAAGTCATTGGTTTACTTTCTGCCGCAAACCAAGGTTGATCAGGCATGAAATATGTCGGAAATGAGTGATCATTCCACATTTCTGATGGATTCTACCACAAACTTCATCAGTCAAAAATCCATAGAAATCAACTTTCTTTGAGATTTTTCCATTAGACTGGTCTCGTATACAAACTCATGTGGCTACTTGTTTCCTGCAAACTTTTATCAACTTACATATCCGTAAACAACATAAGTTGAGTCAGCTATGTGAATCAAATCGAGTCGAATTTCTGGTCTATGACCGTTATGTGTAAACTTGAAGCATCCAACCCAGGTAATCGCAGAAAACATTCACAACAACGACATGCCGATCAATGAATTTCGACCGGATATGCAAACCAATGGATAACTCAATTCTTCAACGCGTATTCAAGTTAGGTCACACACAACTTGCAAGTGACTGTTCGAGATCTCACAAAAGCGAAAATCAGCAGGCCCAGAATAAATTCCGATGAGAGATTTGTGCACTGACGTGGCCAGAATGACTTACTGTTTGACATCGGGATTCTGAGGGCAGAAGTGTCACGTTCTATTCCTTTATTCTTCAGTCTTCTTGGCACACTACCAACATTTACTGATTAAAATTGTGAATTATTACAATTGACCCATTCTTATCCATTAGGTGCACATTTGTGTAAAACTGTTGTCACATACATTATTGTTTTCAAGTACTTCAAGCACGATGAGATCACAAAGCCTCCTGATGTCTAATCCCCAATTTGGATGATATTTGCAAATAGGTGTTTTCTGTTGGCACAGTAGGATTGTGTTTTTTCAATTCGTTAGCATGTTGACAATTGCCAAAATTTTGATTTCTCGAGTTAAACAATCTCTTGTCGAATAAATCATTTGTTCTTTGGTTTCGTGAATTCATCAATATAACAATCCTTTACACTGAAATATTGTGCATTCATTGCCGTTCAGCAGTGTTTAATTGTGATAAGAAAACGAGTCTATGTAATTTATGATGTAACTCAGTTTTTGTGCTGTGTAAGAATATGATTCAAATTATAAAGTAATTAGTGGTGTTGTAGAATTATGGTCTACTATGATATTAGTACTGCTCTGATAATAGACCTAATCCTGAAATTGTAGAGTTGTCTTGATATAACTGCCTAATCTATAAGATCTTACGTGGAAGTCACACCATCGACTACACCAACTCACTGTATCGTATCAATTAACAATACATTATGTAGAACAAGGTTAGGTTAGAGAAAGAACAATACATTTAATATGAATAGAAGATATAAGGTAACATTCAGCAGAGACCACGCCTGCATGGCCGAGCCATGCCACTCGATCAACTCCAGTCCATTCAATTCATTGTTCGCGCCTTCTCCATTGTTAGGTATTTCTCCGTGTTAAATATTGAATATCTATTTTTTGAGTAGTCTCGTGTACACAGCTTTGTGGATTGTGTGGCTATTGTCCAATGTCATTACAATGTCTTCATGCATTTACTTGTGTATTAAAATGTTGAACAAATACTCTGTGACGAACAAGTTGTTCTAGTTGAGCTAGTCATTAACTTATAACTGTAATAAAGCAACAATCAATAGAATGTTATCGAGGTATATATCAGCGATTTCACTACAAGAAATGTGGCCATGAATTTGATGTGAAAGCTTCAATCTGTTGTCTAGTTTGGAGAGTGTGTTCACGATACGTCGATTAATTTTCTGCAACTCTTCATTGACATTTTGATCAGTGTTCTTCTACATCACATTACTGTTCATCATTTGCGCTATATCATCACGATACCTTTTAACAAATATCTACTTCAAATGATAACACTGTCAAGTCACTTTAAAATCATTTGCTCTATCTACGTAACACAAAATGTTGGTCTCCTTCAATCTGTAGGAGTTGATATTGTTTAAAAAGAATTTCACCAAAATGGTTTAAACGCCTGTCGACCAAAATGAATTTTGCATTTATTTCGTAACAGGGAATAATGAATTATACTTTTAAAACTCAATTTGTTCACATTTTGACATAAGCATCTATAGAATTGAAGACTGATCTGTGTATTCGAAATCGTAATAACTGAAACTGTCGTCGAATTCGAAAGATGTGATTGTGTCTTATAATCTATAAATGACCAAACTAGTAGCACATTTTGCCGTGAATTAATCAACTTTCAATACAAAGCCTAGAGCCGCAATGACCTACGTTCCTTACATCAAATTCTCATGTATTCAAGAATGCGTTCTGACATTTTTCGTATTATCCCCTAATTATCAATATGAATGTAGGACAACATCAAGTAGTATTAATTCTTTCACATACTGAAATGGTTTGCAAATAAGTAGCATTACTTACATAATCGCTGAGTATATCGTGTAAGTGCTTCACTAAAAGAAAGAATTCTTTCGACTTCAGTTGTTGTTTGTACAAATAGCAATGATTATACTTTCTTGTTGTTCATCATCATAATATTTCTAATCAATCGGATCATATGGCTTTATCAATTGTGTAGATGGTGTAATCTGAATGTCAGTTGGAATAAACTATATTAAATTCTAAAGATCTGTTTGTATGATCGATCACCAAAGCACACAGAACTTCGGTGAATGAAACTTTCATCTTACAAATGATCACTACTTTTCTACACAAAACATTGAATTATACTTTTAAAACTCAATTTGTTCACATTTTGACATAAGCATCTATAGAATTGAAGACTGATCTGTGCATTCGAAGTAATAATTTTATTAATCATTCATCAGAGATGAAATTACGAACAAACGTATTAACTATATGGAAAAATCACTCTTATTTTACTTTTACATATTTGTGGAAATATTTGAGCGAATAAATGCACAAAAATTTACAATCATTAGAATATCGTATAAAGAAGATCGGAGTTCATGTACTTTGAGACTACGTTGAATAAACTAGACAATCCACGTTGGACCACAATTGAAAACCTGAACGCTTTTAACATTAGTTTCAACCTCGAATAAGACACTGAATGTGTGTGAACTCACAAAAACACCCATCAACCAAAAACAAAGGAACATCATCCTCGCACCGGATTACCAGATCTCTTGATAACCTGCAAAATATGATACATTTCCTGTCACTTGACTTGTTGTTTAGGATTAATTTATCTGTAGGTAGCAACCACATCTTCAAAGATATCGGTCTATTGCCAAACATTGACAATCATTCACGTAAGCTGACTCAAATTTAAAAAATGATGACAGCATGTTGCAAATAATAGTACTGGGAATTCCAGTAAACGGGGATTATCTGAGCTGGATGGTCCTAGTTGACAGATATCAATCTTACATCAGAAATCTTACGTGCGGTGATTCACAATGCCAACTTATGTTCTTCACGCACATGGGACACCGATGAAAATGTGGAGGAAATAAGATGCTATATGAGCAATTATACAAGAACAGTGAAATGGAAAAAACACAAACAAACTTCATTTCCACAGATTTTCGATTGATAAATTTTGTGGTGGATGTCACGTTCACGTTTTCGATCGTTGCCGTTATTGAAGTACGGTACATCGATCCATTTGAAACTTATGAACTCAAATCAACAGTACAACTAAACGCCAGTTGAGGTTTGAAAATTTATTTGCAATTTACAAACAGTCAACCCAAATGTCGTTCTAACAATAATTCTAACAATTATAGAAACAAACCTTCAATTTTGTATGTTCCCGGAAGAAAACTCTAAACAACCAAACCAAGAAGAAAGACAAACCAAAATGTACAAACAAATTTATGTAAACAAACAAGTTCAGAAGTTGAGTAAGACAGTTACATCCAAGAAACACAGTAAACTAAATAATATACAATATAGAGGTTTTATTCAGTCAAATGTCTTCCGTTCTACCGTAACAGCAGAATCCATCAGAAATATCGAATGGTCACTGGTTTCAGACAAATGTCATGCTGAATCAACAGTATTGACGAATTACATAGAACTGGTGAGGAAGATGATTGTCCAAATTGTTTGAATTCAATGTAAACATCGCTGAAATTAATAATGAACGTGATAATTCACTGTGTAGATTGTATTGAATCATGCTGATGGAATGAAGTGCTTATGTCACTCAAATCGTCTTGACATTGGTTGAGTTTCCGACATCACATACAAAGAACATATTCATTTATGAGTTCAGTACTGAGGGTATGAAATTCCGACTAAAATAATTTCGGAAACCACAAGCTTTTTGACCGACCAAATATTTGTTTCTATTTATGATAATATGTTTAGTAAAGTGGTAAAAATCATGCATAAAATGCATATTTAATTCATCTCCGTTCTTCGAGCGTAGGTGAACATCAGTCGTATCAAAACATCATTAGAACGCGACAATGGTTATTCTAAATGAGATATATATTGGGTTTGTAAAAAAAAGAGAATACCGTATAAATGAATAACTAGACAGAATATGATGATAAATCAGATGGAAGTATATTCCGAGTAAAACAAACGAGGTCAATAGACAGGTATTTGCAAATCACGCTCTGAGTAAATGTACTCTATTATTTTCTTTATTATCACCTCCTGAAAACATATTTCTTATTTTTAAAGAAACATTGGATTAACAGAATTCAAGTAGATGTGATACTTTTTGTAATATTCAAACGCATAATCGTGACTAAATCGTCAATCCACAGTGCTCATCCTAAACTATTCTATGAGGAATAAACGAGCACATATTGTGTTCAAGTCAAACGAATACAGTTCATCGAGAATAACACGTAGTGGTCGGACAATGTTGCCTTCTAAATCAGTTCAAACATGCTTTCCAAATATCAACCACCATGTGGTGATACGGATAACGATTTTGATCCATTTTACTGCAATAGGATAGCGTTCAGTGGATAATCATCGCCAACATCGTGTAGAATATGAATTGGTTACACCGTCATTCGTGAACAGGTGTGATTCAGCAATTTCCCTACAAGAAATGTGGCCATGAATTTGATGTGAAAGCTTCAATCTGTTGTCTAGTTTGGAGAGTGTGTTCACGATACGTCGATTAATTTTCTGCAACTCTTCATTGACATTTTGATCAGTGTTCTTCTACATCACATTACTGTTCATCATTTGCGCTATATCATCACGATACCTTTTAACAAATATCTACTTCAAATGATAACACTGTCAAGTCACTTTAAAATCATTTGCTCTATCTACGTAACACAAAATGTTGGTCTCCTTCAATCTGTAGGAGTTGATATTGTTTAAAAAGAATTTCACCAAAATGGTTTAAACGCCTGTCGACCAAAATGAATTTTGCATTTATTTCGTAACAGGGAATAATGAATTATACTTTTAAAACTCAATTTGTTCACATTTTGACATAAGCATCTATAGAATTGAAGACTGATCTGTGTATTCGAAATCGTAATAACTGAAACTGTCGTCGAATTCGAAAGATGTGATTGTGTCTTATAATCTATAAATGACCAAACTAGTAGCACATTTTGCCGTGAATTAATCAACTTTCAATACAAAGCCTAGAGCCGCAATGACCTACGTTCCTTACATCAAATTCTCATGTATTCAAGAATGCGTTCTGACATTTTTCGTATTATCCCCTAATTATCAATATGAATGTAGGACAACATCAAGTAGTATTAATTCTTTCACATACTGAAATGGTTTGCAAATAAGTAGCATTACTTACATAATCGCTGAGTATATCGTGTAAGTGCTTCACTAAAAGAAAGAATTCTTTCGACTTCAGTTGTTGTTTGTACAAATAACAATGATTATACTTTCTTGTTGTTCATCATCATAATATTTCTAATTAATCGGATCATATGGCTTTATCAATTGTGTAGATGGTGTAATCTGAATGTCAGTTGGAATAAACTATATTAAATTCTAAAGATCTGTTTGTATGATCGATCACCAAAGCACACAGAACTTCGGTGAATGAAACTTTCATCTTACAAATGATCACTACTTTTCTACACAAAACATTGAAGTTAAAGCAAATAGCTTGTCCGTTAATTCATAGAAGAAATCGCTCTGGCAATGAGTAAACACTCTTACCTATTATCATCTAATTTTAAATTATTCTAATTAGCATCTTCTCAGAGAATCATCTAGTTTTGTTGTCCTCAGCGTATCAAACTATGAAACGCTCAAGAATAATTTCGATTCATTCACATCCAATTAATGAATGCCTTCCATGTACATTTACTTCCAGACTATATCCATTTGTTTTGTTGACAAAGTCCACATCACGTTCTGTGTATGAAGTTATATCAATCGCTGTTACACGTTAACTCAACTATGCAAATAAACTAGACATATGCATTTAACTGTAAACCAAACGTATTTGTTCCGTGTCGAATACTGACTGCACCCAAACAACTGACATAAGATTGTTAAATGCAATTCCATCTATCTACAAATATTTGGTTGTCGATATTGCCTTGCTGTGTATAACTCACACATAAGTGCCTGTCACACAATTCTTCCTTTCGTGTCACGACATATGAGACCATGATAGACAAAATCATCATTACCTGACGTTGTGGATGGATATACTTTACTGCTGATTAGGTCTGTATTTGTATCGAATATTGATTAATATGGAACAGTCGAATGGAGTGGACCAAATTGTTCAGGAAATTAAACGTCCATGATATGTCTGTCGCTTTTTATTGAAATTGAATTTCGTCAATTAAAAGAATTGAAAACGTTCTCACTATTCAGCATGTGAGTATTCAACCTTTCGAATATGCTTGTAAAGTCTTTCATTATTACTGCTATCATCATGCTTATCATTGTTATTTCTGCCAGCACTAACCTAGGTTTGTTCTTGTTGTTCTATTCAAACCCAAATATTCGTTTGGATATCACCTGATCAATTTGAAGTCAAGTCAGTCTGTTTGCGGTCTAACATTCAGTTGAATTATTCACTCACACACAGTAGCTTGTGATGTAGGAGAGATATGTTAGACAATTCAAAAACGTCTTCACAAAATACATGCAATTGAGAAGGCATTTTTCAGAGAAACGAAGTATGGGAAAACCGTTGAGTAGTGATTTTGTCTTGTCATAGGTTATGCCAACCGAACATACTTTAATCAAGATGAACGTAGGACCAATTTATACACATTTTTTGAGTCACATTGATGCTGCTACTAAACAACTGACCGCAAACATACCAGTCACATTATTGTTGACAACACGGACTAAATTGAATTCTTCCAACATGTATCTCATGCGCTTCATTCGTTTGATCATTTCAATGTTTGCAACTTGACACTTCACACAGAATCACTTCAAACTCTTATAAATATCCTTCCAAGTTCGCCAATGGAGAACGGTGTCCACTACAGTATCATTTATTTCTAACCAATATATACAAATATTTGTGGTCAGTTCATTTAGCATGGAAGTGAACCATGGAAAACGTTTAGAAGTTGAAGAATTTGAGCTGACCCAACGTGCGATTTCACCTACACATGTTCAAACAAAGAAGTAGTGTGACAATGTCGGTGGATATACTCTATCGTATTGATACACAAAACAGAAGTCCAGTAGCTCATTTCAACGAGAATATAGGTAAATGACAATTGTCATAAATCATAAACATTAACCGGATTACACTGTCATTGTATCAGTGAGTGAACTGAGTAGAGAGAGGACTTCATTCAATTCTACATCAAGAAGAGTCAGACGAACATGTGCTGATCTCTCAACAGATGATGTTCTGAACATAAACCGACAAACATTTCCGGACAATGGCATTCAAACAAACTAACTTATTAACAGTAATCGTTCACATTTACCAAACTAAATTATCAACGTTCTATGTATAAAATATAGACGTTCTACTTACATCCTCAAAAAAATTTGTTTAGGATAAGAAATGTGGATTGACGATTCAGTCACGATTATGCGTTTGAATATTACAAAGAGCATCACATCTACTTGAATTCTGTTAATCCAATGCGCGTTTTCACGTAAGAACAATTGGTTATTTCGACTACATGTAGAATTCTAAATGCCACATCCCATACTTTTGCTCAACCTAAACTCCACTGAGTCTGATTATCTTTGATAACTTTGTAAATCTCTTCCATTTTATCACAGATTACTATATGCCTAATAAATCACCTATCCATACGATTGTACAGCTTCGCAGATTGATATGGTCAGTTAAAAGCTGTACATCTTTGAAACATCTCTAATCATTTTCGTGCTATTTGAAAATGGCGAACGAAATGGTGATGCGTGATTTCAGTTTCATAACGGTGATCATCGATTGTTCGTTGTGTTACTTGTTTATATTTTGTCTACTGTATTTCGGTCAACTGCACACTCGTTTCTTGCACCATTGTACTGAACAAAAACACGAGTGTGGACAACCGAAACTTTTCGAACACAAAATCATAGAATTTTTCACCAAAATCTGAGAACTGTACCGTAATTAGTCAATTTGCAAAATATCAATCAATTATCACAAAAAGTGTACTTTTCTCTTTGTATTATCAGTCCATCATCTCAGATTCCATTTTTCTGTAATTTCGAACCGATCGATATAAGTTTTCATTCTGATTTTCTCGATGTACTACTGGAATGCATTGTATTTTCTGTTTGTTGTCATATAGCACCTATGTGTATATAAGTAGTGCCACCACACTTCTTCTTTACTCGACACCACAATGTGCTTAATAGTTGGGAAGCATGTTTGAACTGATTTAGAAGGCAACATTGTCCGACCACTACGTGTTATTCTCGATGAACTATATTCGTTTGACTTGAACACAATATGTGCTCGTTTATTCCTCATAGAATAGTTTAGGATGAGCACTGTGGATTGACGATTCAGTCACGATTATGCGTTTGAATATTACAAAAAGTATCACATCTACTTGAATTCTGTTAATCCAACGTTTCTTTAAAAATAAGAAATATGTTTTCAGGAGGTGATAATAAAGAAAATAATAGAGTACATTTACTCAGAGCGTGATTTGCAAATACCTGTCTATTGACCTCGTTTGTTTTACTCGGAATATACTTCCATCTGATTTATCATCATATTCTGTCTAGTTATTCATTTATACGGTATTCTCTTTTTTTTACAAACCCAATATATATCTCATTTAGAATAACCACTGTCGCGTTCTAATGATGTTTTGATACGACTGATGTTCACCTACGCTCGAAGAACGGAGATGAATTAAATATGCATTTTATGCATGATTTTTACCACTTTACTAAACATATTATCATAAATAGAAACAAATATTTGGTCGGTCAAAAAGCTTGTGGTTTCCGAAATTATTTTAGTCGGAATTTCATACCCTCAGTACTGAACTCATAAATGAATATGTTCTTTGTATGTGATGTCGGAAACTCAACCAATGTCAAGACGATTTGAGTGACATAAGCACTTCATTCCATCAGCATGATTCAATACAATCTACACAGTGAATTATCACGTTCATTATTAATTTCAGCGATGTTTACATTGAATTCAAACAATTTGGACAATCATCTTCCTCACCAGTTCTATGTAATTCGTCAATACTGTTGATTCAGCATGACATTTGTCTGAAACCAGTGACCATTCGATATTTCTGATGGATTCTGCTGTTACGGTAGAACGGAAGACATTTGACTGAATAAAACCTCTATATTGTATATTATTTAGTTTACTGTGTTTCTTGGATGTAACTGTCTTACTCAACTTCTGAACTTGTTTGTTTACATAAATTTGTTTGTACATTTTGGTTTGTCTTTCTTCTTGGTTTGGTTGTTTAGAGTTTTCTTCCGGGAACATACAAAATTGAAGGTTTGTTTCTATAATTGTTAGAATTATTGTTAGAACGACATTTGGGTTGACTGTTTGTAAATCGCAAATAAATTTTCAAACCTCAACTGGCGTTTAGTTGTACTGTTGATTTGAGTTCATAAGTTTCAAATGGATCGATGTACCGTACTTCAATAACGGCAACGATCGAAAACGTGAACGTGACATCCACCACAAAATTTATCAATCGAAAATCTGTGGAAATGAAGTTTGTTTGTGTTTTTTCCATTTCACTGTTCTTGTATAATTGCTCATATAGCATCTTATTTCCTCCACATTTTCATCGGTGTCCCATGTGCGTGAAGAACATAAGTTGGCATTGTGAATCACCGCACGTAAGATTTCTGATGTAAGATTGATATCTGTCAACTAGGACCATCCAGCTCAGATAATCCCCGTTTACTGGAATTCCCAGTACTATTATTTGCAACATGCTGTCATCATTTTTTAAATTTGAGTCAGCTTACGTGAATGATTGTCAATGTTTGGCAATAGACCGATATCTTTGAAGATGTGGTTGCTACCTACAGATAAATTAATCCTAAACAACAAGTCAAGTGACAGGAAA
This sequence comes from Schistosoma intercalatum, assembly GCA_944470365.2. Taxonomy (NCBI): domain Eukaryota; kingdom Metazoa; phylum Platyhelminthes; class Trematoda; order Strigeidida; family Schistosomatidae; genus Schistosoma; species Schistosoma intercalatum. The sequence goes on along the minus strand of OX103728.1, from coordinate 1,031,571 downwards.
TGTATCATATTTTGCAGGTTATCAAGAGATCTGGTAATCCGGTGCGAGGATGATGTTCCTTTGTTTTTGGTTGATGGTTGTAATCTGTGATAAAATGGAAGAGATTTACAAAGTTATCAAAGGTAATCAGACTCAGTGGAATTTAGGTTGAGCAAAAGTATGGGATGTGGCATTTAGAATTCTACATGTAGTCGAAATAACCAATTGTTCTTACGTGAAAACGCGCATTGGATTAACAGAATTCAAGTAGATGTGATGCTCTTTGTAATATTCAAACGCATAATCGTGACTGAATCGTCAATCCACATTTCTTATCCTAAACAAATATTTTTGAGGATGTAGGTAGAACATCTATATTTTATACATAGAACGTTGATAATTTAGTTTGGTAAATGTGAACGATTACTGTTAATAAGTTAGTTTGTTTGAATGCCATTGTCCGGAAATGTTTGTCGGTTTATGTTCAGAACATCATCTGTTGAGAGATCAGCACATGTTCGTCTGACTCTTCTTGATGTAGAATTGAATGAAGTCCTCTCTCTACTCAGTTCACTCACTGATACAATGACAGTGTAATCCGGTTAATGTTTATGATTTATGACAATTGTCATTTACCTATATTCTCGTTGAAATGAGCTACTGGACTTCTGTTTTGTGTATCAATACGATAGAGTATATCCACCGACATTGTCACACTACTTCTTTGTTTGAACATGTGTAGGTGAAATCGCACGTTGGGTCAGCTCAAATTCTTCAACTTCTAAACGTTTTCCATGGTTCACTTCCATGCTAAATGAACTGACCACAAATATTTGTATATATTGGTTAGAAATAAATGATACTGTAGTGGACACCGTTCTCCATTGGCGAACTTGGAAGGATATTTATAAGAGTTTGAAGTGATTCTGTGTGAAGTGTCAAGTTGCAAACATTGAAATGATCAAACGAATGAAGCGCATGAGATACATGTTGGAAGAATTCAATTTAGTCCGTGTTGTCAACAATAATGTGACTGGTATGTTTGCGGTCAGTTGTTTAGTAGCAGCATCAATGTGACTCAAAAAATGTGTATAAATTGGTCCTACGTTCATCTTGATTAAAGTATATTCGGTTGGCATAACCTATGACAAGACAAAATCACTACTCAACGGTTTTCCCATACTTCGTTTCTCTGAAAAATGCCTCCTCAATTGCATGTATTTTGTGAAGACGTTTTTGAATTGTCTAACATATCTCTCCTACATCACAAGCTACTGTGTGTGAGTGAATAATTCAACTGAATGTTAGACCGCAAACAGACTGACTTGACTTCAAATTGATCAGGTGATATCCAAACGAATATTTGGGTTTGAATAGAACAACAAGAACAAACCTAGGTTAGTGCTGGCAGAAATAACAATGATAAGCATGATGATAGCAGTAATAATGAAAGACTTTACAAGCATATTCGAAAGGTTGAATACTCACATGCTGAATAGTGAGAACGTTTTCAATTCTTTTAATTGACGAAATTCAATTTCAATAAAAAGCGACAGACATATCATGGCCGTTTAATTTCCTGAACAATTTGGTCCACTCCATTCGACTGTTCCATATTAATCAATATTCGATACAAATACAGACCTAATCAGCAGTAAAGTATATCCATCCACAACGTCAGGTAATGATGATTTTGTCTATCATGGTCTCATATGTCGTGACACGAAAGGAAGAATTGTGTGACAGGCACTTATGTGTGAGTTATACACAGCAAGGCAATATCGACAACCAAATATTTGTAGATAGATGGAATTGCATTTAACAATCTTATGTCAGTTGTTTGGGTGCAGTCAGTATTCGACACGGAACAAATACGTTTGGTTTACAGTTAAATGCATATGTCTAGTTTATTTGCATAGTTGAGTTAACGTGTAACAGCGATTGATATAACTTCATACACAGAACGTGATGTGGACTTTGTCAACAAAACAAATGGATATAGTCTGGAAGTAAATGTACATGGAAGGCATTCATTAATTGGATGTGAATGAATCGAAATTATTCTTGAGCGTTTCATAGTTTGATACGCTGAGGACAACAAAACTAGATGATTCTCTGAGAAGATGCTAATTAGAATAATTTAAAATTAGATGATAATAGGTAAGAGTGTTTACTCATTGCCAGAGCGATTTCTTCTATGAATTAACGGACAAGCTATTTGCTTTAACTTCAATGTTTTGTGTAGAAAAGTAGTGATCATTTGTAAGATGAAAGTTTCATTCACCGAAGTTCTGTGTGCTTTGGTGATCGATCATACAAACAGATCTTTAGAATTTAATATAGTTTATTCCAACTGACATTCAGATTACACCATCTACACAATTGATAAAGCCATATGATCCGATTAATTAGAAATATTATGATGATGAACAACAAGAAAGTATAATCATTGTTATTTGTACAAACAACAACTGAAGTCGAAAGAATTCTTTCTTTTAGTGAAGCACTTACACGATATACTCAGCGATTATGTAAGTAATGCTACTTATTTGCAAACCATTTCAGTATGTGAAAGAATTAATACTACTTGATGTTGTCCTACATTCATATTGATAATTAGGGGATAATACGAAAAATGTCAGAACGCATTCTTGAATACATGTGAATTTGATGTAAGGAACGTAGGTCATTGCGGCTCTAGGCTTTGTATTGAAAGTTGATTAATTCACGGCAAAATGTGCTACTAGTTTGGTCATTTATAGATTATAAGACACAATCACATCTTTCGAATTCGACGACAGTTTCAGTTATTACGATTTCGAATACACAGATCAGTCTTCAATTCTATAGATGCTTATGTCAAAATGTGAACAAATTGAGTTTTAAAAGTATAATTCATTATTCTCTGTTATGAAACAAATGCAAAATTCATTTTGGTCGACAGGCGTTAAAACCATTTTGATGAAATTCTTTTTAAACAATATCAACTCCTACAGATTGAAGGAGACCAACATTTTGTGTTACGTAGATAGAGCAAATGATTTTAAAGTGACTTGACAGTGTTATCATTTGAAGTAGATATTTGTTAAAAGGTATCGTGATGATATAGCGCAAATGATGAACAGTAATGTGATGTAGAAGAACACTGATCAAAATGTCAATGAAGAGTTGCAGAAAATTAATCGACGTATCGTGAACACACTCTCCAAACTAGACAACAGATTGAAGCTTTCACATCAAATTCATGGCCACATTTCTTGTAGGGAAATTGCTGAATCACACCTGTTCACGAATGACGGTGTAACCAATTCATATTCTACACGATGTTGGCGATGATTATCCACTGAACGCTATCCTATTGCAGTAAAATGGATCAAAATCGTTATCCGTATCACCACATGGTGGTTGATATTTGGAAAGCATGTTTGAACTGATTTAGAAGGCAACATTGTCCGACCACTACGTGTTATTCTCGATGAACTGTATTCGTTTGACTTGAACACAATATGTGCTCGTTTATTCCTCATAGAATAGTTTAGGATGAGCACTGTGGATTGACGATTTAGTCACGATTATGCGTTTGAATATTACAAAAAGTATCACATCTACTTGAATTCTGTTAATCCAACGTTTCTTTAAAAATAAGAAATATGTTTTCAGGAGGTGATAATAAAGAAAATAATAGAGTACATTTACTCAGAGCGTGATTTGCAAATACCTGTCTATTGACCTCGTTTGTTTTACTCGGAATATACTTCCATCTGATTTATCATCATATTCTGTCTAGTTATTCATTTATACGGTATTCTCTTTTTTTTACAAACCCAATATATATCTCATTTAGAATAACCACTGTCGCGTTCTAATGATGTTTTGATACGACTGATGTTCACCTACGCTCGAAGAACGGAGATGAATTAAATATGCATTTTATGCATGATTTTTACCACTTTACTAAACATATTATCATAAATAGAAACAAATATTTGGTCGGTCAAAAAGCTTGTGGTTTCCGAAATTATTTTAGTCGGAATTTCATACCCTCAGTACTGAACTCATAAATGAATATGTTCTTTGTATGTGATGTCGGAAACTCAACCAATGTCAAGACGATTTGAGTGACATAAGCACTTCATTCCATCAGCATGATTCAATACAATCTACACAGTGAATTATCACGTTCATTATTAATTTCAGCGATGTTTACATTGAATTCAAACAATTTGGACAATCATCTTCCTCACCAGTTCTATGTAATTCGTCAATACTGTTGATTCAGCATGACATTTGTCTGAAACCAGTGACCATTCGATATTTCAGTGATCATTACTTTCAAATTAGTTGTACACTTGTGCAGAGAGTGGAATGATATCACCAGAGTATAGAATCAATGTGAGTGGAAGTGAGATTTTATTGTTGATAAGAATTCGACATCATATGAACGACCTATAACTATATTCAATTTGGTGTCAAAGAAATAGACAAGACAAAATATAAACAAGTAGCACAACGAACAGTCGATGATCACCATTATGAAACTGAAATCACGCATCACTATCTCGCTCTCCATCTTCAAATAGCACGAAAATGAGTGGAGATGTTTCACAGATGTCCAGTTTTCAATTGGCCATATCAATCTGCGAAGCTGTACAATCGTATTGATAGGTGATTTGTTCAGCATATAATCAGATATGTATTTAGTGCATATTCATCTGGCCGTTGATTCAACACGTTAGCTCCACACATTAGAACCAGAATTCTGGTCTTTAAATATTTGTAAATTATTGTGACAATGTGATTTATTGAACAATTGATGATAGTTGTCAGTGAATTGAGTATATTCAACTAGCGAATGATATTTTGTTTGTTGCCTCGATCACAGTACAACCAAGCATTCATAAATGATTTGCTATTTGATGTACTCACCAAGCAATCAGTCAATGGAGATGGCGTGTGTTAACCTTTTCAGAAAACGTTGTGAATTTATAAAGAAACAATCATGCACTGAATAAACCGTTTGTCGGTCGGACTTAGTTAGTTTGATGACTTGAATCGGACAAGTCTCTTATATACCGCAATTGCGAGGAAGGTGGTTTATAAGATGAAACTGATGAATATGAAATTGTCAATAACAGAATTCCTGAGAACACAGTCTTTTGTAATATGACAACCAAAACCTGATATTCTTTCGACCACACTAGGTTCTGCGTGTTGACCAATTACTTCAAATGTTCTTGGCTTACGTAATAGCATACGACATAAAAACTATCACCAAGACGATTTATCACAGTCGCACAGACCAATATAATTGGCACGTATGATTATCTCAAACAAACTGACCACTTAACTCATTTGAAATCGGATAGTACATGGTAACAGTGTTTATTCATAACTGAAGCAAGACCTTCTATACATTGACAGGCAAACTACTTGTTTTAATTCCAGTTTGTTTTCAGGAAAGTAGTAGTAGTCATTTGTAAAGTGAAAATTTCTATCGTTTTTATAATGTGTGCGTAGCTAATCATCGATCATATGAATGCATAATTAGATAGCGACATTCCTCATTGTAATTAGGATTCATATTATGCTCATCACACGTTATATAATATCGTATTACTTGATTTCTCAGATAGAACACGGTGATAGACAACAAGAAAGTATATTTATTGATATTTTTACAGAGGAGGACAACGAAGGTCAACAGAGTGACATTTCTTAAAAGTCACGCTCCCACATAATGTACACTTTTATTATAATTATAGCTAATTTAAGAAAAATATTTCTTGTGTGGAAACGCATAATAAATTAGAAGAACCGAAGTAGATAAGATGCCATTTTGTAATGTTCAAACGCATCATCGTGACTGAATCGTCAATCCACAGTGCTCATCCTAAACTATTTTATGAGGAAGAAAGGAGCACATATTGTGTTCAAGTCATCGAATACGGTTCATCGTGGGTAATATACAGGAGTTGATTAATGTTGTCTTCTCAATGAGTTCGACCATACATTTCAGCTGTCAAGCGCATTATGGTGTCGAATAAAGGAAAAATGTGCAAGAGTTAAGTGTTCGCTCAACCAAGATAATGTAAGATATATAAACAATAATATTGTTTTTGATTAGATCCTATTGAAAACATTACGGTTTCTTTATAAATACTGTTCGAAACCAAAATACAGCAGCCAAATTGCAAGCGAGGTACACAACGAACGATCAATAGTAGTCATAATGTAACTGAATTGACGCCCCACTATCTCCTTGATTATCACCGATAAGAAATACAGTGGATGTAGACGTTTCAGTTAAGAAACCTTTCTTCCTGACGAAATCGTATTGTGAGGCATTACAATCTTTATGATAGTTGATTTAATAGGCATGTAATAGTCTTTGATATAATAGAGGACTTCTCAAAATTATCGAAGACAATCTGGCCCTCTGAATTTGAGAACGATCAAAATTATGTAACGTTCTATGTAGCATTAAACAATTAGTCGTAGTAATCAATAATTTTTACGTGTCAAACAACAATCTGTAAAGAGAAGGGTGATTTTCAATGTATTTGACATTCCCAACTACGGTCAGTTGATGTGCGGTGGAAGGCATGGACTGACTTGTCCGTCTCCGGTCCTTACTTTGGGTGCATCTGTCAACTATATAGAATGTTTCATATACAGATTTAATTTTCTGATTTAATATCACTTGGCGGCAGCTGAAAATAAAATTCGAGTTCAGACGTGGTTCGAGACAGTGGATCAATATTTAATATTCCACGAAGGGTAACAATGTGCACATAAATATGTACCTGTGTAACGACATTTTCAAACAAGTCTTCATCACAAGACTGAAGCTCAGATGAGTACAACGAATATCTTATTGCATTTACTGACACTCGCACATCTAAACGAGATTTGCGAGTCATCTAGCAATTTGTTCATAACATTTAGCATAGAAATACTAAATCATTCGAAATTGTTTCTCGCTCCTTCCATAACCATAGCTTACTTAATTGGTCTTCATGTATTAGGTTACTTGCCACTTTAAAGTATAATAATTTGCATGTTTGACTTTGTGAATAATTGATCCCATCGATTCCGTGTAGTAAGCAGCTGAAGATGCATCACGAATTTAAAATTAATCCATGTCATTCTGCCTGACCGATTCTTCTTGCTTCATTCAATCCCGAGTGTTGATCGAAATTTCAGTTGACTGGCATACCCGAGATCAGTTTGCTTGCATGTTGACATTTGGCTCGCTTTTCCAATTATATACAGTTGTTTGTGATAAAATGTAGAAGTCACCATGAACAAGAGGATGTCACAGATTGTACAGAAAATGAAGTATTGAAGAATCTTATCCAGTTATCTGGCATTCATTAGGAACATGTAAAAATGACAATAGTTCATTGAGAAGTGTTGTTAGCATATTTTAAGCATCCGACTCAGATAATTGCCCAAATCATTCACACTATCAGCATGCCGATTATTGAACTTCTCGGGGATATGCAAGATAATAAATAACTCACTTCTCCAACACGTTTTCAATTGAGGTCACACACAGTGTGCAAATCGCCGTTCGAAATCTCACAAAAATCAAAATTCAACCGGCTCAAAATAGGTTCAAATGAAAGGTTTGTGCACTGGCGAAGCTAGAATGACTCACCATTTCACATCGGAATCCTGTGTACACGAGTGTTACGTTCCACACTTCATTCTTCAGTTGTCTAAGAACACTATCAACTTTTACTGACTAAAATAGTCAATTATTACAATTTACCAATTCTTGTCCATTAGATGCACAGTAGTGTAAACCTGCTGTCACATACATTATTGTTTTCAAATACTTCAAGCACCGACATCACAAAGGCTTTTGCTGTCCATTCCTTAATTTGATGAACGATGCAACCGCTTGCATTGAGCATTCAAAAAGTTTCATTATGAGACTGTGGTTAAGCATCCTGATAACATAATCCACAATACGTTCTTCTGATAGTTTTATGCCAACATCAGTGACAGGTTAATCGGTCGATGCACATTTATCTGGATAGACACACTTGATTGCTGACGAAATGTATGTTCGTGTTGAATTTTGATTGAAGCTAGGTCTCGTGGTTAAGTGGACATGATCACATGTTACAGCAGACCAAATATATTTTGGAAATATCATGTGGTATCTAAAGTCGCCTTAATTTTGCAACGGAATTTAAATGAGTTTCATTTTAAGGAAACACTCGTACTTGAATATTTAAATAGTATGTCATGTATGTCTGTCTCGACAGTGGTCTATTATGTTTGACTGATCGTATGGGCTATCGCTTGAACAAACTGTATTGCTAGTGGGACCAATGATTTCTGAAGGCCAAATAATCATTATTTTTATAAAGTGGGTTAATTTGTTGAACTTGATTAGGCGGACAGTTAAGACAGGCACCTGCCAGTTGGGTTGATGGTGCGTAACCTAGTAATCCATCTTGCCCAATGGGAAAGTGTTGAGAATAGTTACGTCTTACGGGTATGTTATTTAAAACGCTTGATGATAACCGTAGGGTGAGTTGGTTCATTTTGGTCTGTCCAATATTAGGCCTGCTTACATAGTGATTGCAGTGGCCATCTTGTGAGAGATTTGAACCAAGTCTGCCGTTATAACCTCCCCTACGATGCGTAAGGTTGAGCATGGTGTCGGGAAGTACAGTTTTATTTTTATTTGGTACGGCCATCGTAGTATTTTTGATACTGGGTCTAGAACCAGAAGGTTCTGTACATACATTCTTCTAACTTGGCGAAGGTACTTTAATTTTGACAGAGTTAGAACAAAGTACTTGCTTATGGGCTTCTAATGATAAACTGGGTAATATCGGATTAGCGACGTCATTAGAAGTATATTGGCTATCAGATGTCACGACAGATATAAAAGGCAAATTAGCATTCTTTGTTGGTATATCAGAGTACTGGAGAATTCTTTGTTGGTAGCTAATGCATATGAAAATGTCAATAACAGAGTTCCTGAGAACACAGTCTTTTGTAATATGACAACCAAAACCTGATATTCTTTCGACCACACTAGGTTCTGCGTGTTGACCAATTACTTCAAATGTTCTTGGCTTACGTAATAGCATACGACATAAAAACTATCACCAAGACGATTTATCACAGTCGCACAGACCAATATAATTGGCACGTATGATTATCTCAAACAAACTGACCACTTAACTCATTTGAAATCGGATAGTAGATGGTAACAGTGTTTATTCATAACTGAAGCAAGACCTTCTATACATTGACAGGCAAACTACTTGTTTTAATTCCAGTTTGTTTTCAGGAAAGTAGTAGTAGTCATTTATAAAGTGAAAATTTCTATCGTTTTTATAATGTGTGCGTAGCTAATCATCGATCATATGAATGCATAATTAGATAGCGACATTCCTCATTGTAATTAGGATTCATATTATGCTCATCACACGTTATATAATATCGTATTACTTGATTTCTCAGATAGAACACGGTGATAGACAACAAGAAAGTATATTTATTGATATTTTTACAGAGGAGGACAACGAAGGTCAACAGAGTGACATTTCTTAAAAGTCACGCTCCCACATAATGTACACTTTTATTATAATTATAGCTAATTTAAGAAAAATATTTCTTGTGTGGAAACGCATAATAAATTAGAAGAACCGAAGTAGATAAGATGCCATTTTGTAATGTTCAAACGCATCATCGTGACTGAATCGTCAATCCACAGTGCTCATCCTAAACTATTTTATGAGGAAGAAAGGAGCACATATTGTGTTCAAGTCATCGAATACGGTTCATCGTGGGTAATATACAGGAGTTGATTAATGTTGTCTTCTCAATGAGTTCGACCATACATTTCAACTGTCAAGCGCATTATGGTGTCGAATAAAGGAAAAATGTGCAAGAGTTAAGTGTTCGCTCAACCAAGATAACGTATACTCATAAGATTCATTAGTGATTCTCTGTGATGTGCAATGTTGTATATATTGAAATGTTCAAACGAATGAAGCGCATTAGATGCATGTTGGAAGAATTCAATTTAGTCCGTGTTGTCAATAATAATGTGACTGGTATGTTTGTGGTCAGTTGTTTAGTAGCAACAAAATGTGAATAAAAATATGTGTATAAATTTGTCCTACGTCCATCTTGATTAGAGTATGTTTGATTAGCATAACCTATGACAAGACAAAATCACTACTCAACGGTTTTCCCATACTTCATTTCTCTAAAAAATGCCTCCTCAATTGCATGTATTTTGTGAAGACGTTTTTGAATTGTCTAACATATCTCTCCTACATCACAAGCTACTGTGTGTGAGTGAATAATTCAACTGAATGTTAGACCGCAAACAGACTGACTTGACTTCAAATTGATCAGGTGATATCCAAACGAATATTTGGGTTTGAATAGAACAACAAGAACAAACCTAGGTTAGTGCTGGCAGAAATAACAATGATAAGCATGATGATAGCAGTAATAATGAAAGACTTTACAAGCATATTCGAAAGGTTGAATACTCACATGCTGAATAGTGAGAACGTTTTCAATTCTTTTAATTGACGAAATCCAATTTCAATAAAAAGCGACAGACATATCATGGCCGTTTAATTTCCTGAACAATTTGGTCCACTCTATTCGACTGTTCCATATTAATCAATATTCGATACAAATGCAGACCAAATCAGCAGTAAAGTATATCCATCCACAAAGTCAGGTAATGATGATTTTGTCTATCATGGTCTCATATGTCGTGACACGAAAGGAAGAATTGTGTGACAGGCATTTATGTGTGAGTTATTCACAGCAAGGCAATATCGACAACCAAATATTTGTAGATAGATGGAATTGCTTTTAACAGTCTTATGTCAGTTGTTTGGGTGACTACACTTGATTCAACGTTCTGTGTTTGCTGTTCATCTCGATGTACTTTGAGAGATCAACACAATGGCCGATATCAAGCAGGTGAGGGCTGTTCCGATGTCATAATATCGAGTGGTAAGCAGATGTCTAGAAACCACGAAATGTTGTGAATTCAGGTTTTCTGACACATCTCTTGTTCTTGCTTTAGTAGAATTTACAAATCGAAAGAGTTGTATAATAACTATATGTATTGTCAACCTCGTTTCACAGTTGTTTTCCAGCAAATCTCTTATATGCAGTCAGTATTCGAAACGGAAAAAATACGTTTGGTTTACAGTTAAATGCATGTCTAGTTTATTTGCATAGTTGAGTTAACGTGTAACAGCGATTGATATAACATCATACACAGAACGTGATGTGGACTTTGTCAACAAAATAAATGGATATAGTCTGGATGTAAATGTACTTGGAATGTATTTATTAATTGGATGTGAATGAATCAAAATTATTCTTGAGTGTTTCATAGTTTGATACGCTGAGGACAACAAAACTAGATGATTCTCTGAGAAGATGCTAATTAGAATAATTTAAAATTAGATGATAGTAGGTAAGAGTGTTTACTCATTGCCAGAGCGATTTCTTCTATGAATTAACGGACAAGCTATTTGCTTTAACTTCAATGTTTTGTGTAGAAAAGTAGTGATCATTTGTAAGATGAAAGTTTCATTCACCGAAGTTCTGTGTGCTTTGGTGATCGATCATACAAACAGATCTTTAGAATTTAATATAGTTTATTCCAACTGACATTCAGATTACACCATCTACACAATTGATAAAGCCATATGATCCGATTAATTAGAAATATTATGATGATGAACAACAAGAAAGTATAATCATTGTTATTTGTACAAACAACAACTGAAGTCGAAAGAATTCTTTCTTTTAGTGAAGCACTTACACGATATACTCAGCGATTATGTAAGTAATGCTACTTATTTGCAAACCATTTCAGTATGTGAAAGAATTAATACTACTTGATGTTGTCCTACATTCATATTGATAATTAGGGGATAATACAAAAAATGTCAGAACGCATTCTTGAATACATGTGAATTTGATGTAAGGAACGTAGGTCATTGCGGCTCTAGGCTTTGTATTGAAAGTTGATTAATTCACGGCAAAATGTGCTACTAGTTTGGTCATTTATAGATTATAAGACACAATCACATCTTTCGAATTCGACGACAGTTTCAGTTATTACGATTTCGAATACACAGATCAGTCTTCAATTCTATAGATGCTTATGTCAAAATGTGAACAAATTGAGTTTTAAAAGTATAATTCATTATTCCCTGTTACGAAATAAAAGCAAAATTCATTTTGGTCGACAGGCGTTAAAACCATTTTGATCAAATTCTTTTTAAACAATATCAACTCCTACAGATTGAAGGAGACCAACATTTTGTGTTACGTAGATAGAGCAAATGATTTTAAAGTGACTTGACAGTGTTATCATTTGAAGTAGATATTTGTTAAAAGGTATCGTGATGATATAGCGCAAATAATGAACAGTAATGTGATGTAGAAGAACACTGATCAAAATGTCAATGAAGAGTTGCAGAAAATTAATCGACGTATCGTGAACACACTCTCCAAACTAGACAACAGATTGAAGCTTTCACATCAAATTCATGGCCACATTTCTTGTAGGGAAATTGCTGAATCACACCTGTTCACGAATGACGGTGTAACCAATTCATATTCTACACGATGTTGGCGATGATTATCCACTGAACGCTATCCTATTGCAGTAAAATGGATCAAAATCGTTATCCGTATCACCACATGGTGGTTGATATTTGGAAAGCATGTTTGAACTGATTTAGAAGGCAACATTGTCCGACCACTACGTGTTATTCTCGATGAACTGTATTCGTTTGACTTGAACACAATATGTGCTCATTTATTCCTCATAGAATAGTTTAGGATGAGCACTGTGGATTGACGATTCAGTCACGATTATGCGTTTGAATATTTCAAAAAGTATCACATCTACTTGAATTCTGTTAATCCAATGTTTCTTTAAAAATAAGAAATATGTTTTCAGGAGGTGATAATAAAGAAAATAATAGAGTACATTTACTCAGAGCGTGATTTGCAAATACCTGTCTATTGACCTCGTTTGTTTTACTCGGAATATACTTCCATCTGATTTATCATCATATTCTGTCTAGTTATTCATTTATACGGTATTCTCTTTTTTTTACAAACCCAATATATATCTCATTTAGAATAACCACTGTCGCGTTCTAATGATGTTTTGATACGACTGATGTTCACCTACGCTCGAAGAACGGAGATGAATTAAATATGCATTTTATGCATGATTTTTACCACTTTACTAAACATATTATCATAAATAGAAACAAATATTTGGTCGGTCAAAAAGCTTGTGGTTTCCGAAATTATTTTAGTCGGAATTTCATACCCTCAGTACTGAACTCATAAATGAATATGTTCTTTGTATGTGATGTCGGAAACTCAACCAATGTCAAGACGATTTGAGTGACATAAGCACTTCATTCCATCAGCATGATTCAATACAATCTACACAGTGAATTATCACGTTCATTATTAATTTCAGCGATGTTTACATTGAATTCAAACAATTTGGACAATCATCTTCCTCACCAGTTCTATGTAATTCGTCAATACTGTTGATTCAGCATGACATTTGTCTGAAACCAGTGACCATTCGATATTTCTGATGGATTCTGCCGTTACGGTAGAACGGAAGACATTTGACTGAATAAAACCTCTATATTGTATATTATTTAGTTTACTGTGTTTCTTGGATGTAACTGTCTTACTCAACTTCTGAACTTGTTTGTTTACATAAATTTGTTTGTACATTTTGGTTTGTCTTTCTTCTTGGTTTGGTTGTTTAGAGTTTTCTTCCGGGAACATACAAAATTGAAGGTTTGTTTCTATAATTGTTAGAATTATTGTTAGAACGACATTTGGGTTGACTGTTTGTAAATTGCAAATAAATTTTCAAACCTCAACTGGCGTTTAGTTGTACTGTTGATTTGAGTTCATAAGTTTCAAATGGATCGATGTACCGTACTTCAATAACGGCAACGATCGAAAACGTGAACGTGACATCCACCACAAAATTTATCAATCGAAAATCTGTGGAAATGAAGTTTGTTTGTGTTTTTTCCATTTCACTGTTCTTGTATAATTGCTCATATAGCATCTTATTTCCTCCACATTTTCATCGGTGTCCCATGTGCGTGAAGAACATAAGTTGGCATTGTGAATCACCGCACGTAAGATTTCTGATGTAAGATTGATATCTGTCAACTAGGACCATCCAGCTCAGATAATCCCCGTTTACTGGAATTCCCAGTACTATTATTTGCAACATGCTGTCATCATTTTTTAAAGTTGAGTCAGCTTACGTGAATGATTGTCAATGTTTGGCAATAGACCGATATCTTTGAAGATGTGGTTGCTACCTACAGATAAATTAATCCTAAACAACAAGTCAAGTGACAGGAAATGTATCATATTTTGCAGGTTATCAAGAGATCTGGTAATCCGGTGCGAGGATGATGTTCCTTTGTTTTTGGTTGATGGGTGTTTTTGTGAGTTCACACACATTCAGTGTCTTATTCGAGGTTGAAACTAATGTTAAAAGCGTTCAGGTTTTCAATTGTGGTCCAACGTGGATTGTCTAGTTTATTCAACGTAGTCTCAAAGTACATGAACTCCGATCTTCTTTATACGATATTCTAATGATTGTAAATTTTTGTGCATTTATTCGCTCAAATATTTCCACAAATATGTAAAAGTAAAATAAGAGTGATTTTTCCATATAGTTAATACGTTTGTTCGTAATTTCATCTCTGATGAATGATTAATAAAAATATTACTTCGAATGCACAGATCAGTCTTCAATTCTATAGATGCTTATGTCAAAATGTGAACAAATTGAGTTTTAAAAGTATAATTCATTATTCCCTGTTACGAAATAAATGCAAAATTCATTTTGGTCGACAGGCGTTAAAACCATTTTGGTGAAATTCTTTTTAAACAATATCAACTCCTACAGATTGAAGGAGACCAACATTTTGTGTTACGTAGATAGAGCAAATGATTTTAAAGTGACTTGACAGTGTTATCATTTGAAGTAGATATTTGTTAAAAGGTATCGTGATGATATAGCGCAAATGATGAACAGTAATGTGATGTAGAAGAACACTGATCAAAATGTCAATGAAGAGTTGCAGAAAATTAATCGACGTATCGTGAACACACTCTCCAAACTAGACAACAGATTGAAGCTTTCACATCAAATTCATGGCCACATTTCTTGTAGTGAAATCGCTGATATATACCTCGATAACATTCTATTGATTGTTGCTTTATTACAGTTATAAGTTAATGACTAGCTCAACTAGAACAACTTGTTCGTCACAGAGTATTTGTTCAACATTTTAATACACAAGTAAATGCATGAAGACATTGTAATGACATTGGACAATAGCCACACAATCCACAAAGCTGTGTACACGAGACTACTCAAAAAATAGATATTCAATATTTAACACGGAGAAATACCTAACAATGGAGAAGGCGCGAACAATGAATTGAATGGACTGGAGTTGATCGAGTGGCATGGCTCGGCCATGCAGGCGTGGTCTCTGCTGAATGTTACCTTATATCTTCTATTCATATTAAATGTATTGTTCTTTCTCTAACCTAACCTTGTTCTACATAATGTATTGTTAATTGATACGATACAGTGAGTTGGTGTAGTCGATGGTGTGACTTCCACGTAAGATCTTATAGATTAGGCAGTTATATCAAGACAACTCTACAATTTCAGGATTAGGTCTATTATCAGAGCAGTACTAATATCATAGTAGACCATAATTCTACAACACCACTAATTACTTTATAATTTGAATCATATTCTTACACAGCACAAAAACTGAGTTACATCATAAATTACATAGACTCGTTTTCTTATCACAATTAAACACTGCTGAACGGCAATGAATGCACAATATTTCAGTGTAAAGGATTGTTATATTGATGAATTCACGAAACCAAAGAACAAATGATTTATTCGACAAGAGATTGTTTAACTCGAGAAATCAAAATTTTGGCAATTGTCAACATGCTAACGAATTGAAAAAATACAATCCTACTGTGCCAACAGAAAACACCTATTTGCAAATATCATCCAAATTGGGGATTAGACATCAGGAGGCTTTGTGATCTCATCGTGCTTGAAGTACTTGAAAACAATAATGTATGTGACAACAGTTTTACACAAATGTGCACCTAATGGATAAGAATGGGTCAATTGTAATAATTCACAATTTTAATCAGTAAATGTTGGTAGTGTGCCAAGAAGACTGAAGAATAAAGGAATAGAACGTGACACTTCTGCCCTCAGAATCCCGATGTCAAACAGTAAGTCATTCTGGCCACGTCAGTGCACAAATCTCTCATCGGAATTTATTCTGGGCCTGCTGATTTTCGCTTTTGTGAGATCTCGAACAGTCACTTGCAAGTTGTGTGTGACCTAACTTGAATACGCGTTGAAGAATTGAGTTATGCTTTGGTTAGCATATCAGAGACATTAAAGATTTATCAATCACTTAAGTGCTAGAAAGGTATTGTATTTGATCAAATATACTTGGACAGTTCATAGGGTTTAACAATCAAAACTCACTACTCTCACAACATTGCTTATCATTGCGCATATGATCTGTTTGATTCATTCAGTCCACAAAGAACTATCGCGTTAGTGAAACATCTTCTATATTGTAGTATTTATAGACCAAAGAGTAGGTAATCTTCTCTTTGACGAAAACAATAATTGGTTTACCATTTCTAATCAGTCAATTACGGGGTAAATCTCTGTTTTACCAAACATTTTCATTAATACATGTTGGACACAAATGTTGTGGTACGAAAACCATGCATATTGAACAATCACTGTGTAATGGTTAAGTTTCGTAAATCAATCAAGTGAAATACTGAATCATTTACATGAAACAAAATGTGAGAAAAAGAGGGAATACAAACAATAACTAGATAATGCAAGAACTCACTGCTATCCAAAACCTCATATTCAGAATTGTAATCGCGTGATTGGTGACCCACAATCAATCCGAAGTACCTTTCTTTGATTACATTCACTAAACCTTTGATGAAAACATGAATAAAAACATTTAGAAATCAACTCAACACTGTAATGAATTGCATAAATTCTATGTGATATGCTGTAAAGCTTAATATTTTTGAGAAGTTGATGAAAAGAAGATATCTGAAAAAGTTTCGTTTGTTACAAGAAGCATAAAACTTATTCATTGAAGAAATTGATGTAACTTTCAGTCGTGAAATGATATGTGAAGAAGGTTACAGTAAATGTTTACGTTCAGAAAACAATGTTGACGTACCAGTAGAGTAAAAATCAAAATTTCTGACTTCAGTATCAAAATATTTGAACGGGAATTTCGGTGTAAAACTCTAAAATGATGCACTTCCGCTAAAACATGAAGTGAACTCACTTGAGTACCAGTGAATTTGTTGAAACTGCCATTCACAACCGGATGTGACTGATTAAGACTAATTTTCTGTAAATAACCAAATCGAAAAGACTGAGTATGCGTATTGCAAACTGACTGATTACATACATATCGATGTGAGCGATTTTCATGAATTACGAACTCTTCTTCCAGTGGAACTATTTCTTCATAAATATCTTGACATTCGAGGAGTTTGTTAAGCAACACGATGATCAAATAAAGTATTATCGACAGATTAAATGAAAATGTACATCTAAAATGATTCAGATGAACAAGACAACGGTATCTCATTGAATTGAATTTAAATGCTTATGATAAAACCAGTGGTTGCTTATAGTATTTCAACACTTACTTCATCTTCTTGTTCAAAGTAATAATTCGAATTTCAAAAGAACTTCTCAGGTTTATATAGACTTCTCCAGTGTCTTGTTATTTCGTTCTGATTCGATGTTTTAAAGTGACCATTGAGAAGATGAATTTTGATAAGACCAGTAGTTCATTGATAACCAATCATGCTGGTAGATGAACTCATCGCTAATCAATATTCTTGTAGAAATTGAAAATATGAACTAAAATTTATGCACGATTGGTTTAAATTATTGACCTCTCTTGATGAAACTTTTCTTGAATGTGAGTCAGCGTGTTTAAGAAGAAGTGGTTTGTTAACTTGTAGTTCAAAATGTATGCTGATGTGTTCATGAACAAATATGTTGTTGCATTGATAGCTGTCAATCAGCTGTCAATGTGGCATTGTTTTTATTTGAATGGTAAAAATAAAAATATCACACACTGTTTTGATTGGATGTTAAACTTCATTCTGTCACATGATTTCATCATCGTATATTTTGAAATTCCAACCACTGATCAAAGCTTTAGCTATTCTATTCATATCAAAAAAGAAACAGATATGTTATTATTAATCACGTGAAAACTGAACCGAATATACTGCATGATGTCGTTTGAGTTGTCAAGGATTGTAATAAAGGAATGACATAGAGTTGTAAAAACAACAGCGTTTTTTCAGAAGTCATCAAAACGTTGCTGCGTCTAACAACCGAAGCAAAGCCTCGTGAATCTCACTGGATCACGCGAAATGGAAGCAGATAGTTCATTTGTGCAACAATAAAGGATTTCGAAGGACAATGGATGATGTTAGAGCCATGAGAAGAGCTGACATAGCTTCAGATATCACTTGAAGGTAATCAAGATAAAACTGAAGCTAAAGAAACAACGGACAACTGGAGACATAGAATTACAAAACGTCAACACAGTCTTCCTTCAAGATTCCAACAAACTCAACGAAATGAAGATAGCTCTCAACAACAAATCTCAAGCCTTGCAGAATCGACTGAAGGAAGAAGAATCTACCATGACGTTTAACTGGAAATGCATCGAATATCCATCAAGTTCAACGTGTCAGGAGGCTCCACGCCGCAAGAAGTATCATCACGAGGTAAGAATATTCATAGAATCACTGGACAAGGTAAAAGAACGAAGAACAAAAAAACAGCAATTGAAAACAGCCAAATAATAGCAGAGAATGTCGAAACACAAGCTGCGTATAGAGAGGCAGACAAGCATATGAGGAAGAGCACTGAAAACGACAAACGGAATAACATGGAAGTACTAGCAACGACGGCAGGACAGCTGCAGAAGAAAAAAATGAAACAACTTTATGGTACAACGAACAAATGCAGATGTAGACAACCAGTGTAGCAGCAGCTTCCAGTTGAAGAGCAAATTAGGTAAAGACTATTGAAAGGGATAGAATATACATTACGAACATCAAACTGCATCACGAGTTAACCCAAATCCTGTAATCTTGAATGGAAGAGGAATGGAGAAAGGTCAAACAGAATACATTGCATCGGCAAATAGAAGCAGATATGAAATGGATGAATAACAACTGAAAATAGCTAGAAAGGATTGTCCAGGACATGGTTGGATAGGGAGTGCTGGTGTGTGGAATGTGCTGCTCCACAAGGATCAACAGGCGTAGGAAAACAAGTGTGATGGTAAGCATTCACTGACTCACACAAATCCATAAGAGATTTTGACATCATCTAGCAATGTGACCACATCATTAAACAGACAAATACTAAAACATTCAAAATTGTTCCTCAATCGTTTCATATTTGTAGTCTACTTATTTCATCTTCGTAAATTAGATCATTCGGGATTTTAAAGCACAAAAGTGAAGTATAGCAAAGTATAATAGTAAACGATTGAAACACTTACAATTAACATAAAATCGTAGTTTATGTATTTAGTACATCGAGAACGTTTCAGTTCTCTTCCTTCTGATGATCAATTGGATTTTAAAGACCATCACAACTCGACTCATGCACAGAATGCAATACTCGAGTTACGCCTGATTGTGTGGTTAGAAAGTATCTGCAACGATTTATTATGGGATTGTTCAAAGTAGATATAGAGCCAGCACTCACATCAGAAATCATCATGAGAAGAGAAAAGAGGGCAGACCGAGGAACACGAAGCTCTGAAAATTGAAGTCAAACACCGGACGAGTGAACAAATGAATGAATGAATATCACGTGGCGAAAGCTGAAAATAAAAGTCGAGTTCAGACGAGGTTCGAGACAGTGGATCAATATTTAATATTCCACGAAGGGTAACAATGTGCACATAAATATGTACCTGTGTAACGACATTTACAAACAAGTCTTCATCACAAGACTGAAGCTCAGATGAGTACAACGAATATCTTATTGCATTTACTGACACTCGCACATCTAAACGAGATTTGCGAGTCATCTAGCCATTTGTTTATAACATTTAGCATAGAAATACTAAATCATTCGAAATTGTTTCTCGCTCCTTCCATAACCATAGCTTACTTAATTGGTCTTCATGTATTAGGTTACTTGCCACTTTAAAGTATAATAATTTGCATGTTTGACTTTGTGAATAATTGATTCCATCGATTCCGTGTAGTAAGCAGCTGAATAGTTATTTTGTAAATAAATGTGTCGAATTTAGAGGTGATGATACGGACAACGATTTTGATTCATTTTACTACAATAGGATAGCGTTCAGTGGATAATCATCACCATCATTGTGAAGAATAGGAACGTGATAATTCACTGTGTAGATTGTATTGAATCATGCTGATGGAATGAAGTGCTTATGTCACTCAAATCGTCTTGACATTGGTTGAGTTTCCGACATCACATACAAAGAACATATTCATTTATGAGTTCAGTACTGAGGGTATGAAATTCCGACTAAAATAATTTCGGAAACCACAAGCTTTTTGACCGACCAAATATTTGTTTCTATTTATGATAATATGTTTAGTAAAGTGATAAAAATCATGCATAAAATGCATATTTAATTCATCTCCGTTCTTCGAGCGTAGGTGAACATCTGTCGTATCAAAACATCATTAGAACGCGAGAATGATTATTCTGAATGAGATATATATTGGGTTTGTAAAAAAAAGAGAATACCGTATAAATGAATAACTAGACAGAATATGATGATAAATCAGATGGAAGTATATTCCGAGTAAAACAAACGAGGTCAATAGACAGGTATTTGCAAATCACGCTCTGAGTAAATGTACTCTATTATTTTCTTTATTATCACCTCCTGAAAACATATTTCTTATTTTTAAAGAAACATTGGATTAACAGAATTCAAGTAGATGTGATACTTTTTGTAATATTCAAACGCATAATCGTGACTAAATCGTCAATCCACAGTGCTCATCCTAAACTATTCTATGAGGAATAAATGAGCACATATTGTGTTCAAGTCAAACGAATACAGTTCATCGAGAATAACACGTAGTGGTCGGACAATGTTGCCTTCTAAATCAGTTCAAACATGCTTTCCAAATATCAACCACCATGTGGTGATACGGATAACGATTTTGATCCATTTTACTGCAATAGGATAGCGTTCAGTGGATAATCATCGCCAACATCGTGTAGAATATGAATTGGTTACACCGTCATTCGTGAACAGGTGTGATTCAGCAATTTCCCTACAAGAAATGTGGCCATGAATTTGATGTGAAAGCTTCAATCTGTTGTCTAGTTTGGAGAGTGTGTTCACGATACGTCGATTAATTTTCTGCAACTCTTCATTGACATTTTGATCAGTGTTCTTCTACATCACATTACTGTTCATCATTTGCGCTATATCATCACGATACCTTTTAACAAATATCTACTTCAAATGATAACACTGTCAAGTCACTTTAAAATCATTTGCTCTATCTACGTAACACAAAATGTTGGTCTCCTTCAATCTGTAGGAGTTGATATTGTTTAAAAAGAATTTCATCAAAATGGTTTTAACGCCTGTCGACCAAAATGAATTTTGCATTTGTTTCATAACAGAGAATAATGAATTATACTTTTAAAACTCAATTTGTTCACATTTTGACATAAGCATCTATAGAATTGAAGACTGATCTGTGTATTCGAAATCGTAATAACTGAAACTGTCGTCGAATTCGAAAGATGTGATTGTGTCTTATAATCTATAAATGACCAAACTAGTAGCACATTTTGCCGTGAATTAATCAACTTTCAATACAAAGCCTAGAGCCGCAATGACCTACGTTCCTTACATCAAATTCACATGTATTCAAGAATGCGTTCTGACATTTTTTGTATTATCCCCTAATTATCAATATGAATGTAGGACAACATCAAGTAGTATTAATTCTTTCACATACTGAAATGGTTTGCAAATAAGTAGCATTACTTACATAATCGCTGAGTATATCGTGTAAGTGCTTCACTAAAAGAAAGAATTCTTTCGACTTCAGTTGTTGTTTGTACAAATAGCAATGATTATACTTTCTTGTTGTTCATCATCATAATATTTCTAATTAATCGGATCATATGGCTTTATCAATTGTGTAGATGGTGTAATCTGAATGTCAGTTGGAATAAACTATATTAAATTCTAAAGATCTGTTTGTATGATCGATCACCAATGCACACAGAACTACGATGAATGAAACTTTCATCCTACAAATGATCACTATTTTTCTATACAAAAATAAGGGTAAACGCAAATAGTTTGGAATAATCTGGAACGACTTGCTCTGGCGATGAGTCAACACTCTTACCTATTATCATCTAATTTTAAATTATTCTAATTAGCATCTTCTCAGAGAATCATCTAGTTTTGTTGTCCTCAGCGTATCAAACTATGAAACACTCAAGAATAATTTTGATTCATTCACATCCAATTAATAAATACATTCCAAGTACATTTACTTCCAGACTATATCCATTTATTTTGTTGACAAAGTCCACATCACGTTCTGTGTATGATGTTATATCAATCGCTGTTACACGTTAACTCAACTATGCAAATAAACTAGACATGCATTTAACTGTAAACCAAACGTATTTTTTCCGTTTCGAATACTGACTGCATATAAGAGATTTGCTGGAAAACAACTGTGAAACGAGGTTGACAATACATATAGTTATTATACAACTCTTTCGATTTGTAAATTCTACTAAAGCAAGAACAAGAGATGTGTCAGAAAACCTGAATTCACAACATTTCGTGGTTTCTAGACATCTGCTTACCACTCGATATTATGACATCGGAACAGCCCTCACCTGCTTGATATCGGCCATTGTGTTGATCTCTCAAAGTACATCGAGATGAACAGCAAACACAGAACGTTGAATCAAGTGTAGTCACCCAAACAACTGACATAAGACTGTTAAAAGCAATTCCATCTATCTACAAATATTTGGTTGTCGATATTGCCTTGCTGTGAATAACTCACACATAAATGCCTGTCACACAATTCTTCCTTTCGTGTCACGACATATGAGACCATGATAGACAAAATCATCATTACCTGACGTTGTGGATGGATATACTTTACTGCTGATTAGGTCTGTATTTGTATCGAATATTGATTAATATGGAACAGTCGAATGGAGTGGACCAAATTGTTCAGGAAATTAAACGGCCATGATATGTCTGTCGCTTTTTATTGAAATTGGATTTCGTCAATTAAAAGAATTGAAAACGTTCTCACTATTCAGCATGTGAGTATTCAACCTTTCGAATATGCTTGTAAAGTCTTTCATTATTACTGCTATCATCATGCTTATCATTGTTATTTCTGCCAGCACTAACCTAGGTTTGTTCTTGTTGTTCTATTCAAACCCAAATATTCGTTTGAATGTCACTTGATTGATTTGTTGACAGATCAGTCTGCTTGTGGCCTCACACTCAGTTGAATTATTCACTCACACACAGTAGCTTGTGATGTAGGAGAGATATGTTAGACAATTCAAAAACGTCTTCACAAATTACATGCTATTGAGGAGGCATTAATCAGAGAATTGAAGTATGGGAAAACCGTTGAGTAGTGATTTTGTCTTGTTATAGGTTATGGATGTAGGACAAATTTATACACATTTTTTGAGTCACATTGATGTTGCTACGAAACATTTGACCGCAAACATACCAGTCACTTTATTGTTGACTACACGGTCTATATTCAATTCTTCCAAGATGCATCTCATGCGCTTCATTCGTTTGATCATTTCAATGTTTGCAACTTGACACTTCACACAGAATCACTTCAAACTCTTATAAATATCCTTCCAAGTTCGCCAATGGAGAACGGTGTCCACTACAGTATCATTTATTTCTAACCAATATATACAAATATTTGTGGTCAGTTCATTTAGCATGGAAGTGAACCATGGAAAACGTTTAGAAGTTGAAGAATTTGAGCTGACCCAACGTGCGATTACACCTACACATGTTCAAACAAAGAAGTAGTGTGACAATGTCGGTGGATATACTCTATCGTATTGATACACAAAACAGAAGTCCAGTAGCTCATTTCAACGAGAATATAGGTAAATGACAATTGTCATAAATCATAAACATTAACCGGATTACACTGTCATTGTATCAGTGAGTGAACTGAGTAGAGAGAGGACTTCATTCAATTCTACATCAAGAAGAGTCAGACGAACATGTGCTGATCTCTCAACAGATGATGTTCTGAACATAAACCGACAAACATTTCCGGACAATGGCATTCAAACAAACTAACTTATTAACAGTAATCGTTCACATTTACCAAACTAAATTATCAACGTTCTATGTATAAAATATAGATGTTCTACTTACATCCTCAAAAAAATTTGTTTAGGATAAGAAATGTGGATTGACGATTCAGTCACGATTATGCGTTTGAATATTACAAAGAGCATCACATCTACTTGAATTCTGTTAATCCAATGCGCGTTTTCACGTAAGAACAATTGGTTATTTCGACTACATGTAGAATTCTAAATGCCACATCCCATACTTTTGCTCAACCTAAACTCCACTGAGTCTGATTATCTTTGATAACTTTGTAAATCTCTTCCATTTTATCACAGATTACTATATGCCTAATAAATCACCTATCCATACGATTGTACAGCTTCGCAGATTGATATGGTCAGTTAAAAGCTGTACATCTTTGAAACATCTCTTTTCATTTTCGTGCTTATTGAAAATGACGAACGAAATGGTGATGCGTGATTTCAGTTTCATAACGGTGATCATCGATTGTTCGTTGTGTTACTTGTTTATATTTTGTCTATTATATTTCAGTCAAGTGGACACTCGTTTCTTGCGCCTGTATTGGTCGATTTCCTATATACCCTGTGTCTATTCCAGTGATCAATATATCCAAGGATGTCAGTTTGTTGTTCGACTCCTGTTCCATCGTGAACTTGATGTCATCGAAAATGTTGTTGATCAGTTTGTAAGTGTTTTCCTGCTCATTCTTTTGGACGATGACGAAATTGTCGTCTACATAGCGAATTCAAATTTTGGCTTGATCACTGGTAATATCGCGGCTTCTAGTCTTTGCATCACTGCCTCTGCGATCAGTCCTGATATTGGTGATCCCATTGGTGTCCCTTTCGTTTGTTCGTAGATTTTGTTGTTGAAGTCAAAGTCTTTGATATCTGTTTGTCTAATGTTTTGACGGGATTTGTATCCATCAGTTTGTATGTGCTCTTATGTTCAAGTAGTTCTTCGGCTTTTCGACGTATTCTTCTTTGTGCATGACTGTTGTGGTGCGTCCTTTGTCCGCTGGTATTATAAAAACATCCTTTCTATTTCTGAGTTCCTTCCAAGCCATTTGTTCTTGTGGAGTCAGTTGGTTGTTTTCCTTCACCTGTTGAGTAAGCGATACTATAGTTTGTCTTATTTCTTGTTGTGATTCTTCACGGATTCCGGAAGTTTTGAGTGATGACTCTAGTGCTGCAAAGAATTTCAGTTTTGAAGCGTCGCTTGTATTGTAGTTTAATCCCTTTTGGAATGAGTGTTATTCCATATGTGTTAGTGGTTGTTTTGACAGATTGATCGCGCAGTTGTTTGTGCTTGCTTCCATGGGTGGTTTTGAGATCTTGATTAGATTTTTCTTTAAGGTGTTTCTTCTTTGTTTACAAACAGTCGATCTAAATGTCGTTCTAACAATAATTCTAACAATTATAGAAACAAACCTTCAATTTTGTATGTTCCCGGAGCAAAACTCTAAACAACTACACCAAAGACATACCATAATGTCCGAGAAAATAAGTTCAGAATTTGAGCGAAACAAATTGATTCAAGAAACACAGTAAACTTAATAATATACAAAATCGTTCCTGCGGAACTTGATGACATCATGAAAGCAGAATCTCTTACCGACTTTATCTTTAATGACGCTACCAGGCGAATAATCTCTCGTAATAACGTGATTGCCCATAATATACCTGACAGAATCCTTATTAAAACCGTAAGGAATTCGATATTAAAAGCATCTAACCTTCATGACAGTCCATGCCAATGCATTCGACTTAATAAAAAGCACCAGAAATACTTGTGCCCGGTCTTGTACATATTCGATTCTCATCTATTAGCTGAACAGTTAAAAGAATCCAAGCAGCTAGTCTGCGCGCTTACGAAATTTAGAAACGCCCGTATAGTCTCAGATAAGACCACCAATCAAAGGCTTTTGCTAAAAGTACATTGAACGTAAATAAAGGTGTTGAGATCACAACAAACCACGATGCATCAGCCGCTGGATCCGCAGATGCAGCTACCCTATCTCATGTCCTCCAGTACTCTGATATACCAACAAAGAATGCTAATTTGCCTGTAATGTCTGTAGTGACATCTGATAGGCAATGTACATCTAATGACGTCACTAATCCGATATTACCCAGTTTACCATTAGAAGTCCATAAGCAAGTACTTAGTTCTAATGCTACAACTCTTAAAAACGCTGTCAAAATTAAAATACCTTTGCCACGTAAGAAGAATGTAAGTAAAGAACCTTCTGGTTCTAGACCCAGTATCGAAAATACTACGATGGCCGTACCAAATAAAAATAAGACTGTACTTCTCGACATCATGCTTTATCTTACGCATCGTAGGGGAGGTTATAACGGCAGACTCGGTTCAAATGTCTCACAAGATGGCCACTGCAATCATTATATAAGCAGGCCTAATATTGGACAGACCACAATGAACCAACGCACCCTACGGTTATTCTCAAACGTTTTAAATAACATACCTGTAAGACGTAACTATTCTCAACACTTTCGCATTGGGCAAAATGGTTTACTAGGTTGCTCAACATCGAACGCTTTAAATAAAAAACTTGTAAGACGTAACTATTCTCAGCACTTTCCCATTGAGCTAGATGAATTATTAGGTTATGCACCATCAACCCAACTGGCAGGTGCCTGTCTTAACTGTCCGCCTAATCAAATTCAACAAATTAACCCACTTTATCAAAATAATGATTATTTTGATCTTCGAAAATCCCTGGTCTCACTAGCAATACAGTTTGTTCAAGCGATATCCCATACGATCATTCAAACATAATAGACCACAGTCTATGCAAATCCAAACTACATAACATCAATAGGGAAGCTCTCGGTGTTTTTACACTCCATTCTCCCTTTTTAGACTTATTACTTATCAATGCACGTTCACATCTGAGCAAAATTTCAGCCTTGAAAACATTAGCTTTTCTAGCCAAGACTTCTTTCATACTTATCACTGAAACATGGTGCTCTCAAGCATTATCTGATTCAAAATTAAATATCCAGAACAATCGACTTTATTGCTGTGACAGAGAAACTAAGCGATGAGATGGATGCATTATACATACTTTATATGCCCAGATAACTAATAAAGTTGAAGATAGTGTCCTTAACAGTTAACCAGAATCAGTCAACACCCTGAACCATAGTCTACTTCTTGGATGTATATACAGAGCTCCTGATAGTCCGAATAGTGGGAATGATCTTTTTATCAATGCATTCATACATGCATCCTCTCTAAACTTTAATGCTAAGATTATCACTGAGGACTTCAATTATCCTGGAGTAGCGGTATTTGTCCTCCATGAAATGATGAGTTCTCGGCAACCATTCACATGCACTGCTGGTCACAGTGGGTTCGTGTCTCAACTAAAGGCGATAGTATATTCGATCTAATATTTAGTAGAGATGTTATCCCACTACCTGTAAAAGTATATGATGAATTTGAAAGCAGTGACCATAAGATAATAGTTTGCGCTCTCCCTATCTATCTCTCTTATAACCCACCCCTTCAAAAAACCTGTCAATATAGAGACTATAAGCATGCTGACTGGGACCTTCTGCATTTATTGATTAAACTTTCAGACTGGGATACCTTTTTTCATGTAATAGTCTCATGGATGCTATCGACGAATTCTAACTGATCATAAGCTCTTGTTTAGATTCCAGTATACCTCTTAGAACGTACAGGTTTAGTAAACCTTACAAATTATATATACCAGCTAAATATCGTAATAAACTAAAACGTCTACAGAATCGTTATTTTAAGTCAAACGACTTCACAGCAGTTGCACAAATAACAATAATGTTTAATCAAATTAAAAAGAAACACAGGTTAAAATCCATTAATAAGGAGCTGTTAGCCCTTAATACTAACTCGAAAGTACAAAACTTAACTCTCCTTTTCAATAAACGCACTAAAGCAACTCGAAATGTTGATATATCGTGCATCCAGCATAATAGCAGTTTAATATAAGACTCTAAAACCATGGCTGACCCTTTCATCAGTATATTCGCGAATGGTGTAGAAAACAAAAGTGGCTATGCCTCAAAAGTTATGTGCATGACTAGCAACTCAATAAAATCTATCTCCTTCACATGCATGAAAATTAATAAGGCTGTAAATACCCTTAAGCTTTCGAAATATCATGGAGTAGACGGGATTTCATCATTTCTCTACAAATATGGTGGTCCAGATACTCCACTTCTTCTTCTAAAGCTGTTTACTCTCTCTATGGAAACCGGTTCTTACCCTTACTGTTGGAAAACCGCGTACATCATACCACGTTACAAATCTGGAGATAAGACTGACGTGAAGAAATACCGGCCAATAAATATTACTCCAGTTATTTCTAGGATTATGGAAAAAATTATAAGTGATGAACTTTCCAACTATTTACTTGCTGGAAAACTTATCAATGATACTCAACATGGATTTCTTAAAAATCGTTCTTGCATGACATGTCATCTTGACTTCTTTAATTTAGTCTATTCTCTACGTAGCCAAAGATTTCTAGTCTTAGCGCTATATCTGGACATTTCTTAAGCCTTTGACATGGTTAACCACCGACTTCCTACAGGAAAGCTCGCATCTTATGGGGTTCAAAATTCTTTGCTTGCTTGGCTTGATCGCTTTCTCATCAATCGACATCAAATATTTAAAATAAACTCTTCATTTTCTAACGCTGTTCCTGTTAGAAGTGGTGTAATACAAGGTAGTGTCTTAGGTCCTTTGCTCTTTTTATTGTTTATCAATGATATTCGTGAAAGTTTTTGTGTCGGTAATCCCCTTCTATATGCAGATGATCTGAAAGTAGTATATTCATTTTCTCCACATAACCTGAATAATATGCAAAATTGCATCAGCATGGAGCTTAACAAGGTAGCACAGTGGTGTTTAAAATGGCAACTGGAGCTTAATACGGCTAAATGTGGATGGATATGCTTCGGCGATACATCACTCAACCTAAACATTATCATAAATGGAGAAGTGTTATCTAGGTTACATACAGTAGTAGACTTAGGACTTAGATATTCCTGAGACTTGTCGTTTACAGAACAGTTATTAAAACAGACCTCTAAGTCTCAACGCCTAATAGGTTACATAACTCGAAATCTTTGCAACACTGAGTCACGTATTCTAATGTACAAAGTTTGTGCTCGATCTCTTCTAGAATATTGCACGTTTATTCTTAACAGTGCGCTCATAAAGGATAAATAAAGGCTGGAATCTGTACAGAGACGATTTACACTTCGTATTCTTAGAGCTGATTGTACCTTAACTTATAATTCTGGATGTAATAAACTTGGGCTAGACCCTTTATGGAGGAGGAGGAGACTCAAACGAAATCCTATCTTTTTCTTCAAACTACTTCATAAACTATCGTTTACATCCGATCACGCGATTCAGTATGCTGAAACTTCTTATTATGACATCCGTAATTCCTTGGCACTAATGAAACAAATTCATTCATATCATCTCTTTATATGAATTACTTTGCCTGTAATTTTTTTAGACTCTGGAATAACCTACCACAATCTATCAGCACGATAAAATCACTCCCATTATTTGTTCGCTGCATCGATTCATACTGCTCCTCTGAAGATGCATTGTATGGTCTAGCGCCTTCAAGTGTATCTCATTCCACAAGTTAGATTATAGGAACTTTAAATGTTTGGCCATTTTTATCAGTGCATTCCCCATGTAAAAACATCTACTTGCTGTCAATATGTTAACACCGCCTCTGGCAATTTTAAATAATTTCAATAACATAAACAGTATATCACTGTGTCACATGACACACGCATTTAAGTTGACCTGATTGATATATTTTGGTAATTACATTTTTGTTGTTCCGTGCTCTTTGTTTTCGTATTAATTTCTCTAGTTGTAGATAATTATCATTATTTCGATTTGGCACAGGAATTGATCTTAATTACACCGTTCATAAATCAACAGGCTGTCCATTTAAGAAAAATTAAAAACTCCCGGCTGATGCATTGGATCGCTGTAATATATGTACTACTTAAACAACTACTGAACTAGTATACTTAAAACTTTCTTTTATCACATGTTTGTTCTGCAGGTCTAACATTATTATATATATCAAATTGATCATGCCTGTAAACTGGCGTGAATTCTGTAATTATTATTCTTCAGAATATAAATTATTATTATTATAATAAAGAGGTTTTAATTAACCAAATGTCTTCAGTCTTCTCGTAACAGCAGAATCCATCAGAAATATCGAATGATCTCATCGTTTCAGACAAATGTCATGCTGAATCAACAGTATTGACAAATTACGAAGAACTGGTCGGGAAGACGATTGTCCAAATTGTTTTACTTCAATGTAAACATCGCGGAAATTATTATTGAACGTGATGATTCACTATGTGGATTGTATTGAATCAAGTTGATGGAATGAAGTGCTTATGTCACTTAATTCGTCTTGAGTTTCCGACATCAAATACAATGAACAAATTCATTTATGAGATCAGTACTGAGGGTATGAAATTCCGACTAATATAATTTCGGAAGCTATAAGCCAAACTTTTAATAAGTCGATTGCATAAATTTTCTGTCGTCCATTGCAAAACATGCATATTGAAGACACACATCGAAATTCACTGACTAAATCCCGATATGGTTCGAATATGGAATATGGTTGAATCGTCTGTTCAACGCACTACTTGATGTGAACTTCAATCGTGTTAAACACGACAAATGAAATACAATATTCATTCAATGACATTGCGTCCTGTGTGCTACTGAAATTCTTCGAATGCACTCTTACTATGTTTAGTATCATACGGCATTGAGACTGTCATCGAGATGGTTTGTTACAGTCACAGAAACCAATAAAATTGGACGCATCATGTTTCTAGATAAAAACGACTGACAAACTCATTTGCAATTTGAGACAAAACCGATATAGTGTACACTCGTCAATGACGCAAGATGTTCTATGAGTTGACGGGCAATTTATTTGTTTCCATATGATTCTGTTCTTAGTAAGGTAGTATTATTCATATATAAAATGCACATTTCACTCACCTCCGTTCTTTGTGCGTAGGTGATCTTAAGTCGCGTAAACATATCATTGAAAAGGTAAAATGATTATTCTAACTGAGATACATATTGGGTTCAGAAAACAATCAAGAATTCTATATAAATGTTTGGTTAAAACAATGAGGAGGTAATTAAGAAGAGCGTATATTCGGAGACAGAATATGATGATAAATACGATGGAAGTATATTCCGAGTTAAACAAACGAGGTCAATAGACAGGTATTTGCAAATCACGCTCTGAGTAAATGTACTCTATTATTTTCTTTATTATCACATCCCGAAAACAAATTTCTTATTTTTAATCAAACATTGGATTAACAGAATTCAAGTAGATGTGATACTTTTTGTAACATTCAAACGCATAATCGTGACTGAATCGTCAATCCACAGTGCTCATCCTAAACTATTCTATGAGGAATGAAAGAGCACATATTGCAGTCAAGTCAAACGAATACAGTTCATCGAGAATAACACGTAGTGGTCGGACAATGTTGCCTTCTAAATCAGTTTAAACATGCTTTCCAACTATCAAACACATTGTGGTGTCGAGTAAAGAAGAGGTGTGGTGTGCACTACGTTTATTCACATAAGTGCTATGTAACAATAAACAGGAAACAGAATGCATTCTAGTGGTACATCGAGAATGTCAGAATGAAAACGAATATCGATCGGTTTGAAAATACAGAAAAATTGAATCTGAGATGATGGACTGATAATACAAAGGGAACAGTACAGTTTTTGAGATAATTGATTGATATTTCGCAAATTGACTAATTACGGTACAGTTCTCAGATTTTGGTGAGAAATTCTGTGATGTTGTGTTCAAATACTGTCGGTTGTACACACTCGTGTTTCGTTTAGTACAAAGGTGCAAGAAACGAGTGTCCGCTGGACTGGAATAGAGAGGACAAAATATAAAGAAAGAAAACACAACGAACAATCGACGATCACCGTTATGAAACAGGAATCACGCATCACTATCTCGCTGGTCATCTTCAACTAGCACGACAGTGAATAGAGATGTTTCACAGATGTACAGTTTTCAAATGATCATTGCAATCTGCTTAACAATAGAGTTTCACAAAATTATCAAAGATCATCAGATTCACTGAAGTTGACGTCGGTCAAAGGGATATGATGTGGCATTTAGAATTCTACAAATAGCCAATCATCTTTAATTATGTCAAGGATGAATATATAAATGGACGTGTGATTTTTCAATTTATCAACAGTTTCAAATTACCTTCAGTAAAGAGGTATGGAAATCCAATCCCCGGAACTGAACGTGACTGATTCGCCAATCCACAGTTCTCATTCACAAATGTTCTTCGAGTAAGGATGGAACACAACTAAATTCAAAAAATAGAAAGGTGACACTACAATTTGATAAATCTGTGCGATTACTGCTAATAATTGAGATTGTATGAAGTCCATTGTCCGGAAATGTTTGTCGGATTACGTTCAGAACATCATCTGCTGTGAGTTTAGCACATGTTCTACTGACTCTTCATGATGTAGAATTGAATGAAATCCTCTTTGCTCTCAGAGCATTAAACTGTGCCTGCCCAAATATCACAAGTTCCACTTCAATTCCAGCGCCAATCCATTGACTTTATTTTTCTAAGATTTGTAATTCACAGATTGACGTCTTTAAGAACCAACGGTTCATCATTCAGCATTTTAAAGTATAATAATTTGCATGTTTGGCTTCGTGAATAATTGATCCCATCGATTCCGCGTAGTAAGCAGATGAAGATGCATGACTCCATTAAAATGAATTCATGTCACTCTGCTGGACCGATTCCTCTTGGCTCATTCAATCCCGAGTGTTGATCAAAATTTCAGTTGATTGACAAACCCGAGATCAGTTTGCTCGCATGTTGGCATCTGGTCCACTTTTCCAATTATATATGGTTGTTTGTGATAAAATGCAGAAGAGTGTTCTTTAGTTTGACGAAATCACCACGAACAAGAGGAGGTCACAGATTGTACAGACAAAGGAAATATGAAAGAATGTTATCCAGTTATCTGGCACCCATTAATAACATGTAAAAATGACAATAGTTCATTGAGAAGTGTTGTTAGCATATTTGGAGCATCCAACTCAAAGAATTGCCCAAATCATTCACACTATCAGCATGCGGATTATTGAACTTCTCGGGGATATGCAAGCTAATCGATAACTCGCTTCTCCAACACGTATTCAATTGAGGTCACACACAGTTTGCAAATCGCCGTTCAAAATCTCCGAAAAACTAAAATCAACCAAATCAAAATAGGTTCTGATGAGAGATTTGTGCACTGCTGACGCTAGAAAGACTCACTAGTTCACATCGGAATTTTGTGTACAGAAGTGTCACGTTCAACTATTTTTTCTTCGGCGGTGTTTGCACACCATCAATTTATACTGATTTACAATTATTACAATTTACCAATTCTTGTCCATTAGATGCACAGTAGTGTAAACCTGCTGTCACATATATTATTGTCTTCAAGTATTTACTTAATTTCATGAAGGATGCAACCGCTTGCATTGAGCATTCAAAAAGTTTCATTATGAGACTGTGGTTAAGCATCCTGATAACATAATCCACAATACGTTCTTCTGATAGTTTTGTGCCAACATCAGTGACAGGTTAATCGGTCGATGCACATTTATCTGGATAGACACACTTGATTGCTGACGAAATGTATGTTCGTGTTGAATATCGATTGAAGCTAGGTCTCGTGGTTAAGTGGACATGATCACATGTTACAGCAGACCAAATATATTTTGGAAATATCATGTGGTATCTAAAGTCGCCTTAATTTTGCAACGGAATTTAAATGAGTTTCTTTTTAAGGAAACACTCGTACTTGAATATTTAAATAGCATGTCATGTATGTCTGCCTCAACAGTTTGGAATTAGTATATTCATGTGATGCTATTTAGGAAGTATTTTGACTGATTCAGACAAAGTTGGATGTTTGTAATCTACCGCCAGAAAATAGTGAAGCTTGGTATAATGGTGGTTGGTACAGGTCAGTAAAGCGTATCCTCAATCTTGAGGAAATAAGTACTCTTTATGTGGATCAATCTCATATCACTCAATTTCGCCGTATGAGAATCAACTACTACTTCTTCGCTCGAACCACAACTAACCTCTCTAATACAGAGCCACTGCGAATCATAAAGACGGTTACAAATGAAGATTAATTAGCTTACGACAAAACAAGACAAACAATATAGAAAGCAGTTATCACAATGAAATAAAACGAAATAAATGTTGAACATATATCGTATTCGATAAATCAATCTTATTTCGAATTTTCTTCCCGTCATACTTCAGAGACGTTCATAATTATTGATCACAGCACAGTTATAGATGTCATGATTGTCTAGTAATCGATAATCAATGGAATACTGCTAATCACGTGTTTCGTATGTCTGTCGTTTTTTATTGAAATTGAAATTCGTAAATTAAAAGAATCGAAAACGTTCTCACTATTCAGCATGTGAGTATTCAACCTTTCGAATTTACTTGTAAAGTCTCTCATTATTATTGCTATTTTTATATCCGGTTAAGATTAAATTACAGGTAACTTCCGAAGACTATTCATGAACTAATATTCTATAAATATTCTTATTGTATAACTACTCAACAATTACATTATGTATATTTATATTTCTTTTATTGCGACCTATAATTTATTACTGTACGATTTACGGTTCTTAAGTTATGTTAAGTTTATTAACTACTGCCTCCCACATTCACAGCTACTTTTTGGGCTTACTTGTGGAAAAAATATTATTTCCTATTTTATGGTACGTTGCGGTCTGTCTGATTGATATATAAACCAAGTATGCCTGAAATAAACGATTCGATTCGATTCATATTACGGAAGCTGGTATTGTGATCTGGACTCAAGTGGAAGGGCTCGGAGGACATAGGACCAATAAGGACGCTAAACTGCCCACACCGGTTGAACGTCATTGGTTGGCCTACTGTGAAGATTCGTATAAGTCGTATTCGGATTGGTGGTTGACATTAAGTGACCGGCCAATATGATTCCCTACTACTGATTTTAAAAAAAATTGTGGGGTGTGAATGAAAAATTTAGCTATCGTTGATTGGTGGACTTGTTTTGCAAGTGTGTGCTCAATTGATAATGAACAAACATTTTGTCACCTTTAATAATTTTGTAATTGGTCGTAAACTGTTCATATTTATAATCAGATTAGTTGAAGTTGAAATAGCATCAAGTGCTGTGATTGGATGTCAGAATTTTCACTTTTTACATTTGAAATTTAATGATAATGAATAATTCTTTTTGTGTAATCTTAGTCTTGAAAAAAATTTATACTTTTGAAGAAAAAGACACCAACTTAATTGCATTACCGTGCAATCCTACTGTTAGTGAATGTGTATTGGGATAAATTTTTGTTTTCCGATCAAGTATACCTTGAATTGAAGTCGTTAGCTATCTGAACACAAATAATTATACGTATCTCAGTAAAAGAAAGTTGAGTGAAAAAGGGAACTGAAAATCGATTTGAATATTTGATCATAGTGATTACTGAATTCGGTCGGTAGTCTAAAGTTGAATACCCAATTAATAAACAAACTATCACGAAAGTGTGTGCATAGGTCTTTTTGTAACACATGGTCTGTTAATCGGAGAAACAAATCAACATATCAATAAATCATTATGGTAACTTATTGGTTGTAATATGTATAATTCAGGTGAAGCAACCGTCGACCATCATTTAATGAACTGACTTTGACAGTATATGAAAGTAGTAATAAATTTAACCGAAATAGACACTTAATATTTAGTGAACGTTTATTTTGTAAATGGTCATTCATAATGAGAATTAGAAAACGTTAGATTTCAATGTGGTTAATTTAAAAAGTCCATTGAAACGGTTTATTGTGTTCACTTGTAAATTATTTGTAGTTCTGTATTTTAAAATTAATTTTTTGGTCGTAATAAAAACTAATGTGTGTTTGATGATGAAGTTAATGAAAACGATTGTTCTCTAAATTATTTTTTATTTTTGAATAATTTAAGGGAATTTTTAACTGGTACAATGTGATTGTTAAAGAGGTGTGCAAATGAATACGGTGATATAATCGGTAGTTATGAATAACAATGAAGGCGCAGTTGACGATCAGACGTACTTCTTACGTACGCATAGTTCTGATTTCAGGAACTTTTAATATAAAACAAGAATATGAAATTCCTGTTTTTTGTATTCATGAAACAGCTAATAGTCTTATTTCATTTTTACACTTACTGTATGACCTTTTATCACATGAATCATTTCAACGATGATGATGGTTTCAACTTGTTTTCTAATGTCATTATTTTATTCCTAAATAAGTTAATTTTCTTCATTGTGTTTACTTCTCTCTGAGCTTGAATCACATTTATCTTCGTAATGATAATCACTAATAAATGTTCTCATAAACTTATTTACCTAATGAGCAAATTAGAATTTTCAATATATTGCAATATTCCTATTAAAATTGACTAAAATGTACTATTGTTAGATAGTTTACCAAAAGTGTTACTAAAACATGAACAGTATTCACAATATTTTAAATATAAAATTACTAGATTAGTCTTCATTAGATGACAAAATCTTGTTTAAGTTTTCTTAATCTTCATATCTAATATACATTAGAAACAAGTTTACGAATACATGAGCGATAATCGCTTTTCGATTATTAATCTCTAAGGGATATTGAAATTCATGAGACATTAATAAGTGCTTAATCACTTGACCTTTGCCGCGGAAAAGTAGTGGATAAAAAATAATGGAAATCAAATTGTGGGTGGCCCTGAAAAGGGACTTTACTCGTTCTCGCGGTTGGACGTCGTCTTTATTAGTTTGTAATGGCGCCACAGAGAGGACAGTGCACTGCTCGTACGTTCGGTGATGGGTCGTAGGCACAGAAGGTATGAAACATTGCTTCACATCTACAGAAAACCCAACCAACCGTATCATCAGTTTCACACGGAGGCTGCGCAAGATTACAGATGTTGCAGAGTCGATTCTCGTCATCCTCTTCTTCATTTTCGATGTCCCGTTCAGTTAACTCTTCGGAGTTAATAGAAATTACTTCCTCATCATCGTTACTGAGCATTTCATCCAAATCAACAGTTCCTCGTTGTATAAACGGAACACTTACCCTCTTTATCACATTCCAAACAAGGTGTACGCGACACAGAATATGGTTTGCATCCGGATACACCTGCGTAATAGCAGCAGCAATTGCAGGTGAATCATCGGTCACAATGCCTACCAGCTGTCGACTGTTGGTACACCGTTGGAAAAAACGCAGGAATGCAGAAATGAATGTTGACGTTTCGCGACTTAAAAAAGCAATGCACATGGGTATTACCTTAAAATTCATATCCAGGGCAACGACGTTCTCGTTATTCGTTTTGTACGTCCCGTCAAAACCAATTACGTCACAAAAGTGACCGGCCAAATTCAGTTGCTCAGCAGTCATGAAGAAGAAA
Organism: Schistosoma intercalatum; assembly: GCA_944470365.2. Lineage (NCBI taxonomy): Eukaryota > Metazoa > Platyhelminthes > Trematoda > Strigeidida > Schistosomatidae > Schistosoma > Schistosoma intercalatum. The sequence goes on along the minus strand of OX103728.1, from coordinate 993,412 downwards.
TACGATAGACAGTTCTCATCGTCCAATTCGTATTCGCAAAGCCCACCCAAGGATGTTATGTGAGCTTTCAATTTACAGTAATCACCTATAGTGTACATTATAAATTGGCAAATTGGGTACCAGAAAGATTCGCGTGTGAGAACACTTTGTACCGCATATTACAGACATCTTGATCGGTCAGACATTTCCCATAAGATTGGTAAGCAAAATTCTTTATGTGGAATGCAGCGGTACCGGAAATCAGCAGCGGTCTCACAGTTTCAAACTCCCCATCCGTTAACCTGCGCACCCATGAATTACCTTGGTACCTCAGGGAATTGCACTCGTGATTGTGATGCACATTCCCACGTACAACAGTCCAATAGCCGTCTATAATCTTACAAAACATGAAGGCCGGACATTGGGTGTTCATTGAAGCCCTTCGTTTAAAAAACTATAAAACCATTTATCAAATTACCTCCTCCGTCTAATACGTTGTGAAGAACCACTAGATCTTATACGACCATTTCGCCAACACACAAATTTAATGTACGATTTTTGATCTCTGCCAATATGCGAATCTCTCACTACATAATGACTGTAAGTCGATCTTTCGAAATTTGTGGTAGTGGTCTTTAACGCTTCAACAGATGGAAACGCAACCAGAAACAAGGTAGTCAAAAAGACAAGTACGGATAATTTATAACAATTTCCAAGACATAACTAACCAATGAAATCTAATTTTTGAAACTAGCCATTTCATTGGACGAAACACGGGATGAAAAATATTGTAATTTGGGGATGGAAAATTTTTTATAAAAAAAATGGCCGGTCGGACAATATTATTCCGGATTGGTAGATAAATCGTGTGACAGAAAAACCAGACGTCAAGGTCATAACAGCTATCATCATGTTTATCATTTTTATTTCTGCCAGCACTAACCTAGGTTCGTTCTTGTTGTTCTATTCAAACCCAAATATTCGTTTGAATGTCACTTGATTGATTTGTTGACAGATCAGTCTGCTTGTGGCCTAACATTCAGTTGAATTATTCACTCACACACAGTAGCTTGTAATGAAGGAGAGATATGTTGGACAATTCGAAAACGTCTTCACAAATCACATGCTATTGAGCAGGCATTGTTCAGATAAGTGAAGTATGGGAAAACCGTTGAGTAGTGATTTTGTCTTGTTATAGGTTATGGATGTAGGACAAATTTATACACATTTTTTGAGTCACACTGTTCTTGCTACTAAACAATTGACCACGAACACACCAATCACATTATTATTGAATACACAGTCTAAATTGAATTCTTCCAACGTGTATCTCATGCGCTTCATTCGTTTGATCATTTCAATATCTACAACATGATACATCACAGAGAATCACTAATAACTCTTATGAGTATACGTTAACTTGGTTGAGCGAACACTTAACTCTTGCACATTTTTTCTTTATACGACACCATAATGCGCTTGACAGCTGAAATGCATGGTCGAACTGATTGAGAAGACAACATTAATCAACTCCTGTATATTACCCACGATGAACCGTATTCGATGACTTGAACACAATATGTGCTCCTTTCTTCCTCATAAAATAGTTTAGGATGAGCACTGTGGATTGACGGTTCAGTCACGATGATGCGTTTGAACATTACAAAATGGCATCTTATCTACTTCGGTTCTTCTAATTTAATGTGCGTTTCCACACAAGAAATATTTTTCTTAAATTAGCTATGATTATAATAAAAGTGTACATTATGTGGGAGTGTGACTTTTAAAAAATGTCACTCTGTTGACCTTCGTTGTCCTCCTCTGTAAAAATATCAATAAATATACTTTCTTGTTGTCTATCACCGTGTTCTATCTGAGAAATCAAGTAATACGATATTTTATAACGTGTGATGAGCATAATATGAAACTAAATTATAATAAGGAATGTCGCTATCTAATTATGCATTGATATGATTGATGATTAACTACGCACACATTATAAAAACGATAGAATTTTTCACTTTATAAATGACTACTACTACTTTCCTGAAAACAAACTGGAATTAAAACAAGTAGTTTGCCTGTCAATGTATAGAAGGTCTTGCTTCAGTTATGAATAAACACTGTTACCATCTACTATCCGATTTCAAATGAGTTAAGTGGTCAGTTTGTTTGAGATAATCATACGTGCCAATTATATTGGTCTGTGCGACTGTGATAAATCGTCTTGGTGATAGTTTTTATGTCGTATGCTATTAAGTAAGCCAAGAACATTTGAAGTAATTGGTCAACACGCAGAACCTAGTGTGGTCGAAAGAATATCAGGTTTTGGTTGTCATATTACAAAAGACTGTGTTCTCAGGAATTCTGTTATTGACAATTTCATATTCATCAGTTTCATCTTATAAACCACCTTCCTCGCAATTGCGGTATATAAGAGACTTGTCCGATTCAAGTCATCAAACTAACTAAGTCCGACCGACAAACGGTTTATTCAGTGCATGATTGTTTCTTTATAAATTCACAACGTTTTCTGAAAAGTTTAACACAGGCCATCTCCATTGACTGATTGCTTGGTGAGTACATCAAATAGCAAATCATTTATGAATGCTTGGTTATACTGTGATCGAAGCAACAAACAAAATATCATTCGCTAGTTGAATATACTCAATTCACTGACAACTATCATCAATTGTTCAATAAATCACATTGTCACAATAATTTACAAATATTTAAAGACCAGAATTCTGATTCTAATGTGTGGAGCTAACGTGTTGAATCAACGGCCAGATGAATATGCACTAAATACATATCTGATTTTATGCTGAACAAAATTCGTCGAACATTTCTGGGGATTAAATTTTGAACCATCTCCACTGACAGTAATATGAAACTTTTGATAAGTTGAAAAATCACCCGTCGTTTTACATATTGATTCTAGACGCACTTAAACATTATTGATTATTTAGACTGTATGTAGATTTTTAAACGCAACATCATATCCTTTTGATCGACCTCAGCTTTCGTAATTTTGTAAAACTCTTCTGTTTTATCACAGACTACTATATGCCTATTAAATCACCTATCAATACGATTGTACAGCTTCGCAGATTGATATGGCCAATTGAAAACTGGACATCTGTGAAACATCTCCACTCATTTTCGTGCTATTTGAAGATGGAGAGCGAGATAGTGATGCGTGATTTCAGTTTCATAATGGTGATCATCGACTGTTCGTTGTGCTACTTGTTTATATTTTGTCTTGTCTATTTCTTTGGCACCGAATCGAATATAGATATAGGTCGTTCATATGATGTCGAATTCTTATCAACAATAAAATCTCACTTCCACTCACATTGATTCTATACTCTGGTGATATCATTCCACTCTCTGCACAAGTGCACAACTAATTTGAAAGTAATGATCACTGAAAATACCATTAAGACACTTTTCTTTGTAAACATTGAAGATAGATAGTCTTATAAAACAGACTATTTTTGCGAAACGTGTTACGAATGGTCTGTTATACGACATTATGAATACACATTGCCTCATGATTGTGACCTTATATGCAAAGAGTACTTAATTTTCTATCTTTTTCATAAAATCTATAGCAGATGTCAATCGGCGATGAGATAAATCCACAACCGTATTGAAGGAGTAGTTCTGAACATCTCTTTTAAATAGGTGGTTTAACAAGTTATTAATGTCTACAGGAAATTGAACGACTTTTATCAATATGATGTCAGACGACCGTCAATAGCTTTAAAATCTATACTTAAAGCGATATGGGTCGACTGTCAAAAAACGAGCCGGGAAAAGCCCTAATACTTCAGATAATAACAATTCTGTTATTACCTTTTCCCCATGTTCTGCTACTCCTTTTGAAGCTAATAATGTTGGTAAAGGTCTTACACCACATATGATCCTGGATGACTCTCTCTTTAGATTAATGGTGAGTTCCACATCAAGATCAAAGAGTATCGATAATAATAAATGTGAATTAAACACTGTCTTTAAACAACTAACCGACATGCGTTCTAAAGTTGAGTCACTTGCTAGCTCTTTATCAAAGCACGATGATTTGAAACATGAAATAAAGACATTATAACCCCTTAAGCTGCTCCTGTCAAAGATATCGTTCCTGCGGAACTTGATGACATCATAAAAGCAGAATCTGCTATCGACATTAATGCTAATGAAGATAACAAACGAATAATCTCTAGTGATAACGTGATTGTCTATAATATACCTGACAGAATCCCCATTAAAACAGTAAAGAATTCGATATTAAAAGCATCTAACATTCAAGACAGTCCATGCAAATGCATTCGATCTAATAAAAAGCACCAGAAATACTCGTGCACGGTCTTGTTCATATTCGACTCTCATATATTAGCTGAACGTTAAAAGAATCCGAGCAGCTAATCTGCGCGCTTACGAAATTTAGAAACGCTCGTATAGTCTCAGATAACACCACCTATCAAAGCGTTTTAAATAACATACCTATAAGACGTAACTATTCTCAACTATTTCCCATTGGGCAAGATGGTTTACTAGGTTACTCAACATCGAACGCTTTAACTAATAAACTTGTAAGACGTAACTATTCTCAGCACTTTCCCATTGGGGAAGATGGATTACTAGGTTATGCACCATCAACCCAACTGGCAGGTGCCTGTCTTAACTGTCCGCCTAATCAAGTTCAACAAATTAACCCACTTTATCAAAATAATGATTATTTTGATCTTCGAAAATCCCTGGTTCCACTAGCAATACAGTTTGTTCAAGCGATAGCCCATACGATCAGTCAAACACAATAGACCACAGTCTATGCAAATCCAAACTACATAACATCAATAGGGAAGCTCTCGGTTTTTTTACACTCCATTCTCCCTTTTTAGACTTATTACTTATCAATGCACGTTCACATCTGAGCAAAATTTCAGCCTTGAAAACATTAGCTTTTCTAGCCAAGCCTTCTTTCATACTTATCACTGAAACATGGTGCTCTCAAGCATTATCTGATTCAAAATTAAATATCCAGAACAATCGACTTTATTGCTGTGACAGAGAAACTAAGCGATGAGATGGATGCATTATACATACTTTGTATGCCCAGACAACTAATAAAGTTGAAGATAGTGTCCTTAACAGTTAACCAGAATCAGTCAACACCCTGAACCATAGTCTACTTCTTGGATGTATATACAGAGCTCCTGATAGTCCGAATAGTGGGAATGATCTTATTATCATTGCATCCATACATGCATTTTCTCTTAACTTTAATGCTAAGGTTATCACTTGGGATTTCAATTATCTTGGGATTAACTGATTTAACGGTAGTTGTCAGTCATGTAATGATGAGTTCTCGGCAACATTTAACATGCACTGCTTATCACAGCGCTATATCTGGACATTTCTAAAGCCTTTGACATGGTTAACCACCACCTTCTTACAGGTATGTTCGCAACTTATGGGGTTCAAATTCATTTGCTTGCTTGCCTTGATTCCTTTTTCAGCAATCGACATCAAATAGTTAAAATTAACTCTTCATTGTCTAACGCTGTCCCTGTTAGAAGTGGTGTAATACAAGGTAGTGTCTTAGGTCCTTTGCTCTTTTTAGTGTCCACTACAGTGTCCTCTACAACATCATATATTTCCAACCGATATATACAAAACTTTCTGGTCAGTTCGGTTTGCATGGAAGTTAGTTCACGGAAAACGGTTTGAAATTGATGAATTTGAGCTGGTCCTACGTGCGATTACACCGACACAAGTTCAAACAAAGTAGGAGTGGGACATTGTCAGTGCATATACTTAATCATATTGACACAAAAAACAGATGTCTTGTAGCTCATTTAAACGAAAATACAGGTCAATGACTATTTTCACAGGTCATAAACATTGACCGAATCACACTGTCCTAGAACGAATGATTCAAAAAGTATAAGAAAACTAGACTTAACCAGACCTAAGTGGACGTCATGAATCGCAAACTTTCTTTTCATACCTAGCGCACATTTTACCGACTCACTGGTACACACTCTCATGCTCAAACCTGTCGAACACTCACACAGAACACGTTTGATCCAAATGTTGTGACATAGTCGGACTCATTTTGATCTGGATTGATCAAAGGTTTCCTCCTTGTTCCCCAGTACCACTCAAGATAATGACTGCTACAGTATGGACATTGACAGGACTGAATAGAAGAAGAAGAAGAACCTGAACAGAGAGTTTTGAAGCTAATGATAATTTTGAAAAAACAAACGAAGTTCATTCATTCGTCGAAAAATAGAATGAACTCGTTTCGGTGAATAACCACATCGAAATAGCACACACAGACCTTCACAGAGATGTCATTCCATCAACGATCGAAGAAATCATGATATGAATCCGAAAAGTAAATCTGGCCATGAGCCATTCTATACTGTTGACAGATGCCTTCCATATAGGGACTGATGTCAGACAAGTCTTTGTTCTTTCCGCTTTCCTCCTTCTTCTGATGTTTGACTTGATTATTAAGACCTTGATGTCTGAGGGAAAAAAATCTGATACAATAGACAGCTCTGAACAAATTAGATGAATTTTACTTCGCAGATGACTTATCCCTCCTATCCCATACACACGAACAAACGCAGACGTAATCAATTCCTGTAGCAACAATCTCTGCATCAGTAGGCAACAACCTACAAATAGTGAAAACCGAATTCCTGAAATTCAACACAGAGGACGCAAACCGAATCACATTTTATGTAAACTTTTTGAAGATGAAGAATCCTTCACTTACCTGGGCAGTATCATCGATGAACAAGAATGTTTAGATGCAGACTAAAAGGCAAGGATTGGAGAATCAAGTGACGCGTTCCTTCATTTGAAGAACATATTGAACCCAAAACAACTGTTAGCCAATATCAAAGCCAAAATCTTCAATACGAACGTCAAGACTGTTCCACTGTACGGAGCTGAAACTTGGAGGACAACAATAACCATAATCAAGAAGGTACAAGTACTTATAAATAGCTGTTAACGAAAGATACTGAACGTCTGTTGGCCGGATACTGTTAGCAACGCCTAATATGGGAGAGAACAAACCAGCTTCCAGATTGCGAGTAAATTAGGAATAGGAAATGTGTTGCTGAAGTCAACAAACAGCATCACGAAAAGGGCGCTTACTTGTATTCATGAAGAGAAACGTAGATGAGAAATGCTAAAGGAAATACTACAATGGGAATTGGAAATTAACATGAAATGTATGTATAGCAACTGGAAAAAATTACACAGTACAGAGTACAGTGATGAATGTTGGTGTGAGACATACCTCCCTTCATGAGTGTTTGAATGCGTAGGTTAGTTAGCATTTTGGTTTTTCGCCTTTTTAATGACTGAGCTTTGAATAAAACTGCCAACTTTATACTTTCTGGATTGACAACTTATCACTATAGTTATCTGAAGTTGTCTTCATAAGATCAAGTTAACAATAGTTTGTCACTTCGTAGTTACTGAACAGGGATTACACACGTAACGAGTGATGGGAGTGCTTATTATATGCTGATAAGATGTCGCGACGGAATACATTTAAACAGTGTTCGTCGGTGATGAGAAGGCATCAAGTTGGATATTCCCAGCGGACTCGTTGTTGATTGCAGCTATCACAATATAACGTATGCACAATTATACCAATTTGAAAACAAAATTTTGTGAAACTCCGGTGAAGAGTCGCAGTTTATATTTTATGAAAACCAGCAGGCAAACATTACATACAATGCTTGATATTTTGTCAACAAGATAACATCACTTAGTACGTAAGCAAAAATAAGGATATACATAGTCACATAATGAAATTGTCAAACACATTAAAATGAATAATTAAATAATAGATTTCCTATTGAAATAAGGAACACAAACAGTCGTTCAGAATAATAAAAACGGGTTATTGAATGTTTCTGAGACTCATTTCAAGTCCTTACTAAGAATCATTCCTTGCTTTCTCTTTTTTTATACAACCATCTCCCCAAAATACAACCGATGCATAAAACAAAGAAGGTGATGACCAAAGTTATCAAGACATATAAGCATTGAAGTGTTCCGTTCTGTTTATTGTCTTCTGTTTTTGCGGTATTCATATCCTGAAGAATACAAACAGTTGGAATTAGTTGTGAAAACGCAAATACTCACCGAATATTGATCAGTCCGTTCAGTAGTTTCCATGAGGTTCTCGGTCGGTTTGAAAGTACTAACCTCAACGTGACTATCATTCACTTTCAAGCTGTGAGCATCCTTATCAGTAATAACCATGCACGTGTTGTTTCTTTCACACCAAAAACAGGTTGTATTCAATGTTGACGCGTTGTTGCATGCCTCACTCGAATTGTATTTTGGACAATAGGCTGTGAAAAGAATAATGCGATTTCATTTCAGTTTATCGAATACAAGGTAAGTTAATAAGAAAACATGAAACGAGAAATCAACTGTACAATGGTGATTTGGTAGATCACTGAATATTTCATTCATCGCAAATTCAGTTGTTCTTAGACTGAAGATTCATGTTCAATGACGTTGCCCGATTGGAACAACAAACGGAGGATGTCACTGTTTTTCCACTCATCAATGACATTTTTCTTGTAAATTTTTCAGTCGACCTACGATGATGAAATATGTGGAAGTGTGTGACCGCATTCTTCTCTGTGTGTTGTCAGTTAACGCTCCAGATTATTCGGATCGAACAACATTCTTTGATGATAATGGTAACAGCTTTTGGTCACTGGAACATTGAACGATTCTCTCATAGTGATATAATCTCCTCTTTCATTTTATCACTATGATTCTAAGTGAATTTCATCGAATCAAACACTTCAATATTAGTTCCAAATAGACTCTCAATCATTTGTAAGATTCAACAATGAATTGACGTATTTATTAACGGTAAGTGTAACGTCCGTTGAGACAGATGACTGCATGTTATTTAATAGTAGAATACAGTTACAAATGAAATTTTCAGTTTGATGAAACAAAAGCGATGTATTCAAGTGTGAAAATAATTATTGCTGAATAAACAAGTTTCAACGTACTCCCGATGTATTCAAACTCCAGCAACACGCCACTTTTTATCCATTCAACAGGAACAACAAATTCATAATCTTTCATGTGTTGAGTAAAAAAAGTTAAAAAAACAGACTTACAATTTTACCATGTTTATTTGTTACAGGTTGTTTGCACTATTTGAAAAGCTTTCAAAATAAGAACTTAAGAAACAATTTTGATAAACGATACAGCGGTGATGATGTAAAATCTCAAACAGTCGCAGTTTAAATCGCTATGATTTTTCAAAATCGATCAATGATCAACCAGTCAGTAAGATATCATATCGACCAATTCTCAAATTATTTCACAAAGATATCAGTCAGGCATCTTCCAACAACTCTCGTTCAAATGTGAAATCATGTTTTCATAATGCAAATTACAATAGGCAACACAGTATTTTAAAGACCAGAGGAGAAATGTGGCTTGAATTGTAATCAGGACGCATGTTTAGTCTTATTGAAGACTTGTCATCTGCACGTATCTGAACATCAATTTTGATATTTATCTTTAGACGAGTACTCACCAATTGTGCTTTCAACGACGTACCGTAACACACTTAACTACTCAGTTTAGCCACAATGGCCTGTGGTACGAGACGACTTTTTCATTTATTTCAGTATTGTTTAACAAATCGCTTCGTTTGATCATCAAGAATGCAATTGATTTCGATGCCAGCCACCATCCATCTTTGCTTGCAATGTTTCTGAATTTACGCAAACTCAAGATAGTCAGCACATGATGCACATTTATCTGGAGGAGACTGATGAATCGCAGTCCGAGGCACCAATGAGAGGGTTTGAGCAAACATCACAAAAGTGTCAATTATCTTCAATGTTCAAAGACTCAAAAATAAATTTCGTCCGAAAAATGTATACCACTTGACCAAACATTAAGTTCATTTTCTCACATTCAATCGTAAAAGAATGTACTCGCCTATCCGCCTACACTAGATTTTCGTTTAGAAACTTAGCTTCTTGTCTGAACAACACATGAATATTTCAGTGAAGCATGACGATTGAGCATTTTGCAAAGGAAATATCAGTTCGAAGTACCACTCGTTTATTCCTATCTCACACAATACACACTTTCATTTTACGTTGAGTTCTCACTGTAGTACCATGTGTCGTTATTCATAAACACCTGTCTCGTTCCGTCAACCGTTAACCATAATCGTGGTAATTTCAAGAATCGCCCTCCACACGTTCGCGATAAATACATTTAAAAAGCTCGGTTGTTTTACTCGGAATATATGATTAAATGACAGTGAGCAATATCAATGATGAAATTCATTGTCCATGAAATTTCTCAGGAAGAACAAAACGTTTTGATGGAGTTTTGTTCTCTGAGCTGGATGGTTTAGTCGTGGAGCTTTCATCGTTCTTCTGAACGACATCATCACACACCTGAGCTACAAATCTTCTCCACCAAGAACAAAACTTATTCGGTTAATATGAGTTTTCTTTTGTTTGCTAGACGTAATCACAAAATTTGAAAACTTTTAGGATTGGAACTTATACGGTTTTGTCCACTTGAATCTTACAATTTATGTTCAGGATTGCAACTGATAAGTCGCTTACTGACATATATGCATACTGTGCATATTGCCACAATATTGACAAAGTGGACATCAAATCTGAGAAGCAGGTACATTCAGCTGACAAGTCACAAATTGAACGAAACGTGTGTCCTGGATTTCACTGCTAGCCCCTATCAAACATTGCTTAACATTTCAGTACTCATTTACATCGTCATTCATAATCTAGTACGCTACTGCAATCACAAGACAAGAAGTGTAAACTTTTGAGATGGTGATTGAATGTGGTCAACAAGAAACCCTGGACCCGAATTTCGTGCTACTTGACACTCGTCAGCAAGGTTTACCTGTAATCTTGAGGGAACTGGTGCTCTCTGACAGATTCGATCTCATAATCACAGACGCTACGACTGAGAATCGGACCACGAGACCCGGGTCCGGGGTCTCATGTTGGACACCTACAATCACCAAGTCATCTCGACATAGTGCACATAGTGTCGAGTCGCCTAGACTGATGGCCACACCGCAACTTGGTCGATAGTGATGGATCTGCACTAATAAGGACTTGACACATATAACATCTATCATCACATATTGATCAACCAATTTTAACTGTAAACGTTTATTTGACCTTGAATACTCAATATTCGGCAACATATAGATAGTGTGTATAACAAATTGTTGAAAACATTCGTTAAAAAGATTCTTACCGTTTCTAGACTTGTTCACATAGGCAATCTTCGACAACCACTTTGTTTCATCAATTTTTCTAGGAACCTGAAATTAGGAACTTTTGACGTTCGTCTCAAGATCTGCCAGATTACAAACGCCTATATCAGAACCATTTAAATATTGTACTAATGTGTCATCATTCCGATTATCTCAATCAAAGACATATTTACAGACTAACATTGAGCATAATGCTAGTCTCTATTTCCTCAGAACAATGTTTCAAATAGTCCACATATATATTCTGAATCACTACAGTAGTCAAGTCTAGTCACCCTTTTGATGAACACTTTATATTTTATAGATTGACGAAACGTGACTGTGAATAACTGCGAAGATGTTGTAATGAGAATATTCTACAACGATTTTTATGATAGCGATAGTAAGAATATGAAATAAATGCTGACAGAATATAACAGTTTTTCCGCAAAGTACTCCAACATACATTATCTGGTACTATTCAGAACGAACACGCTAACAATTAGTTGCAGTCTTTAACAAGTGCTTGAAGAAAGTGTTTTTGATCACTTTCTCTCGTTTTCAATGGAACTTGTTACATTAAACATTATTGATACAAATAAAATAATAGAGTCATCTAAAGTACTTGCAACAACATGATATTTTCATTCAATTCTACAACTCACATTGTCATAATAAAAAGATATCTTCCCATTTGGATATATTAGATAAGTTATATTGGACGTAACCTCTACAATAAGAAGACTATCAGTACTTACAAATTCAGAAATAGATAATAAGCAAGTTAATGTTAGATGTGAAAACTGTATGTGTCTATCTCTAAAGAAATCAGATTTCAGTAGATGTTTACTGTGTTATCTGAAATGTATTCTTCAGTTGAATTTGTTATAGGCGCATTCAAGTAGACATCATGTGAATAAAATGAGCATTAATCTTTGAAGAAACAAATGTAATATGTATAGTTTCTGAAGTTGTACTACTGTTGTTATGTGATTGAAATAATAACAGCACTTGGGTCAACCAGCAATCAACAAGCACATTGAAATCGATCCAATTTATCGGCCAGTCGGGATAATTATGCACAAATTTAGGAACAAAAATCAAACCAATGAGAGACACAACCAGAACAAAGAAGTACACAATGGCAAGTTTAAGGTCAATAAGAACCAATCAACATCGAGTTGTACGGAAGAAGCTGTGAAACGCATATGGAGAAATTCAAACACTTCGCTTCTACTTAAAGTTTGTGTGCTAATGTTGTTCAGAAGAACGACATCAAACAGTGAGTAGATATCATATGTATCTTTTATCTCATTGGTCAGTAAAGTTGAAAAATCCTTTAGTTTTCAGTTTGTTTTGATGACTTGAGTCACACAAACTGTCACTAATCAAAATGAGTGAGCATAGAAGTGTGTGGATTTCATATATAATCAAACGATCGTTCAATGTTCACTTACGTGTACCATCCTCCTCTTCACTTTTGACAGACCATTTAGCAGCAAGTAATTCCTCTGAAACAATGAAAATTAAAACGAAAACTTTTAGATTTCTGAATAGTGAACAAATATATCTCTCTCACTAAATGTACGTTTTGACACGGACTACCATCACATACAAGTTATCATCTACACTCCGAGGTTTAAATGAACCGATACACTTAAATGCTTATTCATCTCATTTGAAAAAACTTCAAAGATTCGATTCATTTCGATGATGCAAAGAAAGTCTCAATTAAATCAATGAAGAAGAATATTTCGCTTCTGTCACATTTGTTCTAGGAGCTTTTTCATGGGTAAGAGACATTTAATTTCTATCAGACACAACGCATACAAAATTATTATTTTGTTGAGATTCTGTTGATCATCATTTCTTATAACTGACCAAAAACAATGATATAAACTTGATATTCTATGTGTTATATTTTGAGTAAAGTATTGTGTACCAATGAACAGTTCATAGTCGTTCATTCACAAAGTGCCTGAGTTCGATGTTCGTAACCATGTAAATATGATTACAAAGATAGTGTTTAATAGTCCATGGCCAGCTGACTGAAACTCAGAGACATTAAACTTTCATCAATCAAGTAAGTGCCAGAAAGGTATTGTATTAGATCAAATATACTTCAATAGTTTGTAGACTTAAATAATCGAAACTCACTACTCTCACAACATTGCTTATCATTGCGCATATGATCTGTTTGATTCATTCAGTCCACAAAGAACTATCGCGTTAGTGAAACATCTTCTATATTGTAGTATTTATAGACCAAAGAGTAGGTAATCTTCTCTTTGACGAAAACAATAATTGGTTTACCATTTCTAATCAGTCAATTACGGGGTAAATCTCTGTTTTACCAAACATTTTCATTAATACATGTTGGACACAAATGTTGTGGTACGACAACCATGCATATTGAACAATCACTGTGTAATGGTTAAGTTTCGTAAATCAATCAAGTGAAATACTGAATCATTTACATGAAACAAAATGTGAGAAAAAGAAGGGATACAAACAATAACTGAATAATGCAAGAACTCACTGCTATCCAAAACCTCATATTCAGAATTGTAATCGCGTGATTGGTGACCCACAATCAATCCGAAGTACCTTTCTTTGATTACAGTCACTAAACCTTTGATGAAAACATGAATAAAAACATTTAAAAATCAACTGAAAACTATAATGAACTGCATAAATTGTTTATCGTTTGCTGTAAAGCTTAATATTTTTGACAAGATGATCAAAAGAAGATATCTGAAAAAGTTTCGTTTGTCACAAAAAGCACAAAACTTATTCATTGAAGAAATTGAATTAACTTCCATTCGTGAAATGATATGTGAAGAAGGTATCAGTAAATGTTTACGTTCAGAAAACAATGTTGACGTACCAGTAGAGTAAAAATCAAAATTTTTGACTTCAGTATCAAAATATTTGAACGGGAATTTCGGTGTAAAACTCTAAAATGATGCACTTCCGCTAAAACATGAAGTGAACTTACTTGAGTACCAGTGATTTTGTGGAAACTGCCATTCACAACCGGATGTGACTGATTAAGACTAATTTTCTGTAAATAACCAAATCGAAAAGACTGAGTATGCGTATTACAAACTGACTGATTACATACATATCGATATGAACCGTTTTCATGAATTACGAACTCTTCTTCCAGTGGAACTCTTTCTTCATAAATATCTTGACATTCGAAGAATTCGTGAAGCAATGCGATGATCAAACTAAGTGTTATCGACAGAATGAATGAAAATGTGCATCTAAAATGATTCAGACGAACAAAACAACAGTATCTCATTGAATTGAATTTAAATGCTTATGATAAAACCAGTGGTTGCTTATAGTATTTCAACACTTACTTCATCTTCCTTTTCAAAGTGGTAAATCAAATTTCAAAAGAACTTCTCAGATTAATATAGACTTCTCCAGTGTCTTGTTGTTTCGTTCTGATTCGATGTTTTAAAGTGACCATTGAGAAGATGAATTTTGATAAGACCAGTCGTTCATTGATAACCAATCTTGGTGGTAGATGAACTCATCGCTAATCAATATTCTTGTAGAAATTGAAAATATGAACTAAAATTTATGCACGATTGGTTTAAATTATTGACCTCTCTTGATGAAACTTTTCTTGAATGTGAGTCAGCGTGTTTAAGAAGAAGTGGTTGGTTAACTTGTAGTTCAAAATGTATGCTGATGTGTTCATGAACAAATATGTTGTTGCATTGATAGCTGTCAATCAGCTGTCAATGTGGCATTGTTTTGATTTGAATGGTAAAAATAAAAATATCACACACTGTTTTGATTGGATGTTAAAGTTCATTCTGTCACATGATTTCATCATCGTATATTTTGAAATTCCAACCACTGATCAAAGCTTTAGCTATTCTATTCATATCAAAATAGAAACAGATATGTTATTATTAATCACGTGAAAACTGAACCGAATATACTGCATGATGTCGTTTGAGTTGTCAAGGATTGTAATAAAGGAATGACATAGAGTTGTAAAAACAACAGCGTTTTTTCAGAAGTCATCAAAACGTTGCTGCGTCTAACAACCGAAGCAAAGCCTCGTGAATCTCACTGGATCACGCGAAATGGAAGCAGATAGTTCATTTGTGCAACAATAAAGGATTTCGAAGGACAATGGATGATGTTAGAGCCATGAGAAGAGCTGACATAGCTTCAGATATCACTTGAAGGTAATCAAGATAAAACTGAAGCTAAAGAAACAACGGACAACTGGAGACATAGAATTACAAAACGTCAACACAGTCTTCCTTCAAGATTCCAACAAACTCAACGAAATGAAGATAGCTCTCAACAACAAATCTCAAGCCTTGCAGAATCGACTGAAGGAAGAAGAATCTACCATGACGTTTAACTGGAAATGCATCGAATATCCATCAAGTTCAACGTGTCAGGAGGCTCCACGCCGCAAGAAGTATCATCACGAGGTAAGAATATTCATAGAATCACTGGACAAGGTAAAAGAACGAAGAACAAAAAAACAGCAATTGAAAACAGCCAAATAATAGCAGAGAATGTCGAAACACAAGCTGCGTATAGAGAGGCAGACAAGCATATGAGGAAGAGCACTGAAAACGACAAACGGAATAACATGGAAGTACTAGCAACGACGGCAGGACAGCTGCAGAAGAAAAAAATGAAACAACTTTATGGTACAACGAACAAATGCAGATGTAGACAACCAGTGTAGCAGCAGCTTCCAGTTGAAGAGCAAATTAGGTAAAGACTATTGAAAGGGATAGAATATACATTACGAACATCAAACTGCATCACGAGTTAACCCAAATCCTGTAATCTTGAATGGAAGAGGAATGGAGAAAGGTCAAACAGAATACATTGCATCGGCAAATAGAAGCAGATATGAAATGGATGAATAACAACTGAAAATAGCTAGAAAGGATTGTCCAGGACATGGTTGGATAGGGAGTGCTGGTGTGTGGAATGTGCTGCTCCACAAGGATCAACAGGCGTAGGAAAACAAGTGTGATGGTAAGCATTCACTGACTCACACAAATCCATAAGAGATTTTGACATCATCTAGCAATGTGACCACATCATTAAACAGACAAATACTAAAACATTCAAAATTGTTCCTCAATCGTTTCATATTTGTAGTTTACTTATTTCATCTTCGTAAATTAGATCATTCGGGATTTTAAAGCACAAAAGTGAAGTATAGCAAAGTATAATAGTAAACAATTGAAACACTTACAGTCAACATAAAATCGTAGTTTATGTATTTAGTACATCGAGAACGTTTCAGTTCTCTTCCTTCTGATGATCAATTGGATTTTAAAGACCATCACAACTCGACTCATGCACAGAATGCAATACTCGAGTTACGCCTGATTGTGTGGTTAGAAAGTATCTGCAACGATTTATTATGGGATTCTTCAAAGTAGATATAGAGCCAGCACTCACATCAGAAATCATCATGAGAAGAGAAAAGAGGGCAGACCGAGGAACACGAAGCTCTGAAAATTGAAGTCAAACACCGGACGAGTGAACAAATGAATGAATGAATATCACGTGGCGAAAGCTGAAAATAAAAGTCGAGTTCAGACGTGGTTCGAGACAGTGGATCAATATTTAATGATCACTTTAAAAAAATTGGTGCAAACGCAAATAGATTGTCCGTTAATAACTGGAACGACTTGCTCTGACAATGAATCAACACTCTCACTTATTATCATCTAATTTTAAATTATTCTAGTTAGCATCTTCTCAGAGAATCATCTAGTTTTGTTGTCCTCAGCGTATCAAACTATGAAACACTCAAGAATAATTTTGATTCATTCACATCCAATTAATGAATGCGTTCCATGTAAATTTACTTCCAGACTATATCCATTTGTTTTGTTGACAAAAACCACACCACGTTCTGTGTATGATGTTATATCAATCGCTATTACACGTTAACTCAACTATGCAAATAAACTAGACATATGCATTTAACTGTAAACCAAACGATATTTCTTTGTCGAATACAGACTGCATATAAGAGATTTGCTGGAAAACAACTGTGAAACGAGGTTGACAATACATATAGTTATTATACAACTCTTTCCATTTGTAAATTCTACTAAAGCAAGAACAAGAGATGTGTCAGAAAACCTGAATTCACAACATTTCGTGGTTTCCAGTCATCTGCTTACCACTCGATATTATGACATCGGAACAGCCCTCACCTGCTTGATATCGGCCATTGTGTTGATGTCTCAAATTACACCGAGATGAATAGTAAACAGAGAACGTTGAATCAAATGTAGTCATCCAAACAACTGACACAAGATCGGTAAAAGCATTTCCATCTATCTATAGATATTTGGTTGTCGATATTGCCTTGCTGTGAATAACTCACACATAAATGCCTGTCACACAATTCTTACTTTCGTGTCACTACATATGAGACTATGATAGAGAAAGTCATCATTACCCGACGTTGTGGATGGATATACTTTACTGCTGATTAGGTCTGTGCTTGTATTGAATATTTATTAATATTGAACAGTCGAATGGAGTGGATCAAATTATTCAGGAAATTAAACGTCCATGATATGTCTGTCGTTTTTTATTGAAATTGGATTTCGTAAATTAAAAGAATTGAAAACGTTCCCACTATTCAGCACGTGAGTATTCAACCTTTCGAATATGCTTGTAAAGTCTTTCATTATTACTGCTATCATCATGTGTATCATTATTATTTCTGCCAGCACTAACCTAGGTTTGTTCTTGTTGTTCTATTCAAACCCAAATATTCGTTTGAATGTCACTTGATTGATTTGTTGACAGATCAGTCTGCTTGTGGCCTAACATTCAGTTGAATTTTTCACTCACACACAGTAGCTTGTGATGTAGGAGAGATATGTTAGACAATTCAAAAACGTCTTCACAAATCACATGCTATTGAGCAGGCATTGTTCAGAGAAGTGAAGTATGGGAAAACCGTTGAGTAGTGATTTTGTCTTGTCACAGGTTATTCCAATCGAACAAACTTTAATCAAGATGGACGTAGGACCAATTTATGCACACTTTTCGAGTCACATTGTTGTTGCTACTAAACAACTGACCGCGAACATCCTAGTCACATTACTATTGACTACACGGTCTTTATTCAATTCTTCCAACATGCATCTCATGCGCTTCATTCGTTTGATCATTTCAATGTTTGCAACTTGACACTTCACACCGAATCACTTCATACTCTTATAAATATCCTTCCAAGTTCGCCAATGGAGAACTGTGTCCACTACAGTATCATTTATTTTTAACCAATATATACAAATATTTGTGGTCAGTTCATTTAGCATGGAAGTGAACCATGGAAAACGTTTAGAAGTTGAAGAATTTGAGCTGACCCAACGTGCGATTACACCTACACATGTTCAAACAAAGAAGTAGTGTGACAATGTCGGTGGATATACTCTATCGTACTGATACACAAAACAGAAGTCCAGTAGCTCATTTCAACGAGAATATAGGTAAATGACAATTGTCATAAATCATAAACATTAACCGGATTACACTGTCATTGTATCAGTGAGTGAACTGAGTAGAGAGAGGACTTCATTCAATTCTACATCAAGAAGAGTCAGACGAACATGTGCTGAACCCTCAAAAGATGATGTTCTGAACATAAACCGACAAACATTTCCGGACAATGGCATTCAAACAAATTAACTTATTAACAGTAATCGTTCACATTTACTAAACTAAATCATCAACGTTCTATGTATAAAATATAGATGTTCTACCTACATCCTCAAAAATATTTGTTTAGGATAAGAAATGTGGATTGACGATTCAGTCACGATTATGCGTTTGAATATTACAAAGAGCATCACATCTACTTGAATTCTGTTAATCCAATGCGCGTTTTCACGTAAGAACAATTAGTTATTTCGACTACATGTAGAATTCTAAATGCCACATCGTATCCATTTGCTCAATCTAAACTCAACTGAGTCTGATTATATTTGATAACTTTGTAAAACTCTTCCATTTTATCACAGATCACTGCATGCCTGAAGGATCACCTATCCATACGATTGTACAGCTTCGCAGATTGATATGGTCAGTTAAAAGCTGCACATCCTTGAAACATCTCTAATCATTTTCGTGCTATTTGAAAATGGCGAACGAAATGGTGATGTGTGATTTCAGTTTCATAACGGTGATCATCGATTGTTCGATGTGTTACTTGTTTATATTTTGTCTATTATATTTCGGTCAAGTGGACACTCGTTTATTGCACCTTTGTACTGAACAAAAACACGAGTGGAGACAACCGTCATTCTTGTTGCGGTTTCTGATATTTCTTGTGTGTATGGTAGGGTGATACTTTTGTCGATTTCTCTGCTTGACTTGGGTTCTGATGCTGCGTGCGGTTGGTATTTTTTGATGAGTTTGTTTGGGTAGCCGTTCTGTTGATGTACGTCCTTCAGGCACTTCTCTTCTTTTTTGCGTGCTGCCAGTGCGCTGCAGTGTGTCCTCGCCCTCTTGAAGAAAGTGTGTACGCAGATGATCTTGTGAGTTCTTGGGTTGTTGCAATCGTAGTTGGGGATTTGATCTGTATTGGTCGGTTTCCTATATACCTGAGTTTCCAGTTTTCCTGTGTCTGTCCCAGAGATCAATATATCCAAGAATGACAGTTTGTTGTTCGACTCCTGTTCCATCGTGAACTTGATGTCATCGAAAATGTTGTTGATCAGTTTGTAAGTGTTTTCCAGCTCATTCTTTTGAACGATGACGAAAGTGTCGTCTACATAACGAATTCAAATTTTGGCTTGATCACTGGTAATATCGCGGCTTCTAGTCTTTGCATCACTGCCTCTGCGATCAGTCCTGATATTGGTGATCCCATTGGTGTCCCTTTCGTTTGTTCGTAGATTTTGTTGTTGAAATCAAAGTCTTTGAGATCTGTTTGTCTAATGTTTTGACGGGATTTGTATCCATCAGTTTGTATGTGCTCTTATCTTCAAGTAGTTCTTCGGCTTTTCGACGTATTCTTCTTTGTGCATGACTGTTGTGGTGCGTCCTTTGTCCGCTGGTATTATAAAAACATCCTTTCTATT